>CM021108.1:481309055-481805791 GCA_007115665.2 Sequoiadendron giganteum
AGTGACAAGGTTACTATTGTAGGGGCATCACAACCATCTAAGACCCCCATCTCAAATCCGAAAGCCATTCCCTATGATTATAATGTCATTGACTAGCTAAAAAGAACCCCCGCTTAGATCTCTATCATGGAGTTACTGAAAGTTTTTGCCACCCACAGGAAAATCCTTGATGAAGCATTAACTACGTCCACTATCTTTGCTAACCTTGAGACAAAACAATTCCAGGCTATGGTTGGTAACATCATCACCCCAAATCTCCTTACCTTTTCCGATCAAGACTTCCTTGTCCAACCATCTCACAACTGTGCACTTCACCTTCAAGTCTTGGTTCATAAGAAAAAGGTCAAAAGGGTCTTGGTGGATGGAGGCACGGGCCTCAATATTTGTTCACTTAAACTTATAAAGAACTTGGGAATCTCAGAAGACTCCATCGATAAAAAAAAAGACATCACTATCAAAGTATATGATGACCAGGAAAGAGTGTCTCAAGGCACTATCAAAATCCCAATCCAAGTAGGGGTAGCTACCATGGAAACCACATGTCAGGTCCTTGCCCTTGATTTACCCTACAATATCCTCATGGGATGCCCATGGATCCATGGGATGAAGGTGGTTGCCTCAACATTTCACCAATGTGTAAAATTTTCATATCAAATTGAGGAGGTCACAATACATGGTGATCCTAATCCATTCGCCTATTGCAAAAACTTGGAAGCCAAGTTTTACAAGGTTCCCCAAGTGCTAAAGAATGACGAGGGCCCCTCCACTCCCTATATAGATCCATCTAACCTTGCCTCCAATTCTATGACAGAGACATCCTCCATCCCTGACATATCTAACATCAAGCTCATGATCTAGGACAATGGGTGTGGAGATTACAAAATGAAGAAGAATTATTTTGTTGTAGGAGAGTTACCATAATATCCTAGGTCACATGGGCAACCCCAACCAGTTGAAACACATGTCCACACTTTTACGGTAGACCCTTCTAGATTTCGTTGTTAGGGGGATCTAAGTCAAGAAAATGTGGATGAAAGAGACATTTCAAGCTCACTATACCAAGATGAAAGTCCCACACCCACCCTACCCATGGATGAAGCTAGCAGAGGACTGCAAATGATGCTTGGTATGGGCTACGACATAAATGAAAGCCTTGGAAAGAACAACGATGGATGACTGGAGCCCATCATTATAGAAAGATGAAGGAGAAATATTGGCCTTGGATGTACCCCTCCAAGTATAACCATACGTGGTAGAGGTACCCTTATTAGAGCAGTCAGAACTCCCCCTCAGTTATCAGCAACTGCCCTACAATTACCAGTATCCACAGGTCTACCCCTAGATAATTTCACCTTCGACATAACTGATGTCTATAGTAGTAGTGATGATGAGGATACCATAACTGGCCTACCCATAATTTTTGAAGACTCCTCCTTACTCATGATTAGTGCCTCACCTATTGAGTCAGACCACCAAACTCACAAAATAAACCTAGTTTACCCCCAACTCATCGACTATGACCAACGAGGACCACCGGTTCTAGACACATTCAAAAATGATGAGGCACTCTCAGAATTCATGGGAATAAGGGATACAATACCATTTGGAGATCATAAAGTTGGATTCAACATCACGCTAGACACACAAGCCTATTATGGGGAGATGATTGAGTCCTTCAATCGCAAAAGCGAAAGAATGAGAATAAGCTCAGGGTCATTGAGTGAAAACCTCACTGTGGCACTCTCTAACCATAGAATAGTAAAAATAAAGGATGCATCTAATGGTGAAAACCTCTTTGAGGTGCTAGAGGATGAAGGATTCAATCTCCCCCCTACTGTGTTTCATCAAGAGAAATCAATAGTCCTAGCAGAATAGTGTAACCCTATAAATATGGGAACAGAAGCAACGCCACACATCACCTTCTATGTTGAATCACTTCTCCCAGAAGAAAAAGAACTATTGGTGGCATTCCTAAGAGAAATAAAGGTGAACTTCATGTGGACCTATGCTAACATGTCGAGTCTTGATCCGGAAGTCATGGTTCATCATTTAGCTGTCTGCCTAGGGGCAAAGCCAGTGACACACAAATTGAGAAAGATACACCCTCAGATAGCCTTGCTAGTCAAGGTGGAATTACAGAAGCTCCTAGATGTCAGCTTTATACACCTAATTGACTATCTGGAATTGGTGTCAAATCTTGTGCCAGTTTCAAAACCGAATGGGGGCATCTATATCTGCACCGATTTTAGAGACCTAAATAAAGCATGTCCTAAGGATGACTTTCCACTACCCAACATTGATATGATAGTGGATATGACAGCTAGACATGAGATGCTATCACTAATGGATGGCTTCTCAAGGCACAACCAGATTATGATAGGAAAGGAAGACCAGCATAAGACAGTGTTTACATGTCCATGGGGCACCTACTACTGGAACATGATGCCATTTGGGCTAAAGAATGCGGGAGCAACATATCAAAGGGCCATAACACTAATTTTTCACAACATGATTCACAAAACTGTGGAAGATTATGTTAATGATATATTGACCAAGTTAAGGAAAATACAAGATCACATAGCAGCTCTAAGTGCCATCTTTGACAGATTGGAGAAATACAAGGTTAGACTTAACCCCAAGAAATGCATCTTTGGGGTGCAATTAGGAAAACTCCTAGGATATATAGTATCAATGAGAGGAATAGAAGTGGATCCCACCAAAGTGAAGGCAATTCTTGACATGGAGGTACCCAGGACACTAAAACAACTGAGGGGTCTATAGGGAAGGGTCCAATACATCTGCAGATTCATAGCACAACTGGCAGATAAACATATCCCATACTCTCATCTACTCCACAAGGGAGTAACATACAAGTGGAATGACAAGTGTGATTAGGCATTTAGTAAAATCAAAGAATATCTACTTATGCCACCAGTGTTAATGCAACCTACTCTAGGAAATCCATCGATCCTGTACATTTCAGCAACCATGGCACCTCTTAGTGCTCTATTAGCTCAACACAATGAAAATGGAAGAGAGAGAGAGCAATATACTATATCAGTAGAACTATGGTGGGACACGAGCTAAACTATACTCCTATTGAAAAGGCTTGTCTAGTAGTTCTATTTACAACACATAAATTCAGACACTACATGTTGGCTCACCAAATCAAACTGATTGCAAAGATAGATCCTCTCAAATACCTGCTTTCTAGAGCTAATCTCATGAGACAGATAGCCAAGTAGGTCATGATACTGATAGACCATGACATTGAGTATGTGGAGTGCAAGGCTATCAAGGGACAAGTAATTGTAGATCAGCTCAGAAAGGCTCCTATTTATGTAGAAAACCCAATCGTTTCAGAATTCCCAGACGAATCAATATTCAGCCTAAGTGTTGCAAACCACTAGAAGATGTATTTTTATGGATCTTACATGCAACATGGATCAGGGGCAGGAGTTTTCTTCATAACTCCCCAAGGAGATTGCATACCCAAATCTTACAAACTGTCATTTCCAAGCACAAATAACATAGCAGACTATGAGGCTCTCATCATCAGCTTAAGGATTGTAGTACAATGGTAGATCATGGCTTTAAAGGTATATGGGGAATCTTAGCTCATAATCAATTAGGTAAATGATGAATATGAGAAAAAGGATAATAAGCTAGCTCATACAATAAGTTATTCGAGAGCCTCAAAGAGCCATTCATTGATATCACATTTGAACAGTTACCTAGAACAAACAACAAAGCAACGAATGTAATGGCGACAATTGGATCACTCTTGGAAATCCTGTACAATGTTCCAAAGCAAGAATTCCTGGTAGAGCAGCTTCTCGTACCAGTGTTTGAGGTATCGGAGTCTGAATTTGTGTGTGAACTCATTGGTCTCGGTGATCCCTAGTATCATGACATTTACACCTACTTAAGAATAGGAGTCTTTCCCACTAATATAACCCTAAACCTTAAATGAGCCTTCAACAAAAATCCCACCTGTTTTGTCATCCTAAGACAAACCCTTTATCATAGGAGCATTGAAGGAACCTTGTTACATTGCTTGAACACTAAGGAAGCCCTTACTACTTTAACTGAGGTACAAAATGGAATTTGTGGATCGCACTCGAGTGGTATGACCTTGGCTAAGAAGTTGCTGAGAAATGGATACTAGTAGCCAACAATGGAGCGGGACGTGCATGATTTCATCATAAAATGTTTACAATGTCATCAACATAGGGACCTTATCCATGCACCAGCTCAAGAGCTCTACCCTATTTTTACACCTTGGCCCTTTTCACAATGGGGGCTCGATCTCATTAGAAAAATCACACCCACCTCATCCAACGACCACAAATTCATCATCACCACCACAAAGTACTTTACAAAGTGGGTCGAAGCCATTCCCATGACCTACATAATAGGAAAGTAGATATCCAAGTTCATCCTGAACTACCTCATTTTTCAGTATGGTGTCCCCCAAGCTATTATCTCAGATAATGGGACACCTTTCAAAAACTAGGATGTTCATGACTTATGTGAAAAATTCAAAATCCAACATCACTTTTCCACTCCGTACTATCCCCAAGGCAATGGCCAAGCAAAAGCTACCAACAAAACCATCTTAAAAATCCTTAAGAAGATAATCAATGATGTTGGTCATGATTGGAATCTATAGCTAAATTCCACCTTATGGGCCTATCACACCAACATCCATATGCCAACAGGTGCCACCCCATTCTCCTTGGTCTATGGATCAGAAGCCATCCTCCCAATCGAGATCGAGCTCCCATCATTAAGGATATCACTGCAAAACCTCATTATAGATGAGGAATATCGGGTTTCAAGGTTAAATGAGTTAGATTTATTAGATGAATGATGTATGGATTCCCTCAACCATCTACAGGTCTATCAGAATCGCCTAAAGCGCAACTACAACAAGAAGATCAGGAGACACACCTTCCAAGTCAGCGAACTTGTGCTAAAGGAGAACTAGAAGAATGTACCAAAATCTAGAAAGCAACGAAAAATTTGAACCAAACTAGTTGGGACCTTTCATCATCATAGCAAGCTATAAATCAGGGGCATATTAGTTATCAACACCAAAAGGCGAACCTCTACAGGAGCCCTTGAACAACTCCCATCTCAAAAAGTTTTATGCCTAGAATCTTGCAAGGTATAGAACCAAAAAGTACAAAAAAAAAAAATGTCCTGAAAAAAAATGGTCACCCTAATGAAAACCTGGCAAACAGGCATCTTGGTGATAACAAAAAAATACAAAAAAACAAAAATCCAAAAAAATAAAAATTGAAAACAATAAAAAAAAAATTGTCCTCTAGTGTAAACCACTTCGATGGCGCTTTGGACAAGTACCTTGGTGAAAACCTGGCAAACAGGTGCCAAGTGTAAATAAAGCATTCTCCATCCACTAGGATCTTCACAGCCTATTTCGCGCACTCACTTATCGACTACATTCCATCTATCCTTCCACCATCCGTTCACAACCATACCATAGGTTGATCTTGTGTTCGTATCATGGTCCACCCTAGTACTACTTGGCATATTCCTAAGGTTGGTTTGTCCTACCTTTATCGAAGTAGTCTATCACATTACACTGGGGGCATGTTCCTATACCTGTATCGGATCGGAGTTGTGTATATTCTTGAGATCTTCCTTAAAATAAAAAAAAATCAAAAAACATTTAGAAAATCATATCAAAATCCAAACCATGTCAAAATCTGAAAAAATCAAAAATAGAATCATCCTGCCAAACTACGTCATCTCTGAGCTTGAATGTATGCAAGGTTGATCTTGGATCATCCCCCGAGACATTTTAGGTCAGTCCTTAGGCATCCGTTGCAATCTGGCAATCCGTTTTCCCATCTCTCGTCATCAGTCAAGTTTGTTGTCAGTCGAACTACGTGGTCTCTGCGTGTATAACATAGGCAAAAATAATCTATGGATCAGCTCCCGAGACCCCTAGGATAGGTCTTTAAGTTAGTCTCTTCATCATAAATATTGAAAATCCAAAAAATTGAAAAACCCAAAAATCAAAAACAGCCTCAAAACATTTCAAAAACATCCAAATATTTGAAAAAACCCAAAATGATGTACCCGCCTCATCTCACTTTCACCCGCAATAATCATCATTCCTAATACATCAATCGTCGCCTTCATCCTTTGGTGAGTAAGTCATAAGCAAGTCTAGTAGGTTCAAAAGTAAACGCCTAATCGTCAAAGTCTCAAGTCTAGGTCAGTAAGCAAGCAAGTTGATCAGCTCGAAGTATCAATAGCTTATCATCCAATCAATCTCATCAAAACCCTGATCACAACATGGCTTAGGATGCATCCTTCCCACGATGGACATCAGCATTAGGTATCACCTCAATTTAGTCTTGGCTAGTAGTACGAAGAACATTAGCTTGTTTGTTTATTTTATCTTGGTCTTTTTTGACTTATCTTATTTTGTGCTCATTCCAAGGACCTCTCGATGATGTCTAAACAAAAATATTTAGAGAGAAAGGAATGGGGCAACGATCATTATCTTTTCATCTATTGTGCTTGTGGGATGTTCTTGTAAAATAACTTCGTCATGCATGGTTTGTTTGGTCTATAGGGAGGATGTTCTAGGTGTCTTGTTAACCACATAGGAAGGCTTGTTTTTCTATGTTTTGGTCCGAGATGATTAGAATGTCTGAGCTACATCCTAAATGAGGTTTTGTATGCTAAGTGTGAATAGGAATACTCCTATCTAACTTTTGATTCAAATTCCATCACACTATGTACAACGCCATCCTGGTTCTTTATACCTTGATGCATCATACCTATGTGTATTATCAAACATAAAGTAATTGGCCATTTTAAAATCCCAACTTCTAGTAAGAAACATCATCATCACCATCATCATTAATAACGTAGGCTTGTTGGATCCTCTTGCCATCATTCTTTTCTTCTTATTCTTCTATCTTTACTAACATTTCCATCCAAAGTTGGTGTGTTGTATCAAAATATACATGAGGCTACCCATGGCCGATGACTGTCTATACATCATCAAAATTGTCTATGTCAAATATATGATCTTTCTAAAGAATTATCTTTCATCCTCTGATCAATAGAACCACTCCTCTCGCATTTTATCACGATCTCAATTGAAAAATCAAAAATTTCTGCTCGATCTCTTGAGGGGGCAATATACCAACATAATCCTTCTTGCTGGGGCAACAATGGGGCACTCAAAAAAGAAAAATCAATTTTTTTAAAAATTTTGATCACAACAGTTTATTCGTTGAACCAATATAACAATTGCATTGCCTCAAAGAGGGGCAAAATGTAGACATGGAAAATATACTGACACACTTGATCCTGATTACTAACATCATTTCATCCTGAATTACCTTCTCAGCTTGTCATCACCTTTCATCCCTTAATTGAATAAATCATTATTTATCTGATTAACTCATTCTCCTCTATTAATTAAATAAATCATTTTGTTTAATTAATCTGATCATCCCTCTTTTAATTAAATAATTCACTTTATTTAATTAAATCTCTAAATTCATATCCTTAAATTAAATAAATTAACCTTATTTAATTTAATCTAACATCACCCCCCTTTAGTTAAATAAATCAAAATCTTTATTTAATTAAAGTCTAGATCATTTTCCTCTCAATCTTGATTTAAATAAATCCTAAAATGTAAGTCAACATTGTCAAATCACCTAATCTCTCATTAAATTGATCAAATCTTGATTAATTTAATCTCAATCACTAAAATCCTCTAGATTTTGCAACTTGCACCAATAAATCAATTTAATTGATTTATTAATTCATCTATTTTCCCTCAACTTGGCATTAAAAGGGAATATTCTTCAAATTTAAAAAATCCCTCCAAAAGGGGATGGGTACTTCCAACAAGGCATTTAATGTCTCTTACATGTCCTTGTCCTTGAGCCAAGTGTCATTAACTCCATTCCTCTCTCACTCCAACTTGCCAACTTTCAAATTCAAAATTTGAATCTAATAGCATTTATTGGCTCATTCATCAAAATGTGCACAACCTTCAACCATTTACATCTTGACAAGTGGCACTTGGCCATTGGATGTTTAAGGATCCCACATTGCTCAATCTTGCTCATTATTCCAACTTGGAAATCTATAAATGAGAGACTCTTCCTCTCATTCTATCATCCACAATCCAAGCAAGTCTACTATACTTCATTTCATCCACAACTTAGAGCAAAGTTACTCTCTTCACATTAAGAGATAATTTTATCCATTTCATATCAAGTGTTCATCATTTTCATGGTTTCATAGCAAGGTTATGCCAAAATTTCATCAAGGAACTTCAATCATCTACAAATCTTCATCAATGCTTGAATAGGAGTTGGGAAAGGGCCAATTTCTACACATAATTGGCACCAATTCGCCCATGGGATCAAGAGTTTTCATCTTAGAATAGGATTTCATTGCTTTCTTTGTTTATTTCTTCATTTTATTTCCTATTTGAGTATTGCAAATGGATTTCATGGGGAATCCTTGTTCTTACTTGCATATTGATCTAATATTGTGCTTGTTTCTCATGTTTGTGCAGGTCTAGGATTGGGGTTCATAGTTATATAGTAAAAATTTTGGTGCCTACAATGCATTTTAGGATATGAATTACAACTAGATATAATTTCATTTAAATGCATGATTTTATGAATATATTTAAGTGATGTGCATTTAAATTAAATTATAGTCATACTCTTACATTAAGTTGTAAGTCATATCCTAAAATACATTGCACTAGGCACCAAAATCTCTACTATAACTAGTTTCACTTATCCATTAACATAAACTCCAATTACTACCCTTCCAAGATTATTTCAATAAAGTATTTGATTGATCAATTATTGTATTGAATGTACACCATCACCAAGCATGACCTATTAAACATTCACTTAGTGTGAGGCATCCAAAAAGGCCAATTATTACCCTTCTAAATTATTTCAATAAATTGTTATTTAACATTCTTATATATTTGATTGGCATTTTGCAAGTTGAATGAATTGACTACGTTCAAAGGCTGATATGTCAAAGAGTGAGTCTACAAATACATTTTGAACCCAAGTTTTCCTACATTCAATACATTAAATGATCAATCAAATACAAAAGAATATTAAATAATAGTTTATTAAAATAATTTGGAAGGGTAATAATTGGCCCTTTTTGCCATTCTCGATGATGGTATACATTGAATACAATAAATGATCAATCAAATACTTTATTGAAATAATATTGGAAGGGTATTAATTGGAGTTATGTGAATAGATAAGTGAAACTAGTTATAGTAGAAATTTTGGTGCCTAGCACAATGTATTTTAGGATATGACTTACAACTTAATGTAAGAGTATGACTATAGTTTCATTTAAATGCACCATTTAAATATATTCATAAAATAATGAATTTAAATGAAATTATATCTAATTGTAAGTCATATCCCAAAATACATTGTAGGCACCAAAATTTCTACTATAACTAGTTTCATTTATCCATTCACATAAACTCCAACTACTACCCTTCCAATATTATTTCAACAAAGTATTTGATTGATCAAATATTGTATTGAATGTACACCATCACAAAGCATGACCTATTAAACATTCATTTAGTGTGAAGCATCTAAAAATATCAATTATTACCCTTCCAAATTATTTCAATAATTGTTATTTAATATTCTTCTATATTTGATTGGAATTTTGCATGTTCAGGTGAATTGACTATGTTCGAAGGCTGATATGTCAAAGAGTGAGTCTACAAATGCAATTTGAACCCAAATTTTCCTACATTCAATACATTAAATGATCAATCAAATATAAAAGAAAATTAAATAACGGTTTATTAAAATAATTTGGAAGGATAATAATTGGCCCTTTTTGGCGTTCTCGATGATGGTATACATTGAATATACAATAAATGATCAATCAAATATTTTATTGAAATAATCTTGGAAGGGTATTAATTGGAGTTATGTGAATAGATAAGTGAAACTAGCTATAGTAGAAATTGTGTTGCCTAACACAATGTATTTTAGGATATGACTTACAACTTAATGTAAAAGTATGAAGTTATAATTTCATTTAAATGCACCACTTAAATATATTCATAAAATCATGCATTTAAATGAAATTATAGCTAGTTGTAAGTCATATCCTAAAATACATTGTAGGCACCAATTTTTTTACTATAATTAGTTTTACTTATCCATTTACATAACTCCAATTTAATAACTCCAATTACTACCCTTAGTAATTGGAGTTATGTGAATGGATAAGTGAAAAATTAGTTATAATAAAAAATTTGTTTCCTAACACAATGTATTTTAGGATGACTTACAACTCTATAATTTCATAATGCATATAAGTATAAAATTTTAAGTCATATCTATAATTTCTACTAGGCCCACATCCTAAAATACATTGTTTTAGACACCAAAATTTCTACTATAACTAGCTTCACTTAGGGTTGGTGTTTGTGAGCTTTCATTTTTTCATCAATTTTTACTAACTCTTTTGCTTAATCTAATTCTATCATAGATTTTGAGTAGCATAGGTTATATGGTTTAGGTTGTGTACAAAAAGGGTTTCATTTTTAAATCTAATATCTCATAGATTCTTCTATTTTTTTAAAATATGAAATTGGTTCATATTGCCATATCTTTCTAGTTTTATTGGTATGGTCAACAAGAGAGCATTAGTTGGTCCAAACGTTTTGGAAGAACCGAAATGTTTGGACCAACTAATGCCCTCTTATTGACCATGCTATATTTCTTTGTTATTTCAGGAGCTACTTTATATTCTAATCTTTCTTGGAGGAGCAAGATCATCTCAACCCTACTATGAATATCAAATCTAAAACATTAATTCTTACTGTCTATAATTAATTAGGATGAAATGAATAACAAATAGACAATAAAAAGTTAATTCTTATTTTCTATAATTTTAACTTATTATCTATAATTAATTGGGATGAAATGAATAACAAATAGATAATGAAAATTAATGTTTTGGTTCACCTATAATTACTAGAGTATCTATAATTCTTATTGTCTATAATTTTCTTTCAACCACAGCTTAGAGTTTATAGATGCAAATTTTAGCAAAGACATATAATAATTTGGGGGGTAGATATGGATTGGATCTGCTGTGCATTATTTGAATGTTTATATGATAGTTTAGATGATACATGAATGAATGGTGAATGTTAAATCCACCCCAAAGACTAACTAAACACTATATTTGATTCAATTGATCTCTTGGTTATGGAAGATATGTTAGTGCAGTTATATTTATTAAGATGCTTGCTTATTAACTTAATTTTGTAAGTACAAATAGTAAACATGTTTATATGTATAAATTTCAATGATGGTTTTTGAGTGTCTTAAACCACAATTTTTGTACAATACAAGATTTGCTTCCATGTCTAACAAATCTAAGCCACATGAGGCCACACTAGAAGTGTTGCATGGTCTACTCAACCTAATGATTCAAATTTGATAATGAGCAAGAGGCTCATATATGATGAAAGAAATTAAATGATACTAATTTTCATTTGACCTAAATTAAATTATGTTATATAATTTATATGTTACTAATCATTTTTTTCTCAACAATTATCAACAAAATGAAAGACTTTGTTGAAATATATTATGTTTCTAATTTGAGGAGGCACTATTATAGACAAGTTCCAAAAATAGGTGACCCTATAAACCAAAAACTAAAAATTTGATATGGTGATTCGATCTCATGGAAAAAAGTACAAAAGAAAGCATTGTAAGTATGAACATAGATCTATTGTTTTTTCACACCTATTTGATATTTTATAGAGTTACTTTAGCACTCTGTTATTGTTTCTATGTGCAACATTTGATCTATAAGTAGGGAGAATATTACTCACACCACCTTTAGAAATGAATTCCCATGGAAACACTTCCAACAAAACCCTCAATGCACACAAAACTTAGCCAAGTCCAATGGGTTACCAAATCAACATATCAAATGCATATCAAATAAGCTTATTGAATGGCTAAGTTGATCGAGGAGCTAATAGGCTTCATCATGTTGGGCAAGAGTCCCTTCTTTTTATTCTAGGATTTTTCCAGATAAGTTTATTAATATTATCAATATCTTACAAAGTAGATTACAACATGCTAGTTCAGGATATTTTGAGCTCTTAGATGTGAATGACCAAAAGCATGGCTATAATGAATATTATGTAGACACAAGTTCAAAAATTTGTCAAATTTGATGCCTCGGATAAAGTAAAATAATTATAGCCTTTGATAAAGGATAGAAATACACCTATCTCAGTATACCTATGGAGTGCAAAGCTTAAATAATGTTTATCTTAATACACTGAGAAACAAGGCTATTTGGCCTTAATATTTATATGGTCTTAAACAAGTTGTCAACCAAGAATTCACACAATAGTTTGGTTTCATTGCTGACTCTATCAGATTGACCTTTTATTGGACTTGTTTGTAGGATGTTAGTTTCATGCTACTATCGATCTCTATGATCATTATTTGTTATATGACTTCTAGAAATATTATGATATTTTATTAATAGTTTTCATTCAATATAAAAACCTTTAGCTTCCTTATTGAAACAAAAAATCCTTCAGTACTTGACCTGATAAATATTCCCATACAAATGATCTAACTCTGAAACCACCTCAGATTATTAGCACGAACAAAAATGAAAATCATTTACATCGACTTCCACTTACATCTGCTTCAAGAGGATCTACCATCAAATAGTATATGTTGGTGATTATAAGAAAAATTCTTAGATGAGGAGATTTGAAAGATGCTTTTGAAGTAGAGCATAAAGCCTTGGGCAGTAATTAGGATAGTTTGAAAGAAATATATGGAAAAAAATAGCAGCTTGGAGAATTCATTCGGGTGTGCCAACATCTCATTAGATTTTCAAGAATCATAGGTTATCATTCAGTAAACAAAATGAATCTTAGCTATTTTATTAATGGACTCTAACCATGATGCAAACATAAAACAAGTATTGCACCTCCTGATATGTAGTGATTAGTTTTATTCCTAAAAGGTATGGATATTGAAGATTATGCTAAACTTGTTATGAAGGCTAGACCTATTATTCATTTATGCCTTTCAGATTGAGTGTTGTTGAATGTTTCTAGAGAAGATACAATAAAAAAATTATGCGCAAAATTGGGAATTTGTATCAAACAAAATCTCGAGAAAATAATTTGTTCCTACAAAAAATATTGTATTATTTGAAAATGGTGGATGTGTTTGAAACATTACATCTAGGGTTATGTCAAACACTATGTAGGGTTTTCACACATTTGCATGTGATTTTAAGGGTTTATAAATAAACCCTTAAAATCACATACGAAAACCCTATTATACAACCTTTTATAAAATGACATGTGTAGAGAAATATTTACACCAATACTCCAATGATGGAAAAAACCCAAAAATTATAAACCCTTAAAATCACATACAAAAACCATTAATAATAGTTTATTATACAACCTTATCAAATTGGCATGTCCAAAGAATCATTTACACTGAAAAACTCCAATAATGCAAAAAAACCCAAAAATGCAACCCTAACTTATAGTTGAAACAATACACATCATGAAAAATAACCAGTAAAATACTACTTGCTATTTATCACAACCAACACTTCACTAGCCAAATCAGAGGAACTGAATGCAAAAAATATTGGCTTTGATACCATTTTCTAGAGCCAGCATTCGCACGAGCAAGCTCTTATCGGCACTCCTTTGGGCGAACATGCAAAATGCCCATGAACTGTCTTTTTTTCTACTTTTATATTCATCCACTTTGGTCGAAAGGGATTTAACCGAGTAGGTTTTGGCTGAAACCTACTCGCCCTGAACAGTGAGGCCACGTAGGCACCATTTCATCTCAATGTGGTTTTGGCCGAAACCTATTTGACCAAAATAGGTTCGATATAATTCATACGATTGGCCCAAAGTGTGACACAGGTTTGTACTTTTACCCTACATTTATATCATCCATCATTGCCAAAATATTCCTTTCTTCATATTGCCTCCATCCATCCCCTATCATGGGATTCTTCCTCAATAACATCCCCATCTCATTTGTTGCAATATTTCACAACTCTCTCTTCATGCTCTATAATCTGCAATCACACTTATTTTCATTAATCCCTAGCTGTTGATTACTCAAGGCTTCACTCTACCTACAAAAATCCTCACACGATATCTCCTCTACTGCCTTCTATCCTCTACTCTACCCACAAGTTCTAGTGCATACCATGCACTCTCAAGATCCCCTATTCTTATACCAATTAATGCAAGACAAATTACACTCTCATTGATCAAATCAACATAACCATAAACTAACAAAATAATAGACAAAAATATGCCCAAAGATTGCAACCAACAATTTACCCTTATTAACATTCATGATTTTAACACAAGAATGAAAGTGGAGACAAACCAATATTATTTTAATTAATCAAAACATTACAGTCTTACATTCATTGTGTAATCTGAACTTGATTGAATTCTCCTGGTCTGAACTTGTGTAATCATAAAGAGGCTATGTGGCATCATCCCTTCCCTTATCCAGTTGAGTGCCCCCTAATTTATTCCTCTTCAAAAAAATTTATCCTTCCATAGGATGTGCTTCTTTTCCCCTCAAACTACTATATATTTTTTAATTTAATTTGATTTTAAATTATTTCTACCTCTTCACTACCTAGAACTCCTCTTTTCTTTGTTTTATTCATTTTCTTTTCTAATTCTCCCCAACGCAAATAGACTTTCATGTTTTTTTTTTTTAAATTATTTATTTGTTTTGAATTTCATTTTATTTTCCATGTTATGTAGCTTTTCAATCTTCAAGAAGGAAATAAATTATGACAAATTCAACTAGATGCACCAAATGCCCAAAACCTGAATTTTTCATAAATTTTTACTTGAAGCTCTTACTCACTTGAAAAATTTCTGAGATGTGTGCGATGACATTACAAAGCTTCCCATAAATTAATTTTGTTCTAGCTTCTAAATTTTTTGAGATTTTAAATTTCTTGTGAACTACCAGCCATGATTAGAGAATTTTAAATTCTCTCAAACTGTAAGGAATTTGAATGTGATTTCTTTTGCACATTAGGAAAAATAAACCAAAAAAATTCTTATAAGAGGAATTTTGAACATCCATCATATATTTTCATAAATAATTTTTTCCATAAAATTGTCCTACAAGGCCTTAAAAATGTCATCTAAAATATCAATTCTACCAAATTTGATCACACCACATGTCCCAAATGTTGTGATATGCCAATAGAGACCCAAGTAAATGAAAACTAAAAGAAATAACTAAAATTACTTTTTCAGGTGATGTCGATTACTTGTTCACCTAGGATACTCCTGCATCAACAAAGCTTATGGGAGGTGGCTCCATTAGTGCATATTATGGCTCCAAATTGTAGAGTTTTCTTAGAGAGTTTATTTGATTTGTAGTAAGATATTTCCATGTGACTATAAAATTGTAATTTTTGAATCTATACTTTAATTTTTTGAAAGAAATCAAAAGTAAGTTGTTTTCTTTCCTACATTTTCTATGTTACTATTTTTTGTTCTATTATTTGTGGGTGTTAGGTGGGGTATCCATTCTTCACTTTAGGGGTGATTAAAATTGAAAAACCCTTTCTCGTAGAATCTAGCATTTTTTTTGTGTTTTCACTTTTTCTCTTGATATAAGTGTTCACACTATGTATGTAGTATGTTGAATATTGTGAAGATATAAATGCAATTGATTGTTAGTTTCACCTTGATAGGGTACAAGTACATAATTGTTGCCTAAAAAAATAGATTTTTCATGTCATAAAATATTGTGTATGACAATAGTCACATGAATCTAGAAATAAAATAACAAATTATGTAATGTTTCCCCCCCTCCATTTTTACCCCAACAAACTACAACAAGATAACAATCATATTAAAAATATTGAGTTATTTAGCCTTAGAGCTACCATGATTCATACTAAGGGTATGCAACTTATTTCTTAAAAATAGATTCTTAACTATATATGTATGTTGAGATTAATATCCCAATTTATTCCAAATAAGTGTTATGATGTTTTATATTCAATAACATTAAAATAAGATAAATAGATTGTAATGAGAACCATTTATTTCTAATCCATTCTCTTATCTTGGTTTTAATTAGGTCCTTTTTCCTTTTGTTCTCTTTCATTGCACATTCAAGGTCTTCAAGAGAGGTGACACATTCAACTACAAAATGAACTTCACCTTCTTCTTCATCCATAGTTTTTCTTGAAATTCCAAAGATTACAATGACCATTAATAGAGATTGTTCTCCATCATCATCTAATGTGCGATGATCTCCTTCATCTAAGGAGTAGTATTCTTCTTTTGAGAGTGTTCCTCTTGAAATTGTTCTTTTTTAACCTTTTTCTGCTATTTTAATTTTCTCAAAAAGGATGTATTTAGATGCATAATGACCAATTATTCCACAATTAAAACATTTGAAATGTAGTTTACCTTTATACTTTACTGATCCATTTTCCATCTTCCTTACAAGGTTTTCTTCTTCTTCCTTAGATTCACTATGTGAACCAGATATTCCTTCTTTCTTCACTACTTTGAAAGAAGCTTCTATCTTATGTGTACCTTGAACTTACTTCCTCATCTAATAGGCGTTGAGGGATCCAAACAATTATTCTATGGTAAGCTTTGTCAAATATTTGGTAAACTGGTGGGAGAGATTCCTTATAACTTTCTTCATAACTACTAAATTAGTTATATCTTCACCAAGTCTTCTAATCCCATTGACTACTTCATCGACTCAAAGCAAGTAGCTTCCTATGTTCCCCTCTTCTTCCATCTTTAGATTCTGAAACAATGTCCCAGAAGATTACAACTTTGCTTGCTTCACACTATCATTCTCTTCATTCATATTTTTGAGCTTATCCCATATCTCATTGGTAGTATTTAATTGCAACACCTTCACAAATTAATTTTTTTTTAGATCACTCAAGATGGCATTCTTTTCACTTTATCATTTTTCTCATGAGCCTTCTTTGCATTAGCATCAGTAATATGATGAGAAGGTTTAGTAAATTCATCCTTTGTAGCTCTCCAAACACCATACCCTAGTGAAGTTTGGTAGGGTTCCATCCTTGCACTCTAGAAAGTATAGTTGATTTCATCAAACAATGATGGTTTAGAAGAGGAATCATTCTAAGTCATGTTTTCTAAACCAAGATCTATCTTCAACTATTAGAATGCACCAAGGAACTCATCTTTGATAGCAATTGTTAGAACTCATAGATATACTAAGAGGGGGGTGAATCAATATATTTCTCAAATTAATCCAATTCAATTTTATCAATCAAAATATATTATTTCCTTATTTGAATAAAGAATTCATAGTAGAAGGACACAACCACAACACTAGTTTTACGTGGAAAACCCTACAAGGAACAAACCATGGTGAGAAAGCTTCTTTGAGCTACTATCCAAATCCATCCTCACAAAAATAAAACAATATTTATAGAATAGTTTTATTGCCTCAACCAAAGGAAGATTAAAATTCCCTGCCAATTACAACAATTACAGAAAGGAGGCTACAACCTTAGCATACAACACTTGATGAATTCTAGTGATCAACAACCACCAAAACACCTCTATTATGTCAAGCTCACTACTTTTTATACACTTTCACTCTACTACCTTTATGTCCCTACTTTTTGGCACTCTTTCTTCACCACATACACTTCCTCAAACACACAACACACTACTGGCTTCAACTCACTATCTTCAACACACACTCATACACTTTTTCCTTCATCTCATTCCCTTCAACATACCTTAGATACTTATTCGAACATTCACTCTCATTATTTTTCCTTTAGCTCACTACTTTCAACACATATCACTTTTAGCACATTGAACACACACACACACCCTTTGATCACACATTTTGTCTCTCATTTATATATTTCACAAGCTTAAAATAATTTCTTTGTGTTAGCCAAAATTAAATGTATGTAATGAAAAATGTAATGGTCATAAGAAATTCAGTTCCAAAATGACTATGGGAAGGGAAATTGAATGCGATCCAAGCTAGATGATAAGATAGACCAATTTCACATTTGCACACAATCCCATGTGGGCACATGCAACCAAACATTTATAAAAAACACCTCAAAATACCAAATCGGCCCAACAAACACTTCACCCTCCAAATATTAACTCCAACCCATAAACTATACCAAAGCAACTGGATAACATCATGTAGATCACACTACAAGCATTAAATGATATTCAAAAATTTACACACCCTCCTTTTATAACTTCGTATAATATTAAGCTCATGCAAGTAAAGAAACAATAAAATTGTAGTGTAGGAAAAAGTATCCCTTTTTGACACTTAATTTTGGAATAATTAATAATAAACTAAAGTATGCCTTAATTTAGTGTTGTAATATTTTTACATATTCACATTAAGTTTAGGGCCCTATTAAATAAAGTGGACTTAATTGTGCCTTATTTTTGGTGTTGTAAAGTGTACCTTTATACTTTCAAACTCATCTGGGGCTTTATTAATTAATTGAGGTTAATTTTCCTTAATTGGCATTTAATTCAAATCCAAGCCTAATTAATTGCAATTTCCAAAGTGGAAAACAATACATTTATCAATGACATAACATAACATTTATCATTGGAGAATTTGTGTCCTAGGTAAGTGACCCAAGACCCATTCGCCCAAGGGTGAATGGGTCCTCACTTAGGCCCAATACTTAAATTTTAAATATGTTTTTGGTGGTATTTCAATGATTTCAAATGTGTATTCACATGCTATCTTGTGTTATTTGAATTTCGATAATTAATGTTAAGATATATATAAATAAGAGGTCATTTCACTATGTTTCATTTAAGTTGTAGATACTGAAAATTGGTCTAGGCCTGCGAGTACACATTTGACATAATTTTCTATAGTCTGTTGCCATGATTAAATAATGTTAATTGTTTAATTAACCTTTCTAACACATATTTCCTCTATTAATTAAATACCCCTTTTTAATTAATTCATTAATTCATTATTAATCTTTATTCAACTTGGTTAATTAAATAAATCATATTTATTTAATTATGTTGCGAACTAGTTAATTCTTCCCCCTTTATCTATCAATTCAATAATTTATTATTTAATTACCCCTTTATCATATTTTTCCAACTATAATTAAATATCTTTATTTAATTATTCATTTAACCCCCTTTACCTATAATTAAATATTTATTATTTAATTATTTATATTATCCTTTTCAAAATAGTCAAATTAAATAAATTACTTTATTTATTTAATTAAAGTCTCTTATTTTCAAATGTTGAATTAAATTAACATTTAATTCATATTTAATTATTTATGTGACATTCTTCTATCATTCAATTATCTAAGTCACTCACTCACCTTCTAACTCAAGATCTATTTTTAGTTCTCTAGTTATCTCCGGATTCAACACCTGTTTATCTCTGCGAGAAGACTCTCCATCACAACTAGTCGATTAACTAGTTCTAACTCTTGTTTTCATTTGAATGCATTAGTCTTTGAGTTATAACTTTGTCTTTTGCATACAAAGTCTATTTCTTCTTTTTTTGAACATTAAGATCATGAACTCGTGTTCTAACTCACGTTTTGTCTGAGACAGAACTCACATCGCATGGCATTCATCAATCTCATCCGTCGATCTCTCTTTCAATCTAAGCTGATCGTTCGAAAACCAAAATTCTATTAAATGGCTTGTCATAATCATTATTCCTCCTCCCAAAATCATACACTTTTGAGAAGAAACTTATCTTTAATATTTTGCTTAGACACTCGACGAAGTTATGCTTGCATTCAAACACAGAAATCTGAGGGCAAGAATACTGAAAAGAAAAAATGGAGAAGAACAATCAAGATAATTTGAAGGGGTGAACGCATATTCGGTGAGAGCTTTCCATTAATTTGTTTAGTTATTTAGTTTATTTCCTCATTCTTTTTTGTTTGATTTTAGATTATTATTTAGATTAGGATTAACATTGTTATTCTAGTTGCAGCAGGGTCGGCCTTGTGAAGCCGTCTTACATTCTTATAGTTTATGTGTGGAAATGAAATGTATGCCATGGGAGTTTCATGGGTACAATAGCTTGGCTTCCCCATATAAGTGAGTGTCATGGAGGGGAGCCATTGGGGTCAAGCTACTAGTCATTCGCCATAAATATGCATAGCTAGAGAAATCCAATTAAGAACTCAACAAGTATTGTCCAAAAAGCCTAGGTTGTAAATGTTTTTCGAGTCTTAACAGTCCTTTAATCACAAAGATTGAAAATACATTGATTGTTGTGCTTTTTCTCTATTGTATTTGTCAAAATCTTAATCAACAAACTAAGTCATCAAAACAACTTTCGGGAAAAATTTCAACTGTCAGAAAATCAAGTCGCAATTATCAATTTAAACACCGCATCTATCATAGAGAGTCGCATCTGTTAGGGGAAAAGCCACATGTGTTTGTCAAAACATTCATTATTCACATTCTGCATATTATGAGCCAAAACTATCATATTTTGAGTCACATGTGTGCATGCAAACTGCATCTGTCAATTTTTGAGCCGCAAGTGTTTGTCAAAAAATTTAGGTTTATAGAGTCCAAAATTAGAACTACATGTGTATTAGTAAACCGCATTTGTCATAGGAAAAACTGCAACTATTAGAAACACCACATGCACTGTCAAAAACCGCATCTGTCAACATTTGAACCGCAACTGTTAGGTGAATCGCATTTGCCTGTCAACACAAAACTTCGAAAACCACAAACTGAGTCGGAAACATCATTGTCACTATTTGCTTCTGGTTCTTAAGATCAACCTTGGACAGACACTGTCAAAATTTTGCTCAAAAATCTTGAATCATTAGGTGTCATATACGTCTTAGTCACAGTAAATGTCTTAGTCATAGTCATCCTAAGTTGCATGCATATAGATACTTCCTAGGAAATTGCATATCACAAAATAGATAACTTTCCTCGTCATTGGAAACGTTCATGTTTCGATTTGTCACAATCATTGAACCTAGTCACTTTAGTCCCATTTAGTGGATCTTTTCAGCTCAATAGTCTAGTTTGAAAAATTCACCTTGTCAACTATCCTTGTCATACAATCAGGTTCCTTGGTCAAAAACAAGTCTTTGCATGCATTTATTCCATATTATACCTATCTTAGACTCATTTATCATCATAGTCTACTCGAAATTTTGCATATTGTCTGTCCTATCATACGTCATTTTAGTATACATCTTTTTTAGAAACCATTTTAGCAACATCATTTATTGTCAAAAAAAATAAAATCCAAAAACATAGACATAGGTCATATCATTTTTTAGACATAGTCTATATTACCCCTTTTTGAGCAACTTTTTCATGGTCGAAACAAGGTCTGAAAAGAAACACAAAGCAATGATAGACCCCAACGAATTCATCAATCCATTTAGAAACCAACCATCAGGAAGTAAACGACCACACAAACCTTTGCTTGAAAAACATGTCACTAGAGACACACATGGGCAGATTTACATAGAAGACATAGATGAAGCAGTGCAAGATCGTGAATTTGCATCCTTTATGGATGAATGTTTGGAAAATGATCCCCAACGATATCTACCAAAGTTGCTAGCAAAAGGTGCCAAACTACCCATAGGATTTGATATTCATACTTTGCAAACACCGCTGATTCAACCAACGCAAATGGTCACATTAAGTGTTTCTATTCCCCAAATTACCGCAGCAATACCAACTGGCATACTAACTCAAACATCGTCAGTTGTGAACACAACCCCTTTCAACATAACACAAGGTTTATAATTTACTGCGGGGGAAACTTCTTCCAACCCCTTTGGCACCAACATGACTGGTAAGAGATCCAAAGTTGGCAGAAATATACCTATACCAAATCAGATCATTCAAACAAGAAGCATTCCTATACCAACTAAGACCATTTAGACAAGGAATATCCCTATACCAAATTAGAACATTCTAACAGAATATATTCCCTCACCAAATCACAACCCATCACAGAACATGGAATATCAGAACACCTACATTGATCCAAACAACAAAAACACCATGTCCTTGACACAAGTCGATGTCCTCCAAAACCAAATGCAAACTCTTTAATAACAAATGGATAACATGTCTATGTCAGGCAAATGAACTATCTCAGTGCAAGACCTATGTCCATGCCCATTTGACAAAGCGCTTTATATGACACCTTTCCCCCATGGATACATTATATTGATTTTTCCTAAGTATAATGGGAGAAAGAATCCTTTGGAACACATTAGAGAATTCTCAATAGCATGCATGGACATATCGTATGACCCCACATACTTGATGAGACTATTTCCACGAACCCTTGTCGGGATAGGACTCGAATGGTTTTCTAAATTATCATATGGTATACGATCCTGGGGTGAATTAGCTGAGAAGTTTGTCGAACATTTCGCCTTTAACATAGACAATGAGGTAACAATAGCAACCTTGTGCCACACGGTACAAGAAGATGGTGAAACTTTCACCACTTTCTTTTAGAGATGGAGAAGTCTAGCTAGCAGATGTCTAGTTGAAATACCAGAAAAGCAAAAGGTCACGATATTCCTAGAGAACATCAACCCAAAACTGTGAAGTGACTTAAGGGTACACTGTTGTACTTCATTCTTAGACTTAGTACAAAAGGGCATCATCCTTGAGAAAGGCCTTATAGACAAGGAGAAATAAAAGCACCACGCAAGAATCCAGTTGTCCAACATCAAAACGCACCAAATGATAGAAACAAATTCTGGTCTCGAAATAAAAATGTTACAAATGATGACATTGTGATGCTAAAAACATACATACGGGACCAATTATCACACTTAGAGGATACAACCAAAATCAAGACATGATGAATAGTCCAGATCAAATAGCCAACTATGTCCAAAATTCACAACAACAAAGACCACAACAATGGAGATTTCCTACACGTGCATTTACACCTTTAGGACAACTAATCGAGACTATTTCAAAGAGTTGATTAAACATAATCTCATCAAACCTTTGGAACCAAGAGAATATGATCCTGGATAGTTCAAACCTTCATGGTGGGATGATAACTCTTTTTGTGACTATCATCGAATGAAAGAACACAACCTACAACAATGTTGCCAGCTCAAGAATATTATACACGACTTTGTCGAAAATGGAACCATAGGGGTTAGTGGGCAGAAAAATACCAAGAACAGTGATCATAAGGTCTTCATGGACCCATTACATGACCACATGAAAGGAAAAGCCTCCAGTTCGGGACCCAAGAATAATCCATCAGCCAATTATAACAATACCAAGTATGACTATGGTAAAGGAACGATCATAAATCACCTCCGAGCCGCAAATGAGAATGTCAATACCATCACCATTAAGAAGCACCCGGAATGTAATGTGAACACATGCAATACCAAGATTACTATTCTAGGTCCTTCTTTCGAGCCATCTACGCAAACTTCCAAGTTTAAGTACAACCTTCTTGATCAATTGAGTAAAACCCTCGCGCAAATATCTATCTTGGAATTGTTGACTTTATCACCTGAGCATCGAGCCATTCTTAACAAAGCTCTACAGAACACAACCATTCCTATGAAATTAGATGTCAATCATTTCAAAGAAATGGTGGGATATTTGACCAACTCTCATCATGCCACATTTTCCCAACAAGATTACTCAACTGAAAAATCCGATCATAATGACCCCTTACATCTTGAAGTCTTAGTCCATAAAACTAAAGTCCAATGAGTCTTGGTAGATAGAGGAGTAGGTCTAAACTTGTGTACCCTAAAATTGGTTAAGGCATTAGGATTCTCAGAAGACTACGTAGACACCTCTAAGAGTATAGTCATCAAGGCTTACGATGATGAGGAAAGATCATCCAAAGGAGTTGTCACACTCCCTATAAGAATCGGCCCAACAATCATGAACACCAGCTTCCAAGTCTTGGATCTCACCCTTCCGTACAACTTGTTGTTAGGTAGACCTTGGATACACACAATGAGAGTTGTACCTTCAACATATCACCAATGTCTTAAGTTCCCGTATAATGGCACAAAGATCACTATTGATGGTGATCCAGATCCTTTTTAGTATTGTACAAGCCTAAGGGAAATTCCACAATGAAAAGTACCAGTTAACCAAGAAGCTTCATCATCCACTTTATCCCTATACGTTGATCCATCACATCTCACTAAGTCCATTTCATCCAAACCACCCTAATCCACTCCTAAGCTTGAGATCCAAGACAAGGGCTATGGCGAATATAATATAAAGGCATCATACTGTGTCAGTCAATTGATTCCACCTAAGGCATATGGCCTACCCATGGCAGATAGAAGACAGTCAGTGGTCACATTTCATGTTCCCCCTACAATGACATTTACCAAATGGGGAGAGTTAAGTGAAGAAATTGTGGATCAAGGTGATTCCTGGTTGTATCAAGAAGAACATGAATACCCCTCCCCATCTATTTTTATAGCTAAGGACTAGTATGGAAAAGACTTTAAGATAATGCAAAATGAAAGCTATGATGGGCACAGTGGGTTAGGACTATATCAAAATGGAAGGACGAAATCGATCACTGTCTACCCACGACCGAAATACCTAGGGCTAGGGTGTCAACCACTTAGAATTGGGTTTCCTAGTACTTTGTCACCATTTCAAGAGGAAGTGAGTGCTTGCGCAGACATCGAGATATCTCATCAGCCACTTCCCCCAATTTATGACAAACCCCCAATTTACGACAAACCTCCAGTTTACGATGAATCCCCTTACTCAAGCGATTGTGAATGGGATTCCCTTTCATATACCAGTACCATGAACATAGATGCCATATTTGGAGAATTGGACCTAAATGTGAAACCTGTACTAAAACCATCTAGTCCTCATCCTAAGAAACACTTTTCCAAAGAAGAATGGAAAAACAACTATTATTGGGAAACCCTTGATCATGCATCTTGGGCACCTAACAAACCATCTTTTGATGATTCTGCCCTTACAATAGTCCCACATCAGAGTATGCCTACCCCTAGGAAGAAGAATAAGAAGGAGTTAGTCCAAAACTTATGTGACCATGTCAACCATTCTATACTTACCTTGTCAGCATCTACCTTTAAAAACTCCGATGATGACATGCCCCTTATATATCCCAAACTTATCGACTGGGATCAACAAGGTACACCTATCATAGATACATTCGAGAATGACAAAGCAATTGTTGAGTTCATGGGATTTAGAGAAGGCATACCAAGAGGGGATCATAAAGTAGGTTTTACCATAGAATTGGATGACAAAGAATATTTTGGGGAGTCTATTTACACCTCTAGTCACAAAAATGAGAATAAAAAGAAAAAAGATAATGAAAATAAAAATGATGAGTCCCTAGGTGAAAACCGAAAGGAGCCTTTGGACGAAGAAAAAGTCAAAATAAAGGACGTATTTGAGGGCAAAAACCTCTCAGAGGCACCCAAGGATAGAGGTTTAAATATTCTCCCTGTTGAACAGGAAAAGTCACCGATGCTAGTAGAAGAATCTGTTGAAGTCAACATAGGCACAAAAGAGAATCCTCGAAAGGTATATTTTGCAGCTTCTTTAACAGAGATAGAAAAATTTGAGTTTAAGGACTTCTTCACAAAGAGATAGATAAACTTTGCATGGTCGTATGCTGACATGCCTGGGTTGGATCCAGACCTAATATTGCATCATTTACCACTACAGCCAGGTATTAAGCCAGTCAAACAGAAGTTGAGGAAAATGCATCTGCAAATTGCTCTATTGGTCAAGGTAGAACTTAAGAAACTCTTGGATCTAGGATTCATAAGGACAATAGACTATGCAGATTGGATATCAAATCTTGTACCAGTGACTAAACCAACTGGGGGCATTCGCATTTGCACAAAATTTAGAGACATCAATAAGGCATGTCCTAAGGATGACTTCCCTTTTCCAAATATCGACATGATAGTAGATCTTATAGTAGGATACGAGATGCTATCCCTCATGGATGGTTTCTCTAGATATAACTAGGTTAAAAAAGTAGTTGAAGACCAACACAAGACAACTTTCACGTGTCCATGGGGCACATATTGTTTTAATGTTATGTCATTTGGCCTTAAGAATGCAGGAGCTACCTATCAACGGGAAATGACTATGATTTTCCATGACTTTGTACATACTCTCATGGAAGATTGTAGATGACATTATAGCTAAATAAAAAACAAGGGAAGATCATTTGAAGGCTTTAGACAAGATATTCCAGAGGCTAGAGAATTACAACGTCAGGTTAAATCCGAAGAAGTGTGTCTTTGGAGTGAAATCAGGGAAACTGTTAGGGTATATCATCTCTCAAAGAGGCATTGAAGTAGATCCAAAGAAGGTAAGAGCTATCATAGAGATGCCTCCTCCAGTCAACATTGGTCAACTCAGAACCCTACAAGGAAGATTACAGTCCATTAGGCATTTCATAGTACAACTGGCAGATAAAATACACCCATTTCAACACCTACTCAAGAAAGGAGTACCATTTGAGTGGACACGTAAATGTCAGGAATCCTTCCAGCAAATCAAGGACTGTTTGCTTACTCCACCAGTCTTAATGCCACCTATAGAGGGAAAACCATTGATACTATACATTTCAGCAACTCAGTCGGCATTAGGGGCTCTTATAGCACAACACAATGATCAAGGTCATGAGAGAGCAGTCTATTACATCAGTCGTACCTTAGTGGGCTATGAATTGAATTACAGCAACATAGAATGTGCTTGTCTTGCGATAATTTTTGCTACCCAAAAAATTTGGCACTATATGCTCAATCGACAAACAATGTTAATTGTAAAGATTCATCCACTTAAATACCTCCTAAGTAAGGCAACATTAACAGGTCGGTTGGCTAAATGGGTTATGATACTTAGCGAGTATGACATTTAGTATGTTGAGAGGAAGGCTATAAAAGGACAGGTGTTTGCAGATCAATTAGCCGATGCACCTATGAAGGCAGACCATCCCTTAGTGGCATATTTTCTTGATGAATTTCTCTTCAACATTGACATTAAAACCGAATGGAAACTATACTTTGATGGGTCACATACAAATCATGGTTCAGGAGCTGGTATCTTATTTGTTAAACCTCAAGGCGATACCATTCCTAAATCATTCAGGATTGCTTTCCCTTGTACCAACAATATAGCTGAATATAAAGCTTTAGTGATAGGGTTAAAAATGGCAGCTCAATGGAAGATTAAGAGCCTACATCTTTTTGGCGACTCTCAACTGGTAATCCGGTAGGTAAATGATGATTACGAGACTAAGGATGAGAAGCTTGCCCCTTACAAGTGTATGGCTGATAGTTTCAAGCAGTATTTCAATAACATTACTTTTCAAAAAATACCACGTATTCATAATAGAGCTACAGATGCTATGGCAACCATGGGTTCCTTGTTGGATATTCCGAGTAATGTGCCTAAGTTCAAGTTTTTGGTTGGACAGCTGTTGGTCCCCAGCTATGATGTCCCGGATATTGTGATGGTGTGTACCATTGCTGGTCCTACATCTCCTTGGTATAAATACATATTCGACTATCTCACTGATCAAACCTTACCTCAAGACTTGTCCAATAACCAACGTCGAACCTTCATTCGAAAGTCAGCTAAGTACACCATCATCAGAGAAACCCTATATAGATGTACCTTAGATAACACCCTAATGAGATGTCTCGATGCTGAAGAAGCACAAACAACTTTGTGAGTAGTACACGAGGGTATGTGTGGATCTCATTCGAGTGGTCCTACTTTAGCCCATAATATTATGAGACTAGGTTATTATTGGCCTACAATGGGGAAAGACTCATACATCTTTGTAAAGAAATGTAGACAATGTCAAATACATGGGGATTTGATAAGAGTGCCAGCATAGGAGCTTCATCCAATTACTTCACCATGGACCTTCACCCAATGGGGACTTGACCTCATAGGTAAGATACACCCTCCATCATCCAACGGCCATAAATTCATCATTACCACCACCGAATACTTCACCAAATGGATTGAAGATATTCCTATGACCTACATCACTGGCACACAAATATCTAATTTTATCCTAAACTATATCATTTATCATTATGATGTACCCCAATCCATAATCACAGACAATGGCTGCCCATTCAAAAACTAAGAAGTACGCCATTTATATGAAGAATTCAATATCAAACACCATTTCTCCACCCCATATTACCCACAAGGTAATGGCCAAGCCAAGGCATCTAATAAAACCATTGTTAGAATCCTTAAGAAGACTATCAATGACGTTGGTCATGACTGGCACCTATAGCTTAATCCTGTCTTATGGGCTTATCACACAAGCATCCGTACTCCCATCGGCGCCACTCCATATTCCCTTGTATTTAGGTCTGAAGCTATCTTACCTATTGAGGTTGAAATACCTTTCCTGAGGGTATCCTTGAAGGGTCATATTGATGATGAAGAATACCGTGTCTCTAGGTTACAAGAGCTAGAATTGTTGGATGAACGAAGATAGAAAGCATTAGATCATTTGCAAGCATATCAGAATCCTCTTCATCGTAGCTACAATAGGAAGGTTCTCAATAGACACTTTGACATTGGTGACCTGGTATTAATGGAGAATCCTAAGAACCAAGCTGAACGAGAGAAACCAAGTAAGTTTGAACCTAACTGGTTGGGGCCCTATATTGTCACCAAAGCTTTTGGGTTAGAAGTGTACCAACTCTCTACTCCTGAAGGAGAGCCACTTTTGTCACCTATCAACAGTCTGCATCTAAAGAGGTTCTATGCTTAGTTTTTGAGAATCCGTGTCTTAATCTAGAAAAATACAAAAAAATGGTTACCTTGATGAAAACCTGGCAAATAGGCATCTTTGTAACACCAAATAATTTTTTTTTGAGAAAATCAAAAAAGTAAAGAGAAATAAATCTGTCCAATAGTGAAAACCGCTTCGGTGGTGCTATGGATAAGTACCATGGTGAAAACTTGGCAAACAGGTGCCATATGTAGTCAAGCTCGCTCTTTCGTCTACCATCAATCTAATTGGACTTTTTCACCATCTTTCATAATAAATGGTTGTCTTATCCATTCCTTGGAATGATTGACATCTAGCATCCATTCCGTCACATTATCCACTCCATCTTCCAAACCTTATTCCCGATTGGGGGCAAATCCTTGTTCTATGCCCTGACACCTTGTACATAACATCATACAATCAAAAATGTCCTGAAAAATCCCAAAAACATTAGAAAATTTCAAAAATCCAAAAAAAAAACAATAAAATCAAAACATGTCAGAAAATACCAAAAAAAAAAGAGTCAAGTCAGTCATGTTCAGTCAGTCATTGTCGAACTACATTGCCCCTACAACTGGGACATAAGCAAGGCCATCAATCGATGTGCCCTTGAGGCATTAGGTCTGTCAGTCTAGGTTTGTCATGTATCACACACATTAAAATCATGACGCTTTGTATATTCAAATTCATTGGTCATGTTGAACTACGAGGTCTCTGTGTGTACAATGTAGGCAAGGCTAATCAATTGATGAGCTCCCGAGACCATAATAGGTTAGTCCAATAGGGTTCATTCATAATCACTATCACACAAGTTGCATATCATAGTTTAAAGTATCATCTCATGTCATACACTATCTACATGCACACACTTTTGTCAGTCAAGGAATCAAAACAAGTCATGCATTAACAAGGAAAAACATCTCAAAGTCATCAAGTCAATATCAAACACACTGTCAAAGGGATCAACCTATGTCTTAAGCAAGATATGTCTTTCTTGTCAACAGATGTCATCAAATTATCATAGTCTCATGTAGCTTGTCACTTCAACGTCATCAGGCTCCAACATCTTATACAGCACGTGTCTTTCTGAAACCAGGCTTTGTCATGCCTTATACAAAAGTTAGCAAGTCAAAACTAGACTCAACGTCTTATGCGGTATGTGTCATTCTCTCACATTACGCTATGTCAAACATCAAACATCAAACAATCCCACAAGATCAAGTTTTGGCAAATACATTTATTTGGCTTTATGGTTTTATATCTTATTTTGTCTTATCTTTTTATCATTTTGTGAATTAAGTCTAGTTACTAGCTTTCTCGAGGATGTCCCTTGAAGGATTTAGAGAAGCAAGGATGTCTCAGCACTCTTTTTCTTTGGCTACTGTCTATCAACTGTCTTTTTAAACATTGGTTTTTGAGTCATGTTACTAGTTTCCTCAAGGATGTCCTATCAAGGATTTAGAGGAGCAATGACATCTCATGACCCATCTTTTATTTGTCTGTTATCTGTGGTTTGTCTTGACAAGACGACTAGGACAATTACTATCCTTAGTATGAGTTAAGACACTCCTTGTCTATGACTATCTATTTTTCGTAGATGGATGACTTTGTACACTATGGTCTATCTCATATCATAGTGTGTACTATCAATTTGTTTCATGTCCCACCCAACGATGATAACAAGCAAGCATAGCGTATTTGGCAATATATCGAAGATAATATCATTTTCTCAATCAATCATCCTTAATTATTTCTTACTAACATTCTAAGTTCATTTCATCCTAACATTTCTCTTCTTCAAACATAATGATAAAGTCCTATGACACAATAAAAACATTAGATCATTTGCATTTGCATACATTCCATAAGCATTCCACATGGTTGCATTGTATTTCACACATATAGATAGTAACATACATCTTCAATTCATACATCCAAAATCATGACATAATAGGCATTGCATCATCATAGCATAAATAATGTAAACATTGCATGTACATATCCCCATCACATATAAATAAGCATCATATAGAACATTGCATCCATTATCATAAGTAAATTAAGACATCCATAACATCATTATTAAATACATAATTAATAACACATGATATACATCATCTAGGAAACATAATCACATAGAAGTAATGCATCATCCATAAAATAGAACTACATATCATATAGAAGCCACCAAAATCATATATATATATCGCTCAAGAATAGTGTGTCATAGTACAATATCTGAATGTATCCATAAATAAAACATGATCTCGCAGGTTCTCTGATCAAAATACAAATGTCTACATGAATATATCGCTGTCATCGTGTCCCACTACCACTACTGTCATGTGGTGAAGGTGGTGGGAAAAGCCTCGAAGGTGCTCTCTACAAGGTGGAAGCCCTCTCATACGGACCTGCCCTCGATGGTCCTACCACCCCCTCAATACTCTGTGTCCTCTGACTCCTACTCTGTGACCTCTGACTCCACACCTCTGAAAATCTAGGAGCCCATCTCTCTACCAATACCACTGCCTCATATAAGTCCCTGTAATAGGTGGATCTCTCAACCGATCTGACCAACTCTCATACCATGCCATTAGATGAGGACCCACAACAAAGGCGTCTAACCTCTATGAACTACTGCTCTGTCTCATGTCTCCAAGCTATAGCCTGATCTCTCTCCATAAGAGCAATGTCCCTCTCGGTGAATGCCCTATCCCTCTCTGTGTAGGCACTATCTCTCTCTAATCTCATAGTGTTAAACTCTGCTATCATGAGTCTGAGTCTCTCCTCGAAAGCCTCCCTGTCACCATCCCTAGGAGCATCCTCCTCCCGTCTCCCCTCCACAATCCAATCTCTGAGCTCTCTCTCGTGCTCCTCCATTGGTGCATCCTCCTCAACATCATCCTCAACATCATCCTCCACATCATCCTCTCCATATCCTGCCAAAACACCCAGAGGGCCTATAGCCATATCCACATCTAAATCCTCTGCAACATCCTCTACTCCAACATCCACCTCTGCACGCTCCTCTACCACTACCTCCTCTGCAGTATGCTCACCCCCAGCTTGTACATCCACTCCACCTCTGATGTCCAACATCAGTACATCCTCTGCTACTGCCTCACGGATAGGTGATAGTGCACCTACTCGACCCCCTCTCCATCCTAGTCTACCACCTCTACTATCACCATCTCTCCAACCAACTCTCCTGACTCTAGCACCTCCACCTCTCCGACATCCTCTAGGTCCTGTGCCTCATCTCTCAATAGGTGTCAGCTAATCCAGATTCGTATAAGGAATAGGCTGATCCTCTACCCACCATGCATCATATGCAGCTGTCGTCCCTGGGTCTACTGCTCCATCTCTCCAACCCCACTATACTAGTTGTAATGCCTATATCTCTGCCTCAGCAGTAGCCACTGGAATCATAGGTCCCCAATATGGAACCTCTCTGGATGAACGAGCAAACTCTGCTCTACTTCGAGGCTCATCCTGAACCTCGCCGAACTGTCTCAGAACTCTGTTTGGCAAGTGTCGCTCAATGATATGTACACTAGAAACAGTCCTCCCAATAAGATACTGTGTCTTTCTGTAGAATACCAAATGTACCTCCTCATATGCCCACTCCTCACAATCCATGTAAGGTCTCCATGTAAACTGATCAAGAATATCTAGTGCATGTCGCCAATACCATGTGTCTCCCACATGTGTGTGAGTAATGTGTCCTATATATCGAAACACATACGGGAATCTCTCCCGTCGTGCTACTGTAACTGGAGGACGAAAAATAGCTATCCTCTCCCAAGCCTATACCACTAGTAAAGTAGTCCCACAGCTTAATGATTGTGCATCTCTATAAGCAATTTTGTGTAGATGAAAGTATAACATCCCAAGTAGACATGGACCGCATGCATACCTTGTCTCACTCTCTAACATACCAACCAACATAGCACCCCATCCCACTAGAAATCCGTGATCCCATCTGTCTGGAAGAACTATCCCCCCAATCAATGTACATAATATATAATCAATCTGATCGTATCTATCTGCTAACACTGGCCATCTAATCTCATAGTGCTCAATGTCGAGCCTACTGATATCGTCTCCCTGATAGAACCTCGCCAACTCGGTCAATCCACGTTGGGTATCATATGTAACCCACTCTCCCCTAATAGGTAGTCTCAAGATCCAGTACACATCCTCCAATGTGACAGTGGCCTCCCCAGTTGGCAAATGAAAGGATGATGTCTTAGAAATCCATCGCTCACATAATGTCATCAACATTCCCCTATTCGCCCGAATAGTGGGCATCAACAAACAGTGATGTAGACCCAGTCTCCATAATAGTCAAATCTCTGCACTCATCAATTGATCTCTTAGATCAAATGTTTATGGACGTGACTCTCACATATATATAGGATCTAGTACAACCTGCATTTAAACCATGATGTTAATAATTTTCAAGTTTTTCTTAGAAAAAACATTTCAAAAATTTTACCAGTCAAATGCGGCTCACTTTATCAAATGCATTGCACAAAGCCTCACTTGCGGTGCATATTACATATGTGTTGCACACTTTCCATAACCCCTTTCAATCTACTGCACATGCAGTTCAATAAACCACATGCAATGCATTTTTCATAAATGCGATGCATTTTCCACGCCCCTACCTAACCACTACATATGCGTTTCACTTATGCATCTGCGGTTCACTACCCTACATGCATCTATTACTAATGCAGATGTGTTGCATACATACAAATGTGGTGCATTGTAATTCAAATGTGTTTAATTCCGAAAGTGTCTAACCTAGCCTAGGCATGTTTTTGCACATGCGTCATTTCGCAGTCAAATGCGGTGAATACGACTGCATATGCGTTGTTCACGCCGGATCACATTTACTTATTGAATTTTCAATGCCTAAAACTACGTGCAAAAATGAAAATCAAGAGTTCCTTTTCAGGTACATATCGGTAGTCCTGCGTCGGCTGGCTGCCTAAATGTCCGGATCCGATATCCTCGATGCGCAGCATAGGGAATGGGTGCCATTTTCGTCAACTAGTCAGAGCAAATATCCTCTTTTTCTAGCTCCTCTAGGTGCAAATGAATTAGGTTTAGACCTAATCCTATTTATAGGTAGGGTTTGAATGGCCTTCCTTCTACCCTAATCTATTGGCCGCTTAACCTTTCAACTTCAAATGGCCCGTATTCATTCGTATCAACTCCAAATTCAATTCCATCAACTCCATAGCATTTTTGACTCTCAAATTGACTTATCGAGAATATTTCCTGATTTTTTTTTAACTTTCAAAAATTTGTCAATTTTATTGAGGGGGCATACCTTAACCTGTTTGATGTTGGGGCATGATCGGGGCATATTTTCTTTGAGACAACGCTGTACCAACATTGTATTAAAGAGGGGCAAACTGTAGATATCGAAAATTGGTCTAGGCCTGCGAGTACACATTCGACATAATTTTCTATAGTCCATTGTCGTGATAAATAATGTTAATTATTTAATTAACCTTTCTAACACATATTTCCTCTATTAATTAAATACCCCTTTTTAATTAATTCATTAATTCATTATTAATCTTTATTCAACTTGGTTAATTAAATAAATCATATTTATTTAATTATGTTGCGAACTAATTAATTCTTCCCCCTTTATCTATCAATTAAATAATTTATTATTTAATTACCCCTTTATCATGCTTTTCCAACTATAATTAAATATCTTTATTAAATTATTCATTTAACCCCCTTTGCCTATAATTAAATATTTATTATTTAATTATTTATATTATCCTTTTCAAAATAGTCAAATTAAATAAATTACTTTATTTATTTAATTAAAGTCTCTTATTTTCGAATGTTGAATTAAATTAACATTTAATTCATATTTAATTATTTATGTCACATTCTTCTATCACTCTGTTATCTAAGTCATTCACTCACCTTCTGACTCGAGATCTATTTTTAGTTCTCTAGTTATCTCTGGATTCAACACCTGTTTATCTCTGTGAGAAGACTCTCTATCACAACTAGTTGATTAACTAGTTCTAACTCCTGTTTGCATTCTAATGCATTAGTATTCGAGTTCTAACTTTTTCTTTTGCATACAAAGTCTATTTCTTCTATTTTTAAAGATTAAGATCTTGAACTCGTGTTCTAACTCACGTTCTATCTAAGATAGAACTCACATTGCATGGCATTCATCAATCTCATCCGTCGATCTCTCTTTCAATATGAGCCGATTGTTTGAAAACCCAAAATCTATAAAATGGCCTATCATAATCATTATTCCTCCTCCTGATATCATACACTTTTGAGAAGAAACTTATCTTCGATATTTTGCTTAGACACTCGATGAAGTTATGCTTGCATTCAAACACAGAAATCTGAGGGCAAGAATACTAAAAAGGAAAAATGGAGAAGAACAATCAAGATAATTTGAAGGGGTGAACGCATATTCGGTGAGAGCTTTCCATTAATTTGTTTAGTTATTTAGTTTATTTCCTTGTTCTTTGTTGTTTGATTTTAGATTATTATTTAGATTAGGATTAACATTGTTATTCTAGTTGCAGATTATCCATCTCATCACATTTGAAAGATACATCTTTTAATCTACTATTACATAAGTAAATCTAAGACTTCCAAGCATTCTAGAAAATTTATGAGCAAGTTCAAGAGCATTATAAGGACCATTTTCAAGGCATTAAAGAATAGATTTATTAAAGATTATTGCAGCAATCAAGATCCATTATGATGTCAAAGTCATGCATGTTATTTGAGCTAATATGTTGATGTAGTTTTCGAGATCCATTCAAGCATTCAAAGGCATTGTTTCAAGTCAAGTTTCAAGATCAAGATCCACATCCATTGAGGCCATTTCATGCTAGTTGCAGATCCATATTCCAAGGTTCAAATAAGGTTTGGTGAGTTGTGACATAGGCTTTTTCATTCATCATTCCTTTGTGTTTCATTGTTTCATTTCAAGGTTTAATTACCAAAATTGGGTTTCACAAAGGAAAACCACCATTCACCCAAAAAAACAACATTTTTCCCTCTTGATTTGTGTCTGTAGATTTTAGGTTGAAGATTTGTTGAACATAAAAATTGTAAAGTTGTCAAAGTTGTCATCATTCTTGCAGTTTCATAGAAACTCACCTATTGGATTTATTTCCAGTTGTCCGACTGTGAGATTCGAGAATCTGAGAGTGTGGACATGATGTAAGAGAACCTACAAACCATTTTTGTAGAGCCCTAGCAAGGACCTATTCACCATAGGGTGAATAAGTCCTCAGTAAGGTTTGAAAAAGTAATTTTGGTGATTGGTACACATCATGTTCCCATTCTCAGATCTGTATTTTATTTTCTAGTGAAATGAAGGAAATCAGGTGTGTCCAGCTTTTAGGAGATGGACAACTTAGGGAACCCAATTTTGGCTCTAGTTCATTCAAGGAAACCCTAGAGATCCCAATCTAATGGTGCAATTGATAAAATGGATCTACTATAAGGTTTCCTAGGATGTGATTAAAGACAAAAGGAGGTTCACCACTAAGAAAAGGCTTAGAAAGAAGCAAATGTAAATGATATGCAACTCTAACAATGTAACCTAGGAATTGAAACTAAAAATAAAAATAAAGGACTGAGAATGAACAAAGGTGCACTTGGAAAATTGAAGATGCTTGAAACAAGATCTGTAATCCCAAAATTTTTAATTTTAATGCACATTGGGACTTATATGCCAGTAGGGGTGATTTAGTCCCAATTTAGGGTTTCAGGTTGAAACCAAAATTTGTAATTGGTAAACTAGGATCTATAGAAAATTTCTAAAAACTAGTATACTAGGACTCATACACCACAAGTGGAAATTTAGTCCTAGTATTAGGGTTGATCTAAAACTATTATATCATCTAGTGATGTTCTTTAGCTTCTTTCCATTTCGATCTTTGAGTCTAAAAGCTTGAATTCCTACCTACAGGTGACTTTCCGTGAAGATGACAACTTCTCAATTTTGGAAACTTTCTCCAATCTTTCTCTTTAATGGATCTTGAATCTAAATCTATAAATCACACATCAAAGAGATGGGAATTTTTCCTTTTGTTAGGGAATAGGGGTTTTCCTTGGTTAAACCCCATTTTGGTAATCAAACCGTAATGAGAAATGGAGCATGAATGAAATGAAACAAGATGAAACAATAGAACCTTGTTTGAAACCTTGTAGATCTACAAACAAGCATGAAGCGGCCTCAATGAATGTAGATCTTGATCACAACACTTGATTAGAAATAATGCTTGAATGGAATCTTGAATTGATCTTCAATGCTACATCACAACATTAGCTCAACAACATGCATGATGCACTAAGTCTTTGACATGATGAAATGACTCTTGATTGATGCAATGATCTTTTATAAATATGATTGAATGCTTGAATGGGATCTTAAATTGATTTTCAATGCTACATCACAACATTAGCTCAACAACATGCATGATTCAATAAGTCTTTGACATGATGAAATGACACTTGATTCATGCAATGATCTTCTATAAATATGCCCTTGAATGCCTTCTTGAATGCTCTACAATTCTCTTGTTAAAGTACTCTTGATTTTTTATGAAATTCTAGCTTGTTAGATGTTGAAATGATAAAATAACTTTGTATTATACTTGTTTATACCAAATTTCTTGAAATTACAACACTACAAGTCGAAATTAGATCTAAGAGAATAAAATCCTACCAAGAATTGAATTCAAAGTAGGTATTGGTTAAAGCAATACTCATATGCTAGTTGGGGCATATGAGTCCTAATGGCTAAAACCTGGGATAGATTTTTGGGAGTGTCTTGTTCAATGTGTAACTTGAAATCAAGTCTGAAGACCTAGGTGGGATTCATATGCCCAAGGTGATTTATGAGTCCTAGATCACTTGATCTAGAACACATAACCCAAAAAATTGAATTATGATTCGTTATTAGTTATGTGTTGGGATTATCCTCAGAAAGATGCATTTAATTAGGCTTGTGGATGCAAAATAGGACCAATTAATTAGAGCATAAAGAAGCCAAATTAATTAATAAAGCCCTAGATTAGTGTGAAAGTTTAAAGATAAACTTTAAAACACCCTAAATAAGGCACAATTAGGTCCATTTAGTTTAAAAGGGCCTTAAACTTAACGTGAACATGTAAAACACATTACAACACTAAATCAAGGTAACATTAGGTTCATTTTAATATTAATTATTCCCAAATTAAGTGAGGAAAAGGGATACTTTTTCCGTTACTACATATGATTCCATTAGAATTGAGGTTAATCTTTTAGATGCACTTTATAGATTGCATTTTGGAGTTAGTTTTCTATTTTGCATCTTTCTCCCCAAAATACTATTTAATAGGGACCCCAGTTCTTGCATAAAAGGGAAATTTATAAATTCACACCTTGATTTGACTCACATTTTGGTTAATAGTAATTTCATTTTTTGGATCTCATTTCTTGAATGAAATAGTGAAGAATAGGTCTATTTACTATCATTTTGGTGAAGCCCCCTTTTCCTTTCAATCAAACCATGGCCTATTTTTCCCCACATTTCATTGTGGGGAAGCTAAGTTTGAGCATTATATTTTTCTAATTTTGGAGTCCACTTTCACCCTATATTTAGGTCTTGCATTCATTTGAATTTCATTTTATTGAATTGAATCTCATTTAGGGTTGTTTAGTTTGCATTAGTTTTCATTTCATTTAAGGGTTTTAGGATTGCATATTTTCATTCTTTAAATCTAAAAAATATAAAAGAATCAATCATTTTGCATATCATTTACATAGGATTGCATCATCATTCAATTACATTTGAAAATTGAAACAAAATTGAACATCAAATTTCTTAGTTTGTCATTTTGTCATATTTTTCACTTGTATTCAACATTAGTTTCATAGAAAATTCAAACTCTAACTTGTTTCTGATCAAAATCTAGAAACCACTAGAATGAACTCATAAATTTGCAAAAAAAATTTAAAAACCCTAACCTAGGACCCATTTTCCCCTGGGCGAATGAGTCCCTGATCAAGGTCATTTCTTGATTTTTTGGGCAATAAAACATTTGTTTCTACATTTTATTTTTCTGTTTTCAACTTTCTATTTCAATTTAAATAAATTTTGTTAAGTGAAATTGATCATATTTAGCTTAATTTGATAAATTTAGTGCATTGTGTGATTTCATTTGAAATTGCATTTACAAAACATCATTTTCAAGTTTTCGCATTGTGTAATCAGAAAATTACCTTGTTTAGAATCTGAAAATCACATTTACATATTTGCATTGAACTTTACATTTTAGGTTATTCCATTACATTTCACATTCTTTCCATTTTGGGTGTGTACCGAGTTTGTGAAACTTGAATGATCTTTACAAATTGGTGTCCTATTAGCAATACTATTGTGAGATGTAGTTCGAGAGTAATTTCATCCCATGATACACCATTTTCTATGGATCTTGGGTTCTCCAACTCTTTTACTAATAGTGTTGATAATCAACCCTCTATGGATCATAGCCTTCATACCTCATTTCCAATTACTTCCCTACCTACAAATAGTGTGCATGATGTTTCTCATATCCCACAAGCAAACATAAGAAGGGTGAGTGATGAATTAAATAATTTTCAAGACTTTGTGAGAATTGACCCTATTGTTGGTAATGCCATTCCTCTCATAGGGAACAAACGAACAATTCTTAAGCGTCAACTAGGAATAGAGTTTATATGTGCCTTGGACCATATCATTAATACGAATTTTCCTCCCCCTCAACCACCTTTCCATACATCTCCAATGCATAAGAGAAAATAAAACACAAATTTTGAGGACTTTACTACTCCTAACACATCCTTTTCTTAAAAAAGGAAAGGGCTTACGGTTATAAGATGAAAGTGATGACCAAACTATTATCAAACCAACAAAGAAAAAATTGAAACTACATGCACACCAATAAGTTCAACTACAAAAGATGAATGATATTCCTACATATTTTTATGACCTATTACAAATGTCCAAGATTGAGAATATATTTTACACCCTTTTACATTGGGGATTAATCAAATTTCCACCTAAACATGAAAATATAACTAAACAAAAAACTTATCAAAATATACCATATTGTTCTTATCATAGATTCTTTGGATGTCACACTAATAAGTGTCATGTTTTAAAGGGAATATTGGAGAAATTTACCTCCCCTAGGGATCCATCTTGAATTAAAGCATGCACTTTTCTCCTTGCCATGTAATAGTTGTAGGATCTTAGTATGCTAACTATTACATGTTTAACATTCACTGCAAATCATTATCGTTCTCACAAGGAGCTCATTCTCATCACTTATCTCGGCTCATCCTTGTCCTGCAGTTAAATGGGTTCGATAGCCTTGTCCTAGTTTTGGCACTTTATGTTGTCCCTTTGGCTAGTTGTCCTTCCACATATACTAAACAAGATTGGGACATGGATGACCTACTATAGGTTGAATCGCATGTTCCTTACTACTATTTTTATTTGTTTTCTTTTGCATGTTTCTTTGTGTGATTACATGAGTGTAATGTGATCCCCCATACTGTTATGTTTGATGTATCTCTCTTTTCATGTGCATTCCTCTATATGTACCTGCATTCTTCTCTATGTCATAACCATTTATCTTGTGTTTTCCTTTTGGGGATGATGTAAGGCGTTGAGACATTTAGGTCCCTTCTATGTTGACCTGAAAGTTTTTTTTTTCACTCTCTATGTGTCATTCTTCCTATTTTGTGAGTATTTAGTGAATGATGACATTTTCAAGCTCTATAATCACATTGTATCAAAGATATACTGACCCTAAATTTGTAGATCCCTTACGTGTTTTTAGGGGCAACTCCTTCCCCTTTCATGATGTAGTTTCATTCAGGAACATATGACTTGGCATAGGGCTTTCTGAAAAGATCTCTTGTATTCCTTATGGTTAGGATTGAATATTTGCTACTTTAAAACTGATTACTCAAAGCAATGGTGTTAGCAATCACTTTAAAGTTGGGGAATAATTCGACACACTCATGTTTCTTTGTGTAATTTTCTTTCTTCTTGTGATGTATCCTTTTCTTTGTAGTGTCATTCAGTTTGATGTCCTTCGAGAGCATGCTATTTCTTAGCCTATGCCTTTCCTCTTAGTGGTTATGCTATGCATTTCATTCCCTAAGTTATGATTCTCTTATTCTAGACTTTTACTCTCATGGAGAGATTAGGAACTATGAACCCTAAGAAGAGACCTTACACGAACTAAGCGAAGTCCCTTTGAACAAAACTATATATATATATAATTTTCATAAGTGTAACTCAATACAACTTGTTAACCTTGTGAAGCTTGAACCCATAAATTTAAGGCCACCAAGCATAACACACCTTGTTTTCTAGAAGATCCTAGCCCATTTTCATGAGTGCTTAGCATAATACAACTTGTTAAGCCTTATGAAGCTCGAAACCATAATGCACGTGTGGAACCCTATTAGAGTTATTAGAGGGATATATTTGGTATGGTAAGTACATTGAGATCCTAGATAGGGGCGTGACTTTCTCACTAAGCCACTTTCCTAGGGGCTCATGTAGTGGATATCCTAAGGTTCCATTAGCCCATGTGAACATCTGTGTTGAACTTGCACAATGGACATTGAGTTCTTCTTGTGAATGTATTGGACAAACAACCTATACTTAATCGACATCGAGTTGGACAAACAATCGAAGCTTGATCTTCCCATCTTTTCTTTAGGTTTTGATAGTGTATGATTGAGTATCTTTATCATTGTTGCATACATATGTGTCTTGAATGTCTAATTTACTCTGTGTTTGACATGGGGTCATACTCTCACTAAAGTGGGGGCTAAATATAGTGTAGGAAAAAGTATCCTTTTTCACACTTAATTTGGGAATAATTAATAATAAAATGAACTAAATTATTACTTAATTTAGTTTTTAAATGTTTTACATATTCACATTAAGTTTAGGTCCTTGGGTATTTGTAGGATCATGATGGGCCAAAAAGTGGCAATATGATGGGTATGTGTAGGGTATGTGGCTGATGACTTTTTTTTTACCCAAAATTGATGAAACGAAAAGGGTTTTTAAAGGAGATTCTAAGCTTTCCACCAATATAAATTATGCTTTACTTTGAATTTAATAAATTATTATTATTCATTTTCTATTTCAATTATGACTAAAGTCCTGATTGACAGGTTGATTTAAAAAAATCTATAGATTTCAAACAGTATCACATTTTTTGAATCCAAAACATATGCCACATTCTATGTTTTGCATACTATAGGATTAAAAAAATAATAATTGAATTTCATGAAGTTTTGACCAAGTTAAGGTGGTCAGACATACAAGTTTTTATATTTTTAAAAAGTTGTAATAAAAAAATCATAATTAATTATTTACTTGGAAAAAAATTACAAAAAAATATGTATCACATCGAGACATGAGTCCTCTACTTATATATGAAATATTATAAAAAAGTATTATCATTTCAATTTGGTTAGGGTGGTTAGATAGACACCTACTTCTTATTTTTTCCCTAAAATTGAAGTACTACTACATTGAAATTTCAAATTTTCAGAAAATAGATTTTTTTTTTTTTAAATAAACCTAGTAGTTTAGAAACTAAATTCAATTTTCTATAGATTCTATTCTTACATATTTTTGAAATAATATAGATAAATTATTCAAATTTTTATGTCAAGTTGCCTAACTCTAATTTTTTTGAATTTTTCGCCACTTAAGGGCCTGTTTTTTCCATGATGATCTTGCACATACCCCCTATTAAATATAATGGAATTAATTGTGCCTGTAATGATAGAAAAAATACCCCCTAACATGGCCTTGATTTAGTGTTGTAATATGTCTAACATATTCACATTAGGTCTTGGGCCCTTGTAAACTAAATGAGCTTAATTGTACCTTAATCAAGGTGTTGTAAAGTTTTGTACCACACTTTCACACTTTTCTAGGGTTTTCATAAATAATTGAGCTTCTTTATGCTTTAATTGGACTTATTTTTCATCCACAAGCCTCATTTAATGCATCTTTCTAAGGATAATCCTGACATAAATCAACATCCAATAATAATTTAGGCACTTTTAGGTTGTGTGGCCCAGATTTAATGATTTGGGACTCATACACCACCTTGGGTGTATGGGTCCCACCTAGGTTTTTGGGCCCTGATCTAAATTTTAGATCATTCTAATCACTTTTGAAAATGTGTCTCATAGTTATGCTTAATGGGACTCATACACCACTTCTAGCATATGAGTCCCGTGTGGCCTAAAATCAAATTTAATTCAAAATTCTTGGTGGGATTTTATTCTCCTATATTTGGTGTCAACTTGTAGTGTTGTAATTTTGAGAAATTTGGCATAAACAAGTATAAATACAAGGTTATTTCACTCATTTTTAGCCAAGACTATCATGAGATCATCCTTATAGAAAATTTGAGTTTACAAGAGAATTCAAGTGTTTACAAGAGCATTCTAGGGCTGATTATCAAGTTTTTTAGAACATTATTCAAGCATCAAGCATCATGTCAAAGTCATCATGCATCACGTTTTTTTTTGAGCTAACAATTGTGATTTAGGGCTTCATGATTCAAGCTAGCATTCAAGTCAAGATCTATCACATTCAAGGAAGAGTCAAGATTTACACCCATTGGAACCACTTCATACATGTTTGTAGCACTTTATTGCTATCGTTTGGTGAGTTGCAACATTTCATTTTGTTCATTCATCATTCCTTCATCTAATTTCATTTCATTTCAAGGTTTTATTACCAAAATGAGGTTTGACGAGGGCGAACCCCTTTCCACTAACAAAAAAACATTTTTCCATCTCTTTTGTGTGTGATTTGCATATCTAGGTTGAAGACATATTGAAGACAGAGTTTGGAGAAAGTTGTCAAAGTTGTCACCTTGCATTGGAGATAATTGAGAGACATCTACAGGTTGAAAATTAGAGATTCAGATCAAAAAATCAGGTGGAAAGGATAGAGTATACATTGAAGTGTAGATCCAGACTTTGAATTTCTAGAAAATCCTAACTAGACTGATATGCTACTTCTAGTGTATGAGTCCCAGTATAGACAAATTTGCAGATTTCAAGTGTTTCAGTCATATCTCTACTAGATTTTTGTTCCTACCCAAAAATCCTAATCTGGGACTAAATCACCCAGTCTAGCTTATAAGTCCCAGTCATCATTAAATTCAATGTTTTCAACATTTTAAGTCTCCATCTTGCCCTCTACAGGTTTCCAGGTGCACACCTTTCACCTATCAGCTTTGTATTTTGATTTACATTCTTTTCTAGGTCATTTAGTAAATGATTGCATTTCATTTGGTTCAAATATTAGGTCTTATATTTCATTAGTCTTTCCAACCCCTAGCTTGGTGGTGAGCCCCTCTTTACTTTATAATCAGACCCTAGGATAGCCCTATTGCAATATATCTTTCTCATTTGCATACTTTAGATTAAGATTTGTAGGGTTTTCCTTGAATGAATGATTGTGAAATGTGTTGTTCTATGTCCTAAACCATAAAGAAAAAATTTTCCATTATTTCATTTTGGTGAACCTGAAATTAGGACATCTTAATTATGATTTGGAGTGCATCATTATCCTAGATCTTTCTTTCATTAACATTGCATGAGGGTTTGCATTAGTTAATTGGAATTCTAGGGTCTATAAATCTTACATTAGTGAAAGTGCATATAGTTTGGATTTTTGCATCTTGCATCATTGAAAATTATCTAAAAGCTACATTTACATTTAGTTTACAAATCATACAAACTAAAAAGAATAAAAATCATTTGAATTTCTTGGAAATTTGTGAAAAAAAAACGTTCATAGGGACTCCTACGCCCCTCTGGGTGATTTAGTTCCAGTGAAGATTTTTAACTCCATTTTCCAGCATTCAAAAGTTTGTTTTTGTGCTTCTTTTTGTTGTTGTTAGTTTCCTATTTTAGTTTCCAAAGTTTTTGTTTCATTGCATCTAGCTTAATTTCATTTGCATGAGAATTAGAGCATAGCATTTATCTTGTGTTCATTGCCTCTTGCATCTCCTTGATTGTCACTTGTATGAGCTTTTCTACTTGGTGTCCTATTGTAGTAATAGAGTGAGATGAAGTTTGAGACTCATGTCATCCTATTATAGTAAAATCATCATGGATCTTGGGTTATCTAGCTCTTTCACTCCTAATGTTAACATTAGTTCACTAGGTATCGACCAAACCCTTCATAACTCTTTGCCTTCAAGTAGTGTGATGCATGTTGAAACAATGGTTGCTAGTATTCCATAAGAAAACATAATCCAAATTTATGAAGACTTAGCAAACCTACAAAATCAAATAATTACTAAGAACATTTCAACTACTACCATCCCTACCATAGATAACATTCATCAAATTCTTGAAAGTAAAGACAGACTTGACCTTGTGCATAACATAGTTCAAATCTTTGAAAAAAACCTTACCTTAACCACTACTTGTGCTTTACGAGTGAATAATATCACAAGCCAATGATGAATTCAAATTAATCCCCCCACAACAATTACATATATTCCTACCTACAGGTACGTGCAGGATCATCATGGAAAAAACAAGCCCTTAAGTGGCAATGAAAATTCAGAAAATCAAAGTTAGGCAACTTGACGTAAAAATTTGAATAAGTTATCTATATTATTTCAAAAATATGTAAGAATAGAATCTATAGAAAATGGAATGTAGTTTTTGAACTACTAGGTTTTTTTTTCAAAAAAAAATCTATTTGGTGAAAATTTGAAATTTCAATGCAATAGTACTTAAATTTTAGGGAAAAAATAAGAAGTAGGTGTTTGTCTGACCACCCTAACTACAATAAAATGATAAAAAAAAAATTTAAGATTTTATTTATAAGTAGAGGACTCATTTCCCGATGTGATACATATTTTTTTGTAAATTTTTTCCAAGTAAATAATTAATTACTAATACTTTATTGCAACTTTTAAAAAATATAAAAACTCGTATGTCTGACCACCTTAACTTGGTCAAAACTTCATGAAATTCAATTTTCTTTTTTTTAATCCTATAGTATGGAAAGCATAGAATGTGACACATGTTTTGGATTCAAAAAATGTGATACCGTTTAAAATCTATATATGTTTTTCAATCAGCCTGTCAATTAGGACTTTAGTCATAATTCAAATAAAAATGAATAATAATTATTTATTAAATTCAAAGTAAATCATAATTTATATTGGTGGAAAGCTAAGAATTTTCTTTAAAAACCCTTTTCGTTTCATCAATTTTGGGTAAAAAAAAAATCGTTAGCCACATAGGCCATCATATCACTTACATATCACCACTTTTTGGCCCATCATGATCCTATACATACCCCTACACCAACCCTCAAGTTACAATAACAATGCAACCTAATAGTAATGTGATTCCTTAGGTATTTCTGCTAGCATCCCTAGTACCTTTGTGGCATCGCATGCCATATATCCTACCACTTTACCACCTATAAGAATTCCATTCACTTGTCTTTCAAACACATACACCACTCCACCTTATTCACCTCCATCTCACAATACAAACAATGACTCTCTCATAAATCAACTTTTGCAAACCGTTTCATCCCTTCAAAAGAAAGTTTCCACTATCAACCAAAATAAAAATGGCCCACCTACATATTATATCAAAAGTAGTCCCTTGTCCTTGGAGATATTGCAAACAACGATGCCACAAGGTTTAGAGGTGCCTAGATTCAAGAAATATGGGGGGAAATGAGATCCCTCTAACCATGTTTTTGCTTATATAGCCTTATGTAGTGACTTTATTCTTGATGAAAAAATCCTAGCTAAGATTTTCCTTAGATCCTCGAAGGATACTACCTTAGAATGATTTTCCTCATTACCAAAAAGCTCAATTTGTTCATTCAATGAAATTTTTGAGGCATTTATTAACCATTTCCAAGTGCATATGACTCCTAAGATGACCTTGTCCGATTTGATGAGATGTAAGCAAAAAGAAGAGGAAAATATTATAGACTTTATTTCACACTATCAATCTCTTTATTCCCAAATCAATGTAAAGGTTCCCGATCCTAACCTTCAAAAGATACTAATAGATAATTTGCAAAGCAAGATACAAGATAAGCTTACCATGATGAAATTCCCCTCCTTCATGCACTTATGTACTACCCTCTTTGATTATCAAAACTTGGTTAGTAGTCATGATGTAAAATCGACCCCTAGCCGAAATGAGAAGTCTGAGTCTACAAAATAGAATAATTACCAATCTTTTAGGAAACAGAATAAAGGCTTCCTTCAGCTAAATCCCCCTCAACAAACAACTCAACATGTCGATAACCAAGTAGATATCATAAAAGCCACGATACCCTTTAACTATGGGGACCCAAAAAGACAATTTACTCCCTTGCTCGATACCCTTCATAACACCATGTCACAACTCTTAGAACAAAAAATGATTACCTTTCCTGTCATTAAAACTTCTATCTTTTTGTTCATAACTAGTAGTATATACATAATGTGATGCTAGTTTGATAGGGTCTGCCATGTAATGATCTCAATAGATCAAATTTGCTCAAAATTTTTGAGCTTCTCTAGGTGGTAGGGTTTTTCATGTAACTTGTACAGAGAAAGCTGATATTAGTTGGGTTTTGAACTACTTATCAAAGTTTGAACTTTATATATATTAAATCATATTATATTAATATATTTATAGGATTATGGTCTTTTGTGGAAAAAAAAACTCCTGATCCTAATAAACCATTACCCGCAAACTATAGACAAAACTCTTACTGTCATTATCATTGACAAAATTGACACAATACAGAACATTGTAAGCATCTTAAACATCTTGTGCAAGACCTCATTGATTCCAATCGGTTGTCCGTTGGAGGTTTTAATGATCAAGAAAATTATTTTGTTTCCCATCCTAACAAAAACTTGCAAATCCTTACCAACCCTATACCTAATCATAATATTTCATTTGTCAAAGCTACTGAAACTAAAAAGAATGATGTGATGAATGTTGAAACAAATGATGATAACAATGATACTGTTCAAAATGATCCTATAGATACTGATCCTATGGATGATATGGTTGGACTGATCGAGGTTGTACCTTGTAAGGGCCAAACTAAAAACCCTCTTGAGATTGCTTTCTCCTCACAAGATATACTTAAAAAATGCACCCAATGGTCCTCTTTATATAGCTGACCGAATCTATTATAAGTCCACTAATAGGATATTAATATATCCCATCTGTGGAGAAAATGTGATCACTCAAGAATTCTTAGTTGTGCATGAGCTTTACCAAGAAATGTATGATAAACCGAAAGCATGGATCAAGATGCATAATGGTTTCTCTTTCCCTAGAATGGGATTGATCACCCTTCCTTTACAAATAGGACTGAAAACATTAGATGTTTCATTCTCCATCATCTCGCAGTTAGACCAATTTCAAGTGAACCTAGGCTATCCATGGATCTACTCCATGAATATCATCCCTTTGGTTGTGCATAAATGTTTAAAGTTTCCCTTTGACAATGAAATTTTCACAATGCATTATAGTTTCTTTAACCCTTTGTCTTCTTGAGGGAAATTTTCATTAGATTTCTTTTGGCCCAAGCCCATGGAACCTATTAAACCTCGAGAAGACTTCTTTTTCAAATCCCACCAAAATTTCAAGGAAAAATGCATAAAAAAATTATTTAGTCCAAAACATGCCTAAACCCACGACTGGGCCTACTATACTTGACAAAACCATGATTGAACAAAAAGACATTCCAAATAACAAAGACCAACCTAAGACCAATCCTTTTCCTATCTCCTATAAATGACCAAGAGATAATGAGAACAATCCTATCACGCCTCCTAGAATAAAACAAGTTTACAAAGTTAAACAGAAAATGGTTGAACAACCTTTCATGGTTCCTTCCATTCCTCCACTTAGGGAAGAAAATAAACCTATGGTTGATCATCCCACTCCTACACAAACACAAATTGAAAACCGAACTAAAAGAAACAAAGGTGCTAGAGAGCATAGGCATAGATGTTGTTCCCTTGCTCAAAAGTTAAATGAAGAAATAAAAAAAGAAAATAAAGATCCAAACTTGATTGAACCAATGCATGATGAGTCTCCCCTTTTCCAAAACAAAAAGATCATATAGCACAAGCACAACAAGAGTTAAATCCTTCTTTAGACATTCTCAATTGACCTGCTGTTGTGATTAACTTGGATGACGATGATGAGATTGTAAATGTTGATGATGAAATGCATAATGAATTGAATACATTATTTTCCTCTTCTATGAGCTTAAACGACAATTATCCTAGGAAGAGTGTTGAACTTGGTGATTACCCTAGTTCAGAGCTTGCTATTGTCCCTTTGACTAGTTATCCACCTTCACTATACAATGAACATGATTGGGATGCAAAAAACCTACTTTAGGTTGACTCGCATGTGCCTTACTAGTCTTTTTGCATTATTTATTTTTCATTTTTATTTTTGCATATGTGTAATGTGATCCCCCGTGTTTTTTTGTATCTCTCTCTCTCTCTTTGTGGCATTCCTCTATTTGTACCTACATCCTTCTCTATGTCAGAAATATTTTACTTTTTTTACCTTTTTCATTTTGTCTTGCGTTTTCCTTTTGGGATGATGAAAAGCATCGAGACATTCATGTCTCTTCCATGTTGAGCCAAAAGAATTTTTCTTTACCTTTTTCATTTTTTCTTGTTTTTTAATTTTGGTGATGATGCAAGGTGTTGAGACATTCATGTTTCTTCCATGTTGAACCAAGAAAAATTTCGTTGTTTTTGCTCTCTTTGTATCATTCTTCTTGATTCATGAGTTTTTGGGGAATGATGACATTTTTGAGCTCTCTAATAACATTGTAGCAAAGACATACTGAAGTCGAATCTGTGGATCCCTTATGTGATTTTGGGATTTCATTTTGGGGGAAACCCTTTTACATGATGTAGCTTTATTTGGAAACATATGACTTCGCATAGGGCTTTGGAAGTTAGCTCTCATGTCCTCTTTATTGTTAGTATTTAGCATTTTCTACTTTAAAGTAATTGCTCACAGTATGGTGTTTGGCAATTTATTTAAAGTGGGGGCATACATTGGCATTGTTCTTTTACATTTTCAACTTATATTTCATGGTGTAGTCTTCTTACATCATGTGATGCATCTTTTTCTTTGTGGTGACATCAGGCGCGATATCCTTCTAGAGCGTGATCTCTCTTAGCATATTATATTCCTCTTGGTGGCTTGATGTGACACACTGCATCCCCTAAGTTGTGAATCTTCTATTATTTGATTGGTCCTCTCTTGGAGACATTAGGAATGATTTTCCCTAAGTTAAGACCTTACATGAATTAAGCAAGACTCCTTCAAATGTTCTCTTCATTATTTTTTCATTTGTAATTTCGGTTATATGGCCACCTTGCATAATACACTTTGCATGCCTATGGAGCCATCTTGTTTGTTCATGAGTATGAAGCATACAAATTTTTTCTTTCCTCATGAAGCTCAAAGTTCATTATTGTGTGGTGCCTTATCAAAGTTATTAGGAGGTATAGCTTTGGTATGGTTGGATGTGAAGCCTATCTAGGGCATGAATTTCCAATAGCCACTCGCGTGTGTGTGTGAGCGTATACTGGCCACATGTGTATGTGTCTCACCCTCTTGGATTACTCACCTAGCAGACAACCTAAATTTTTGTTTCCTTAGAGTGAGCATGCATTTTTTTCGAACAAACAGCCTAGATCTAATCCATATTGTGTTGGAAAAATGGTTGAAGCTTGATCCAGCTCTCTTTTGCTTTTTTTTTTCTTTTCTCTTTATCTTTGGCAGTGTATGCTTGTGCCTTGTTATTGCTCTTTACATCATTTTCATGTGATCCTTTGTGTCTATGTTGGTTTTCCATAAGACCTTGGTCCTGGGGGCTTACACAACCCTCTTGATCATGACCATCCTATCTTACTAGCATTGATACATTTGGACCCCCCCTTGGTGTGCATTGGTGTAATTCCCTCCCAATAATAGACTAATAACATATAACTAAATAATTAGAATTATGAGGAAAATTAATAAAATATCGAAACCAAAGGTAAACTACATACTTTGAAATACTAAATATTAGATATTAGAGTTTTTGCCACCATAACTAGTCAATGAATTATTCAAAAGTTAACCTTTGTGTTACTAGTTTGTTAATCTTAACTTCTTCTTTTTTAAAGAGAATGAAGAAGAATTATTATTAATTGAATCTTACCCAAGATGATAAATCCTATGGTTACTAAGATTTCCGTTGGTGAATTAATGAGCTTTCACAATAAAGATTTAACAAATTTAAGATTTAAAGTACCAATGTTTAAAGATGTAATCATCCTAACAAGGCTTATTGTAGTAAGATTTATTCATAAGGTTTATCCTAAAATTAATTGTAGTTTAAAGAAACAAGACTATCAATTCTAAAAAAAATGATACGGAATTTCATTAATTATAAAATTACCAAATCTGAGCACATAGATTTTATTTAGAGAAAAAGAATGAGATAGTAAATTATAGAACAAACATACATACATACATACATACATATATATATATATCCACTTGGAGAAGAATTTCCCTAAAGACACAATTGGAAATGAGACTCTGCTATCACAATTGCAACGTGCACCACAAGGATTACAATAAGGAAAGGCCCCATGTAAATGTGAAATTTTAGGAACCAAAAAAAGCTCTGATACCATGTGAAAAATACCTTAAAGAAATTGCATAGAGTTGTTGCTCTGTTTCCAAACCAAACTAGGAATACCCAAAAAAAACAAATGTGGAATAACAAAGAAAAATTGATTGAAGACACACAACTAGGCATGAAAACTTGCTTCTTCTATTAACTTAGAAAATAACCATTATAAAGAGTACATTAACTTGAAAAAACTACAAACTACTGACACCAAACTTGATTTGTAGCAATCTGGAGCTACACCACAAATACTAAGTGATCATGAGCTTCTTAGAGCTCTCTATTCTTCTTCCTAAACTAAACGATATGGAGCTATATGCTTCTCCCAACAAACACTAACCAATCAAGAGCTATCTTCTGCTCCCTACAAACTCTGAGAAATCCAGAGCTATCTATTGCTCCTTGCACAAAACATTCTTTGTTGCTATAGAAACTTCACCTTTGCAAATCACTTGTAATATTCTTCTACAAAATCTTTTGTCATAATTTCTTGCTGTAAAAGCTAACTAACTACATCATTCATTTCTTTTGTCTATTCAAAATTCCCTCTCAAAATTCAAATTTACCTACCAGAATAAAATCTATAGTCAGGGCAAAAACAAGGATGAAGATCCCCAAAAACTTGCCATCGAAGAAAGGCTACAGATAGGTAGGTGGAATAAGGGAGTTGGCGATAATGGCTCCAGGAAATTGTTGGTAGGTAGGGGTGCAATAAAACACAATGTCACTGTTGTGACATGATGAACAGACTCAGAAAATAACACAAAATATGCACTCCGACAACAAAATTAAACACACAGAAAAAATTTAAATATATTCCTTGTTGCTTCCCAACATAAAAAAAAAAACAAAGTATATTCTTTGTTCTTCAATCACAAAATAAAACTAAACTACTTTGGATAGATTTCCAATACATATGGTGCTACTCTCACACCAAAAACATAAAGTTGCTACAATCCTGTAGCTGCAGCTGTCAATGTGTTGCGACTGATAAACATTCCTTTTGTGCTACTGGTGTCACCTTACTTTCTACTGAACATTCTTCTTGCTGCTGCTGCAGGCTTGACTTCAAATAATTACTTTTTCTACTTACACCAACGAATACATTTTATTTTTCTTTCCATGTTTCAAGCTCATTAGAATGAGTGCTACTTTCAAATTTCAAACTTCACCAACCTTCATTAATTGCTGTAGGTATTTGTTGGCAACTTTAAGCTCAAAAATGAGCGCTAAATTCAAAATCACCTAAATTATTTAATGTTGACAGAGTCTGCAGGTTTACATTGGTTGTGCAAGTCAAATACATCTGCAGGAAGATTACGTGGGGTAGGGGAGTATGTCAGTTGCTGCAGATTAATTAATATTCCAACACTCCCCCTTAATCTGCAAGTCAGTTGTCACTCTGACGTTTCTTTTCAGAGCTGATCTCTGAAGCTATCCACAATTCCAAGCCTATCTCTTAGGTGCTCAAAACTATCCTTTGGCAATGCCATGGTGAAGATATCGGCGAGCTGCTGCTCGGATCTGCAATAATGTAATTCAATCTCACCTTGTTCTACCAACTCCCTTATGAAGTGATAATGAATCTCAATGTGTTTTCTTCATCTGGGGAAGACCAGATTCTTTGTCAGCGCTATGGAGGACACATTGTCACAATGAATGAATGTTTTGTCAACTTGTTGTTGTTGTAAGTCTGCAAGAATCCTCCTCAACCAAATAGCCTGACAAGTTGTTGCATTTGCCACTATGTATTCTACTTTTTTTGTGCTGAGAGAGACAATCAACTATTCTTTTGATGCCCATGAGATTGCACTTGATCCCATTTTGAAGACATATCCCAATGTGCTCTTCCTATCATCCACATTTCCTGCCCAATCACTATCTATGAAACCATCCAACTTGAACTCTTTAGATGTTGCATACAAAATGCCATAACCTGTTGTTCCATTGACATACCTCAAAATCATTTTTCCTACTTGCCAATGTGTGTCCTTAGGTTCCTCCTTGAACCTAGATATCAAGCCTAGTTGATGTCAAGTACATCAAACTTCCAACCATGTGTTTTGTAGAGGGTTGGGTTCACATCTTTACTACTATCAATCTTGTGTAGTTTCAGACCTGTTGTTGTTGGTGTGGGGGTAGGTTTGCTGTTATGCATTTTAAACCTCTTCAAAATTTGTTTGGCATAGTTAGATTGAGAAATAAAAATTCCATGCATTGTTTGCTAAACTTCTCTCCTAAGAAAATACTTCAACAAACCCAGATCCGTCATCTCAAATTTATTTTTCATTACTTCTTTAAAATCAACAATTTTGTTGTCAATGTTACCAGTAAAAATCAGATCATCTACATACAAAACAACAATTAAAATGCCACCTTGAGCTACTTTGATGTAGAGTGTGGGTTCACTGCTGCTCTTGCTAAACTCATTGCTCAACAAATATGTCTATTTTTTTGTACCACACCCGAGGTGCTTATTTCAGCCCATAAAGAGCTTTTCGGAGCCTATACACTTTGTCATCTTGCCCTGAGACTTCATATCTAGGTGGCTGCTCCACATATACTTCCTCCTTCAGCACTCTGTTTAAGAAGGCTGACTTTACATCCATCTGATACACTTTCCACTGATGTTGTGTTGCAACTTCTATGACCATCTGCATTGTTTCCAGCCTTGCAACTAGTGCATATGTCTCATCATAATCTATACCGGGTTGTTGTTTGTACCCTTTCACAACTAACCTTGCCTTGTGTCTTTCAATTTTTCCTTTAGCTGTACACTTGGTCTTATAGACCCACTTCACTCCAATCACTTGTTTACCCTTGGGTAAATCGATCAACTCCCATGTTTGGTTCCTCCCTATAGCATCCAACTCTTCATCCATGGCCTTACACCATTTCTCTTCTTTCACCACTTCCTCAAAGTGTGTTGGATCACTATAGGAGAATAGTGCAAAATCCAAATTTTCATGAAAATCAGCATGTTGTGTGTTGTCATAGATCTCCCTCACACTCTTTGTTTTACCTGGCATCAATGATGCGAGTGTAGGGTCTGAATTTTTTTTCGAACTGCTGCTACTCTAACCTATGGAGCTACTATACTACTGACTATCAGAGCTACTTCTTTGTTGAATTGTAGAACTGCTAGACTGTTGTCTCTATTGAACACTACCAGAGATACTATTTTGTTGCAGATCACCGGAGTTGTTGTTTTCTAATGCTCTTCAGTAGTTTCTTCATGAGCTACTACTCTCTTGAGCCCCCCCTATGTTTTCTAGATATTCTTCATCATTTAAGGGTATTGTAACTGAAATACCCATGGTGTCATCCACCGATCCTTCCCTTGCTTCATTCTCAATAAAAATAACATCTCTACTTATCACAACCTTCTTGGTGATGGGATTGTATAATTTGTAGGCTTTTGATTCCTCATTATAGTCTATGAAGATGCATTTCTCTCCTTTATCATCAAATTTTTGCCTCTTTTCTTTTGGCACGAATGCATATGCCACACACCCAAAGATTCTTAGGTGCTCAATACTCCATTTGTTGTTAGTCCACACCTCTTGTGGAATCCTATCACAGACAGCCTTTGTGGGGCACCTATTCAGTATATAGACTGTTGTTGCTACAACTTCTCCCTAAAATATGTGTGACAACCCTTTTGTTTTCAACATACTTGCCGCCATATCTTGAATGGTCCTATTTTTCCTCTCGGCCACTCCATTTTGCTGTGGAGTATACCTAGTTGTGAATTTCTTATGAATGCCCTCATTGCTACAAAAATTTAGGAATTCATTGGAGATGTACACTCCCCCTCTATCTATTCTAAGGGCTTTGATATTGCGACCACTCTCCTTCTCAACTACTACCTTATACCATTTAAACTTCTAAAAGGCTTTTGATTTTTTTTTCAAAAAATAGACCCATATTTTTCTACTATAATCATCTATGAAGGTCATGAAATATGTGTTTCCTCCTAATGTGGGGGTTTTCATGGGTCCACATAAATCTGAGTGCACTAACTCTAGCAGTTCTTTTTCTCTCCTAGAATACCCGGATTGAAATGGCTGCCTATGTTGTTTTCCTAAGATGCAAGCCTCACACTTGCCATTGGGTTCTACAATAGATGGTAAACCCCTAACCATGCCTTTCCTAGACAATAAACTTAAACTTGAAAAACTTAAGTGCCCATACCTCAAATTCCATAGTTTGGATGGGTCTTTGATGACTGTCTTCAAAGCAAACTGTTGTTCGACTATCGACTATTACAAAACTGTTGTGAGTGCCAGGGAACAATGTTGTTGCTGACCATCTATTGCTCCTATCGTGGACATTATGTGCATCTTGAGAGGGAACATTCTGTTTCTCATCATCTGCACTACAACCATCACTTTCTTGCTATCTCCTTTATCAAATATCTTTCATTCTTCGTTCTCCATCAAGATTTTGTAACCTTTTTGGACCATTTGGCCAATACTCAATAGATTATGTTTCATGCCGAGGGCATAATAAACATCTTGGATTTTCTACCTTTCACCATTCTTGGTTTGAATGTTGACTACACCTTTTCCAATGATGGGAACCTTCTCATCGTTTCCCATTTTGATCTTAGTTTTTATACTATTGTCAATGGAGGCAAAGAAATTTTTGTTACCACTCATGTGGTTGTTGCATCTACTATCCAAGTACCAAAATTCCTCACTGCTACGTTTATCAAGGTTGCATACAATGAAAACATTTGACTACTTGTCATTTTTGACTTTGTTCTCATTTCCTACATTAGCATTTTTGTTGGAGTTGAGAAGATACAACACCACAAAAACCCAAAAGATCTCTGCAAGCAAATAACTTGTTACAAGGAAAAACAAAGAGAAGCAACAAAGGAAATGCTCAAGAATGTGGAGCCATGAATTCACACAAAATGTAAAATGAATTAATGATACAAAATATAGTTTTCAACTACATATAGATGAAAACCCTAAAAAGGAAAACCCTAAGCTTGCACAATAATAATTAATAAAGTAATTAATTATTATGCACCTAATGTTAGCTTAAGTGAAAAGAGGTAAAAGGAAACTTTACGTAATTAAACAAATATTGTTTAATTAATAAAGTAAATACCCAATTACTCTAACACCCCCCCTTAAGATAGACATAGGGAGAAGCTAAAACCTAGAAGAAGCTACTTAAAGCAAAAGCAATGGGTCCCGACAACAAGGCCAGATTAGGTACCCATGTACAAAATCAATGCAAACTAAATGAAATGGGGTATAGGAGAAAACCCAATGGGAACAAAACTCCTCCCCAAAATAGAATGCAAGGAAGAAATGCAATGCACTAATGAGAAAAGGTTAGGAGGTGGATAACATGATACCCCCCATAGACAACTTCTATCATATAGGTACATGTACAATGATCTCCATAGGAGAGATAGAAAGAGAGAAGAAGGCCCCCCCACAATGAAGAAACTCCTGTCATAATGGTAGATGCCTGATGTAGAATCCAAAAAGAGATCCTGAAGCGGAAAATGATATTCCTCCCCTTGGGAAGAAATAGATCCATGGACCTATACCAAAGTAACCCTGTGAAGAAGGAAGAACCAATCTATCTCAAGATGTGTGCCATGATAGGATGCTGAAGAGTCTCACTATCTGAATGGAAACAAATAATGTCAAATCCAAACTGATGTGGAGAATACTGAAATGCAACCTCTGAATGCACGGATAATGGTGGGCAAACAGTGATAACTTGACTGTCAAGGTAGAGGAGATGAATGTCCTCAAAGTAATCCTCCAAATCTGCAATATAGGACTCAACAAACAAGAAAGATATGTCTGCAACATAAGAGTCCAAAGTAGCTATGTCTGGAAGATGTATGATTCCCTGCTGCACTAAATCAAGAACAACAAGAGATGCTGATGAAATCTCAGTCTTAAGAGTAGGAACTAGGAGACAAACCTCTGATCCATCGGAATAAGTAAGAGTGTCTAAATACTCAAGCTCCTCTAAAGTATCATGATCAAATGGTGTATTCTCTCGCCAAGCAATGGGTATGAGACAATCTGAAGCAGGATCCTCTGGGAATGGAGATAGAATAGGGTCTCCATAGATCTTCCAAAGACGTGTCCAAAGTGGGTGAGGACAATCAATGTCCGATATAACCAACATAGTGCCATGATCAACACTAGACAATATAACTTCTGCAATGTGATTTATAATAATATCCCATGCTAATCTTCCCTCTAAAGTTGTTGGTTCAGGTATGAAATCATACAAATAAGGTAAAATGTTAAGCCACTTACAATGTGTAAGTGTACCCTTTGCCCATGACTCATAATTACCCCGTTCCAGAAGAACAACTGAAGGATGAGTAGAGAAACCCACGATAACTCTTCAAATGAAAAAATTCAGAGACTAATGATCTCAGTAATGATAAAGCATATCAATATAACCCATCCAACACAAACAAACCCCATGTAGGAGTCAAGATGACCAAGTAATTGAGCAAAGTGTAAAAACACACAAAGCTGAATAAAAAATATCTAGTAAATATTCTAATAAAATAGACTATAGATCTTGAAAGAGCATTGTAACACCTTTCCAATGCCTATTCGTTTGCGCAAAATGGACACCATGGCCAAAAGTTATGAATTTTTCAAAAACTGAATTTTAGCTTGCAGGAAACGATTTTTCTAACAAAAAACGTTTATTGCTAACTTGATTTTTGGAAAATCTACTCACTGTTTGTAGACAAAAATAAAAATTCAGAAATATTTTGATACTAGAAACAAAACCCAGAAATCGGTTCTTGATCCAACAAGCAGAATACAAGAAAATGATTTTTTTTTTTACTTTCAGCTAGGAGAAAAATGATGCGCGCCATTTTTTCAATAGTGATTTTCTCCAGATCTGTGCAAGATATGCAAAATCTAAAAGATACCCAGTTCAAATTTTGACGCTGGCTACAAAACCCAGAAATTGTTTTTCCTACAAATGAGTGAAAACTAAATTTTTGAAGCAAAAATCATGACGGCTCCAATAAAAAACGGCTTGCAACAAACCCTTATAGCTCCAAAAATCTTCAAAACAAGAACAAGCAGCTGCAGATCTGAAGCTCTGATACCATGTTGGAGTTGAGAAGATACAACACCATAGAAGCCCAAAAGATCTCTGCAAGCAAATAACCTGTTACAAGGAAAAACAAAGAGAAGCAACAAAGGAAATGCTCAAGAATGTGGAGCCATGAATTCACACAAAATGTAAAATGAATTAATGATACAAAAGATAGTTTTCAACTACATATAGATGAAAACCCTAAAAACAAAAACCCTAGGCTTGCACAATAATAATTAATAAAGTAATTAATTATTATGCACCTAATGTTAGCTTAAGTGAAAAGAAGTAAAAGGGAACTTTACGTAATTAAACAAATATTGTTTAATTAATAAAGTAAATACCCAATTACTCTAACAATTTTGACCTCCATGGTCACACTGCTTCTTCATGTATTCACTAGCATAATGGCCATATTTGTAGCAGTAATAGCACTACACATTTCTCTTGTCATTCATTTGATTCAAACTGCTTTTCTTCCTTTGGTTCTGGTTTGCTGATAGTGAGTTGCTCGTCTCCTCTATGCTGTTAGAACCTCCTCTTCCAGAATTGCTTCTTCCTCTACCTTTTTGACCTCTTCCTTTGTTGTTTCTTCCTCTTCTCCGACCTCTTCCATTGGTCCGAGCTTTGAATGCTTGCTCTAGGAAGGAGTAGATCTATTCAACCACTGCTCATGGTTTTGTAGTGAACTCATCTAAAGTCATTTGAGACAAATCCTTTTCCTCTTCAATGGTAATGGCTACATAATCAAACTTAGTAGGAAGACTTCTTAGGATTTTCTCAACAATCCTTTTCTCTTCCATTGTTTCTCCATTGACTCTCAACTGATTTACCAGGGTTGAAACCTTAGTGTGATAATCTGAAATGGACTCATTATCTTTCATTAGTAGAGTCTCAAATTTTTTTATTAAGAGCTGCAACTTAGCTGACCTCACTCTATCAGTCCCTTTATAACTATTTTACAATATATCCCAAGCTTGGTTTGCATAGTTTGATGTTGCAATACGTGGGAAAATAGCCTCACTCAAGGCCACCTCAATCAAACTAAGGGCTTTTGCATCCTTCATTCGATTCTCCTTCAATTGATTCTTTTGTGCATTTGAAAGGACTGCAAATGCATTTAAGTCTATGATATCATTGAACCCATTTGTGACCAACTCCCATAGGTCATTTGCAACTAAGATGGTTCTCATCTTCTTAGCCCATATGTCATAATTTTTCTCATCAAAGTTTGGTGGCTATTGCCAACCTTTGCTCTCACCTCCTACCATATCTCTCAAAGGTTTGAGAAAATAAAACAATGCCTAGATAACCTATGGCTTTACCCACAATAACAAACTAACTGACTAGCTACCTAGAAAAATAGGGCTCTAATACCACTTGTTCGGAGGTAGGGGTGCAATAAAACACAATATCACTACTATGATAGGATGGATAGACTCAGAAAATAACACAGAATATGCACTCCGACAACAAAATTAAGCACATAAAAAATATTTAAATATATTCCTTGTTGCTTCACAAAATACAAAAACACAGAGTATATTCTTTGTTCTTCAATCACAAAATAAAACTAAACTACTTTAGATAGATGTCCAATACATATGGTGCTACTCTCACACCTAAAACATAAAGATGCTACTATCCTGTAGTTGTAGTTGTCAATGCACTGTGACTGATAAACATTCCTTTTGTGTTGTTGTTGTCTCCTTACTTTCTGCTGAACATTCTTCTTGTTGTTGGTGCAGGCTTGACTACAAAAACTTACTTCTACTACTTACACCAATGAATACATACCATTTTTTTTTCATGTTTCAAGCTCATGAGAATGAGCTCTACTTTCAAATTTCAAACTTCACCAACCTTCATTAATTTCTGTAGGTATTCGTTGGCAACTTCAAGCTCAAAAATGAGTGTTGCATTTCAAACTCAAAATCACCTAAATTATTTAATGCTGACAGAGTCTATAGGTTTATGTTGGTTGTGTAAGTCAAATACATCTGTAGGAAGATTACATGGGGCAGGGGAGTATGTTAGCTGCTATAGATTAATTAATATTCCACCAATAATAAATATTTCCAACAGTAAAGATGATATTTTTTTGAAATCAACTATAATTGGTGTAAGGAGAGAGCAAGAGACATCTACGGTCAAGCAATTATTGGATGATGGCATAGCTATCCATAACATGCTTGCAACATGAAGATAAAGAAAATAATGCATAGGTAGGTTAAGGGTTGCTGACTAATCATAGGAAAAGTGTATTTTGGGGCCCAAACACACATAAATATTGGAAACTTATCCCTTTTGACCTGCTTTTATCTTGCATCTCCTAAATTGGAAAAGATGGGAAGTAAATTAAGAAATATGAAATTTCTTAAGTCCAATATTCTTCGTAGGCAAAGATACAATACAAAAAAAATCAACATGGACGTTGAAATCAACTAAACACCAAATTCATAACCTCAACCAAGAAACACAGATCATCCTTCAAAGGGAGTACATAACAAAGACTGTGAATCACAAAGAAGCTTTTCTTAGAAGGGGTTACATCACACTATTGAAGTTGAGACCCGACCCAAGAACATAATGACAACAAGGCTTACATTTTTTATTAAACTTATACAAAGAAAGTTAAAAAATTAGTAAAGGTGAGTGGAATTGTTCAAGATCAACATAATAAAAGAGACTGGAAAAATCTTATTTCAATGATTCTTAATAAATTGGCCATGAAATTTTACATCATCAAGGCACAATATTTAATCTCATTCCAAAAATACATGTGCAAAAATGCACACATTTGAAATTGCATAAGGCACTAAGCACATGAAGCATTGTGGAGACAACAATGCACAATCTGATGTAGTTACTAAATAATAAATGTACCAAGTTGAAAGAAGACGTGGAAAAGTCTACAAAAGATCATTATAAATGGCTACAACTCAAAACAATATTAGTCACAGACAATAGAGCAACAATGACTAAGCATCGATCATGAAAAAAATGATGAGCACTACGTGGGTCGATAAGATATGTTTCAAATTCTGCATAATCTTACTACCTATAAAGTTTGTTAGCAATAAAAAGAATTGAGGCTAAAATATATTACCCATGCAAATTAAAGTTACAGGACACATTTAATAATTGATAACACGGTGACAGACAAGATGCATACTCCAAAATGACACAAAATGCTTCATATTTGAAACTCATAGAAGATGCTTGTTTTTCAGACATCGAGCTCCATGTGTGATACAAGAAAATGATTTGATTGGCTATGGGTAGAATAAACGCTACTATGATGAACAGTTCCAAATAGCTTTCCCCAAGAACCTGCAATAGCCTCCAAGTTTAGTGTTAAAGTTTTCCACAATATATGCTCCAACTGCATTGCTTTAAGAACTCGGTTAAAGAAACAATTATAACAGAAAATAAGTTTCTTTGCACAAGACTGTTAGAAACCCTTTTCACCATAGAGCATCAAATTGATATAAAAAAAGATTAGACAAAACGTTGAAGGTGCATGCAATGTAAAACATTTCGAGGTCTTCAGAAAGATTGATTAGCAATAATTGCAAAGGCAATATTAAACTAATAAACACACTTTTATTTCTATTTTTATTTTCTTTTGTCAAAGATCAATATATTTGAACTATGTCTTGAATAGGCTATTGCAAAATTTATCAAAACCTTGAAAAGAGAAGGTTCTCTGAACATAAAGCTTATGGCAGACTATCACATAGGGAATAGTTAATATAGTCATTTGTTATTTACAAGAAATGCATAACACATAGAATTTAGCAAATGGATTTTTTTGGAGACAAGACACATTATAAAGAAACGTATGTTAAAGGTAGAGAAGACTAATCCATATAAAATACTATTACAAAATAATTTCAAATAGAAAACCAATAAATATCTAGTGTCTCTTTCTCTAGAGTGAAGTAATGAGAATAAAATTCGTTACATATAATCAACCAGATAAACTCAGGAAATTCCCCCTTTTCTTCAATCTCACATGAAAATAGAAAAAAAAATAACGATAATGACTCATGGAGTAGGTTATCAATATAATAGTTTTGTACCCAATCGGTTGTTATGCATTGACTCTCTTCTTTTAAATAGGACCATTACATACTAACTTGCTTACTTCATAGCCACCACCCATAATACTTTCTACAAGAATGATATTTATTCTAACAATAATCAACAAATAACGTACTCACCATTCTATTGTAATGACTGCATAGAGCGCAATTGAAAATCAAAAGTTGAGATCATTGTGAGAAAACTAAACAAAGGAAATAGTATATAAATCATCAAAAAATAATAGTATCAACTAGGTCACAAGGGATGGGGTCTTACAGTTGGTCTACTTTAGTGTGAGTTAGAAGCAAGTTCCTCCTCTCACTAAAGTCAGGGCTAGATGTAATGACGGAAAAAGTACTCCCTAACATGGCCTTGATTTAGTGTTGTAATATGTCTAGAATATTCACATTATGTCTTTGGTCCTTGTGAACTAAATGAGCTTAATTGTTACCTTATTCAAGGTGTTGGGCCCTTGTGAACTAAATGAGCTTAATTGGCCTTATTTTGTATCCAAAAACCTCATTTAATGCATCTTTCTGAGGATAATCCTAACATAAATCAACATCCACTAATAATTAAAGTGTTTTTAGGTTGTGTGGCCTACATTTAGTGATATGGAACTCATACGCCACCTTTGGCATATGGGTCTCACCTAGGGTTTTGGGCCCTGATCTGGATTTCACATCATTCTAAGCACTTTTGAAAATGTGTCCCATAGTTATGCCTAATGGGACTCATATGCCACTTCTAGCATATGAGTCCCGTGTTGCCCAAAAAAAAAATTCATTCAAAATTCTTGGCAGTATTTTATTCTCCTAGATCTAATGTTGGCTTGTAGTGTTGTAATTTTGGAAAATTTTGCATAAACAAGTATAAATACAAGGTTATTTTACTCATTTTCATCCAAAACTTTCATGAGAGAATCCTTATAGAAAATTTGATTTTACAAGAGCATTAAAGAGCATTCAAGGGCTGATTATCAAGTGTTTTAGATCATTATTCAAGCATCAAACATCATGTCAAATTCATCATACATCATGTTTTCTTTTTAGATAACAATTGTGATATAGGGATTCATGATTTAAGCTATAATTCAAGTCAAGATCTATCACATTCAAGCAAGAGTGAAGATCTACACCCATTGGAGCCACTTCATACATATTCGAAACACTTTATTGCTAAGGTTTGGTGAGTTACAACATTGCATTTTGTTCATTCATCATTCCTTCATCTTATTTCATTTCATTTCAAGGTTTGATTACCAAAATGAGGTTTGACCAAGGAAAACCACTTTCCCCTAACAAAAAAACATGTTTCTCTCTTTTGTTTGTGATTTGTAGATCTAGGTTGAAGACATATTGAAGAGCAAGTTTGGAGAAAGTTGTCAAAGTGTTCAAATTTGTCAAAGTTTTCACCTTGCATTGGAGATCATTGAGAGACATCTACAAGTTCCAAATCAAAGATTCGAATCCAGAAATCAAGTGGAAATGACAGAGCAGACATTGAAGAGAAGATTCAAACTTTAAATTTTTAGAAATCCCCAACTAGACTGATATGCCACTTCTGGCGTATGAGTCCCAATATAGGAAAATTTGTAGATTTCAGGAGTTTCAGTCATATCTCTGCAAAGTTTTTGTTCCTACCTAGAAACCCTAATCTAGGACTAAATCGTCGAGTCCAGCGTATGAGTCCCAGTCAGCATTAAATTCAATTTTTCAGCATTTCAAGTATCCATTTAGTCTACATATTTTGAGGTGCACACCTTTCATCTCTCAACTTTTTATTTTGATTTCCATGCTTTTCTAGGTCATTTAGTGAATGATTGCATTGCATTAGGTTTAACTATTAGGTCTTATATTTCATTAGTCTTTCCAAGCCCTAGCTTGGTGGTGAACCCCTCTTTAGTTTATAATTAGACCCTAGGACAACCCTATTACAAGATCTCTTTCACATTTGCATACTTTAGATTGAGATCTCTAGGGTTTTCCTTGAATGAATGATTGTGAAATGTGTTGTTCTATGTCCTAAACCATAAAGCAACAATTTTCCATCATTTAAGTGCCTTATTTTTGGTGTTGTAAAGTGTACCTTTACATTTTCACACTCATCTAGGGATTTATTAATTAATTAAGGCTAATTTTCCTTAATTGACCCTTTTAATTCAAATCCAATCCTAATTAATTGCAATTTTCGAAGAGGAAAACCTGACATTTATCAATACCATAAAATAACATTTATCATTGGAGTTTGTGTGTCCTAGGTAAGTGACCTAAGACCTATTCGCCGAAGGGTGAATGGGTCCTCACTTAGGCCTACGACAAAAATTTCATATATGTTTTTGGTGGTATTTCAATAATTTAAAATGTGTATTCACATGTTGGCTTGTGTTATTTGAATTTTGGGAACTAATTTTAACATATCTATAAATAAGAGCTCATTTCACTACGTTTCATCTAAGAAAATTTAAGACTTTCAAGCATTCTAGTAAATTTATGAGCAAGTTCAAGAGAATTTTCAAGGCATTCAAGAGTAGATTTATTGAAGATTATTGCAACAATCAAGATCCATTATGACATCAAAGTCATGCATATTATTTGAGCTAATATGTTGATGTAGTGCTCAAGATCCATTCAAGAATTCAGAGGCATTGTTTCAAGTCAATTTTCAAGATCAAGATCAACATCCATTAAGTTCATTTCATGCTAGTTGTAGATCCATATTCCAAGGTTCAAATAAGGTTTGGTGAGTTGTGACATAGGCTTGTTCATTCATCATTCCTTTATGTTTCATTGTTTCATTTCAAGGTTTAATTACCAAAATGTTTGACCAAGGCAAACCCCCATTCACAAAAAAAATCAATTTTTCCCCTCTTGATTTGTGTTTGCAAATTTTAGGTGGAAGATATTTTGAAGAGAAAAATTGCAAAGTTGTCAAAGTTGCCATCATTCTTGCAATTTCATGAAAACCCACCTGCAAGATTTATTTTCGGCTATCTGATGGTGATATTTGGTAATTTGGGAGTGTAAACATGAAAAAAGAGAACCCAAAAACCATTTTTGCATAGCCCTAGCCAGGACCCATTCACCATAGGGTCAATAAGTCCTCAATAAGCTTTGAAAAATCACTTTTGGTGACTGGTACACATCACTTTCCCATTCTTAGATCTATATTTTATTTTTTGGTTCCATCAAAATTAAGGTTAATATTTTAGATACACTTTATAGATTGCATTTTGGAGTTATTTTTCCATTTTTAATCTTTCTCCCCAAAATGTTGTTTAATAGGGACCCCCATCCTTGCATAAAAGAGAAATTTGCAGATTCACACCTTGATTTGACTCACCTTCTGGTTGATAGTCATTTAATTTTTTGGATCTCATTTATTGAATTAAATAGTGGGGAATATGTCTATTTACTATCATTTTAGTGAACCCCCATTTTTCTTTTAATTGAACCCTAACCTTATTTTCCCCATGTTTCAAAAACAATATCTCTTTCGTACCCAAAAAAAAAAATTTGAGATAGAACATTGAAAACTTGATTTGCAGTATACCGAAGTATCTAAAACTTGAAGGGATAAAAATAAATAGATGATTTGAACTCATCCCCCAAACCACAAGACCACAACATCAACTCTAGAGAAATGCAAATCATTTCTCTAAACCTTCTTGACTCTAATAGCACAATCTTCACATTGCAAGTTTTGAAAATATTTTGTGGTAACTTTTATGCTATAAAATATAAATACACATACTATACATCTACATATGACAAAATTCCAAACCATAAGTCAATATCTTGAAATATGAAGGGGTATGTGTAGGCTCATCATGGAAAAAACAGGCCCTTAAGTGGCAATGAAAATTCATAAAATCAGAGTTAGGAAAACTGACATAAAAATTTGAATAAGTTATCTATATTATTTCAAAATTATGTAAGAATAATTTTTTTAGAAAATTGAATATAGTTTCTAAACTATTAGGTTTATTTAAAAAAAAAAAATCTATTTGGTGAAAATTTGAAATTTCAAGGGAGTAGTACTTAAATTTCAGGGAAAAAATAAGAAGTAGGTGTCTGTTTGACCACCCTAACCAAAATAAAATGATAATATTTATTTATAAGTTTTTAGATATAAGTAGAGGACTCATGTCCTGATGTCATGTATATTTTTTTGTAATTTTTTTCCAAGTAAATAATTGACTATGAGTTTTTTTGATACAACTTTGAAAATATAAAAACTCATATGTCTGACCACCTTAACTTGGTCAAAACTTCATGATTTTTTTTTTTTTTTTAATCCTATAGTATGCGAAGCATAGAATGTGACACATGTTTCAGATTAAAAAAATGTGATATTTTTTTAAAGCTATAGATGTTTTTCAATCAGCCTATCAATCTAGACTTTAGTCGTAATTCAAATAGAAAATGAATAATAATTATTTATTAAATTCAAAGTAAAGTATAATTTATATTGGTGGAAAGCTGACAATCTCCTTTAAAAACCCTTTTCATTTCATCAATTTTGGGTTGAAAAAAGTTGTTAGTCACATGGGCCATCATATCACTTACATATCACCACTTTTTGGCCCATCATGATCCTGCACATACCCGAAGGAATGTAGAGAATTCTCCTAATCTTTTAAGTATAACTTCTTGAGCCACTGTCTGCACGAAAATCTTATGCAATATTTTACATCAAAAGATAGTGGATACAAAATTCAAAACATCATTGCAATATGTTGAGCAAGACAACTAAGAGGGGGGTGAATCATTTGTCAAAAATTTAAACCTTAATTCATTCACCGGAACTAATCCTTAACACTGCTTAAATGATTTAAACAATAAGTGTAAGTGTAGAAATTAAAAACCATCACACACACAACACAAGATTTATGTGGAAAACCCAATGAGGGAAAACTATGGTGAGGATTAACTCACACTATAGAGAATATCAAAACTAATTACGAAAGCCTCACTGTCTTATAAGTAAGGCTCACTGCCAATACAAGAACTCATTGTCTAAATCAAGAATCACTATCCAATAGGGCTAAAAACTTGGAGCACTCACTACCATAGAGATACAAAGAAGATAGAAGAGATATCTTATAAAGAGAAGAAAATCTCAATGCAACAAAGAAATCCACCACAATTTCCTCAACCACTTGCAAACATGTATGAATGATAGAGTACACCTTCAACTCACTGCTTTGAGAAACTTGGCATTTAGGCTTCACACTGATCTACCACACTCGCATCACACACACTCACTAATTCACATCAATCTCACATCTAAGATCTACTCTATTTATTTGCACTTATCTCTTTCCTTCTTTTGTATTTCTTTACCACTAACTCATCATGTATTTATACCATCTTCAACTTTAAAACATATTCAAATTCAGCCATCCAACATTAAATTCAAATTAGGTCAGTGCCAAAACATCCTAGGGTGGAATTAGAATGAGGGTGACCCAAACACACACTTGATAAGGACCCAAATATATTCAACATGCTTCATCAACTTCGAAGATAGTCTTCAACACAAGGTTGGCCAAACCAGTGTAAAACACAGAGAAATTAAGCATGAACCTTCCTGATACCAAAATTATCTTCAATACAATCATAAAAGCTCATCTCTAGAAGTGCAAGTCATAATAATTTACCAAAGAGTAATCCCAACCAACAACATTTCTCTCAGACCTCAACTAGAACCATAGAAAACCATAGGTCACAACTAGTGAGCACAACTTGCATTGTACAATGAATCAGTAGCCAAAACTCAGGATATAGTAGCTTCCAACAACCATAATCAACATATTTGAACCACACAAACATAGGAGAAAAACCCGGAGCAACCATTGAACACCTGCAACCTTTATTCAATACAATTTTCTCAATATCCTCAACATACACAACCAATAATCTACAACCATGACATCAATGAAAAAAACAACCAGTTGATAACCAATTGACCAATTGACATAAATGAAAACACCATAATTATTTCCATTCTTTCAAAAATCTCCCCCTTTGTCATTGATAGCAACACGTGATGTGAAAAACCATCAAAGACAATTACTAACTCTAAATACACTTCTCAAGATTTTTCTTTTTGTTTCTCCCCCTTAGTAGATAATCTTTCTCTTTCACATTCTTCCTCTTCTATTTTTCACATTCTTCCTCTCCCCCTCTGACATTAATGGAAAAGGAAAAAGATATTTTACTTTGATTTACCCATTGACATTAAAAATAGAATACTCACACAATGAAAACACATGACACTACCTAGTCCCCCTGAGAGGTAGCCACCAAACATCAGTCCAGAAGAAAGATAGACAAATAGATCCACCGAACTGATGCATCTCCATATGCATATAGTTCAAGAAGGGAGATGCAATGATCCCTAACTTCTTCTAGAGATACTCAAAAGTATCTTTAGGAAGAGCCTTCTTAAATATATCACCAATCTAATCCTTCTTCGAAACATACTCAAACTTTACTTCATTCTCCACAACCATCTCTCTCAAGAAATCATACTTGATAGATATATGATTTGTCCTCAAGTGCATCACTAGATTCTTTGAAATGTTAATTTCACTTGTGTTATCAAAAAAGATAGAAATAGGATCATCATAGACCATTGTGATATCTTTAAATGTCTGATTCATCCATAAAACTTGTGTACAACAAGATACATCAACAATATACTCAACTTCAGCAATAGAAAAGGAAACTGAATCTTTCTTTTTACTCAATCATGCCACCAATCCGTAACCTAGAAAAATTGCACCACCAGTTGTGGCTATGTGTAGGATCATCATGGACAAAATAGGCCCTTAAGTGACGATGAAAATTCAAAAAATCAGAGTTAGGCAACTTGAAGTAAAAATTTGAATAAGTTATCTATATTATTTCAAAAATATGTAAGAATATAATTTGTAGTAAATTGAATGTACTTTCTAAACTACTAGGTTTTTTTTTTTTAAAAATCTATTTGGTGAAAATTTGAAATTTCAATGCAATATACTTGAATTTCAGGGAAAAAATAAGTAGGTGTCTGTCTGACCACTCTAGCCACAATAAAATGATAATATTTCTTTATAAGATTTTAGATATAAGTAGAGGACTCATTCCTCGATGTGATGCATATTTTTTTGTAATTTTTTTCCAAGTAAATAATTAATTATGATTTTTTTATTAAAACTTTAAAAAAATATAAAAAATCGTATGTCTAACCACCTTAACTTGGTCAAAAATTCATCAAATTCATTTTTTTTAATCCTATAGTATGCCAAGCATAGAATGTGATGCATGTTTTAGATTCAAAAAATGTGATACCATTTGAAAGTCATAGATGTTTTTCAATCAGCCTATCAATGAGGAATTTAGTCATAATTCAAATAGAAAATGAATAATAATTATTTATTAAATTCAAAGTAAAGCATAATTTATATTGGTGGAAAGCTAAGAATCTCCTTTAGAAACCCTTTTCATTTCATTAATTTTGGGTAAAAGAAAAGTCGCCAGCCACATGGGCCATCATATCACTTACATATCCCCACTTTTTGGCCTATCATGATCCTGCACATACCCTTGTACTCTTTTTGTCATCTACACATCTGGCCCAATGTGCATCTATATAAGCATTTAGTGTAAAGCTAGTATCCATAGGATACCATAATCCATAATCTGGAGTGCCATTCAAATATCTAAATATTCTTTTAATAGTAGAAACATGTGTTTCCTTAGGATCTTATTGAAATCTAGCCACAAGATAAACAACATGCATTATATCCGATCTAGTAGCAGTCAAATACAATAGTCTACCAATCATAAATATATACTTGCTCTAATCAACCTTAGATGAATCATCATCTTTAACCAATTTGCAACCAATCACCATAGGAGTACATACCAGTTTCGAATCATCCATCCCGAACTTCTTCAACATCTCTTTTACATACTTAGACTATGAAATAAAAATTTCTTTGTTTGTTTGATTAATTTGCAGCCCAAGAAAGAAATTCATCTCTCCAAACATAGACATTTCAAATTATTTTTGTATCTCTTTCGTAAACATCTTACACATAGTTTCATTTTCTCCAAAAATAATGTCATCAACATATACAACCACACTCAAGATTTTTTCATTTTCAATTTTAAAATACGGATTACTATATGTTGTACCTTTGTTGAAACCTTGATGAATCAAATACATATCTAACCTTGCATACCAATCTCTAGGAGCTTGCTTCAATCTATATAAATATTTCTTCAATATCAACACCATATCTGGTTAATTTGACAATTGAAATCCTTTTGATTGTTCCATGTATACCTCTTCTTCTAGCTCACCATTCAAAAATGCAGACATGACACCCATCTGATAGACCTTGAAATCTTTCTGAGTAGAAAATGCTAAGAACATCCTTATAGCTTCCATTATTTCCACCAAAGAAAAAGTCTCCTAAAAATATATCCCTTCTACTTGTGAGTAACCTTTACACACAAGCCTCACTTTGTTTCTAACAAATTTTTCATTCTCATTCAACTTTTTTTTGAATACCCACTTTGATCCAATGATGATTTTATCTATGGGTCTTGGGACCAATTCCGAAGTTTGATTCTTCTCAATCTGCATAAGTTCTTTTGCCATAGCTTCCATCCAATTTTCATCATTACATGCTTCACTTGTATTCTTTTGTTCAATCTCATAAAGTAAACATATTTATTTCAACAACAACAACTCTGCTTCTTGTCAATACACCTTTTTCTTATTTCCAATTATTTGATTTTCTGAATGATTCTTTTGCACATATCTAGGTGTCTTAGGGGACACCATTGGAGCTTCTTCTTCTCTTTCATTCTCTTCATTTTGTTTCTATTTCTCATCCTTTTCCCATTCTTCCACAATTTCTTCAATTCTTATACAATCAAGTTCATCAAATACATATCCATCAATATCAATTGAATTCTTCATTGTTTCATCAACCTTGACATTTTCACTTTCTATAATATTTCTCAATATTTTATTGAAACATCTATAAGCTTTTCTTTTAATAGAATATCCAAGAAAAATTCCTTTATCACTTCTTGTATCAAACTTTCCCAAAGTTTCTTCATCTCTTATAATATAGAATTTGCTTCCAAATACCTTTAAATACTTAACAGTAGGAATTCTTCCATACCATAGCTCATAGGGAGTCTTCGTACTATTTTCTCTTGCTTGAACTTGATTGAATACATAAACAAAAATATGAATAGCTTATCTCTAGTAGACTTCCAGTAAACAAGTTTGCCCCTTGAACTGCTATGTTCTTCCTTTCAACAACTCCATTCTGTTGAGTTCTTAGAGAAGATAATTGTATCTTTATTCCATGCACTTCACAAAACATATTAAACTCATGGGAGGTGAATGCTCCACCTTTGTCAAACCTTAAGCATTTTATCCTTAAATTCACTTCATTTTCAACCATAGCCTTTGAATGTCTTGAATCTATCTAATGCATTTGATTTCTCTCTAAGAAATGTAACACATGTATATCTAGAATAGTCATCAATCAAAAGCATAAAGTACCTTTCACCTTGTAGACTTCTCACTCTTGTAGGACCACTGAGATCTATGTGACTTAAATCCAGTAGTCTAGTAGTGGATTTTTCCTTTGATTTGTAATGGCTTCTTGCTTGCTTTCCAAACTGACAATCCGTGCAAATAACATTAATAGGCTTTGTAATCCTTGGTAAATCTCTCATGGCCTGAACTGCACTAATCCTCACCAAGTTATCAAAATTCATGTGACACATTCTCTAATGCCACAACCAACTGTCATTAATCTGAGTCACAAAGCATATTCCATTAGCCCTCACAAACACACACAAAAGTGGATAAAAGTGCAGTATGTGCAATGGGAAAATGGCAATAAAAAAAGTGGATAAAGTCAAGAGGTTTTGTACTACATATGAAATTGTGCAAGAAAATAAAGTGAGAGATGATTCTATAAGTGGAGTTGAGCAAATGAACTCAAATATTATTGAACAAAAATCATATTCAAATTAATTTAATTACTAGCCATATTAATAAACTCAAATTAGTTTAATTACTAGCCATATTAATAAACCATATAGGTTAGACAAAAATGATATTCAAAACTAAATAAAAATTTCACCCAGTACTATTGAAATCCCTTGACGTGTCCATGATCTGCATGATTTTAAATGTATAAGCACTCAAATAAGAAACACATCAAGCTCTACCTACCTCCCTTCCTCTCTCTATCTCCACTCACCATCTCCCTCTCTACCTACCTTCCCCTCAATACATCCCACCCCACTTCTCTTTCTACCTATCTCTCCTCCTCAACTTCCCCTCTCTATCTACTTATCTCTCCCCTTCCCTCTCTCCTTTCCCTATCTCCCCTCACTCTCTCTACATTTATATTCTAGTACTTACTATCAAGGATACCCTATGAAATCCCTACTAATTATATGAAGCAATTTCTTGTATTAAGAAACACACACTTTGGTCTTTTGCATAATGAGAAAATGTTGGTTGACATTGAGAAATTTCTTATATGAAGTAACATGTACAATGTGAAGTGTGTAATATGAAGGAAGGTTAGGAGGGATGGTGAGAGAGGAGCAATAGAGAAAATTATAAAGGAATGGGGGGAGGGAGAGGTCTAGCGAGGTATCATGGGAAAGATAAATGGAGAGAGAGGAAATAAGGGAGACATGGAGAGGTAGGTAGAGAGAAGTAGAGAGGTGGGATGGGATGGATTAAGGGAAAGGTAAGTAGACAGGGAGAGGGTGAGTGGATATAGAGATAGGGAGGGAAAGAGGGAGGTGTAGGAAGAGAGGTAAGGGTGTGTGTGAGGGAGAGAGGGAAGGAGGGAGATAGGGGTGGTAGGGTGGGAGGAATTGAAGGACCCAAAATAGATTTAGTAGCAGGGGGAGATGTGATGGTGGATTATGGGACATAGTCACCCAAATTGGATTTATAGCTTCAAGGAGGGATAGGGATAATTTTTTTGAGCTGGTATAATGGAAGGGGATGGTGAAAAATGGTTTGGAAGAATGATAACACATATTGTATTTACTTAAGAAATTCTTCCTTCTCTTGAGAAGTTGAAATGGAAAAGGAATCTGAAGAAGTAGACCAAAGTGAATGAGATAGATAGTGTATTAACTTAAGAGATTCTTCCACTCTTGAGATGTTGAGGAAGGTGCATGTGTAGTATGTGCAATGGGAAAATGGCAATGTAGAAGTGGATAAAGTCGAGAAGTTTTGTATTGCATATGAATTTGTGCAAGTAAAGAATGTGAGAGATGATGCTATAAGTGGAGTTGAACAAATGAACTCAAAGATTCTTGAACTTAAGAATTCTATGGAACAAATACAATTGGAAATAGATGACAAGAAAAAGGAAAAATCAGATCTAAGTGCAAAACAAGAGAATCAGTTTGGTGGAGACATGAAAGGATTATCTAAAAAGGTAGACAAGTCTTGTAAATAACTTGTTAAAAGAAATAACGTCTACATTCTTTAATTGTAAAGACACTCTCAAAGATGAGAAAAAAGTGGCTACAAAGCTACATAAAAGTATTCAAGACATTGAAAACTCTAACCAAGAAAGGGATGTTTCTGTCCTAAGGGTTGATGAGGGAGCAACTGATCTAAAGATTCTAGTAAAAGATATGAAAAAATGTTAGAAGATCATGACAATGAATAGTAGGGGGTGTTAACAGGTAAGAGCAATGGAGATAAAGAAGAATTTGTGTTGCATCTTTTTCTCACTCTCTCTATCTACCTCTCCCTCTTTTCTTTCAATCTTACCTCTCTCTACCTACCTCAACATTGGAAATAACTAATAGGGGACACTACGTTTTCCAACATTGGAAATAACTAATAGGGGAGAGTGTGTTTTCCAATAGGGGACAATGTGTTTTCCAACAGGGGACAATGTGTTTTCCAACTTTGGAAATAACTAACAAGAGACAGTGTATTTTCCAATAAGGGACAATGTTTTTTCCAAGAGGGGATAATGTGTTTTCCAATAGGGAACAAAAAAATTCTCACATTATTTGCAATGTTAGAAAACCCACTATGCCTTGTCAGTTATTTCCTTATGAATTTGCAATGTTGGAAAACACACTATCCCTTATTAGTTATGTAATGAAGTCCACCTTCAAATTTTAGAACAACTCTTTGGCTAATTAGAGTAAAAATGACATTTCACTTTCTTGATATGATTGGAACAAAAAAATGGTCACATTATTTGCAGTGTTGGAAAACACACTATCCCTTATGTAGGTAAAGTGGACAGGAGACATAATTAGAATATAAGATGTCTAGAAATAACTAACAGGGGACAGTGTGTTTTCCAGCATTAAAAATAACTAACTGGGATAGTGTGTTTTCCACTTTCCAACATTGGAAATAACTAATAGGGGACAGTGGGTTTTCCAACATTGGAAATAACTAAAAGGGGACAATGTGTTTTTTACTTTATTGATATGATTGGAAAAAAAAAATGCTCACATTGTTTGTAGTGTTGGAAAACACACTGTGCCCTGTGTAGGAAAAGTGGACAAGGGACATCATTAGAATGTAACATGTCTAGAAATAACTAACAAGGGACAATGTGTTTTCCAGCATTAGAAATATTTCATAAGGGACGGTGTGTTTTCCAATAGTGGACAGTGTGTTTTCCAACATTGGAAATAACTAATAGGGAACAATGTGTTTTCCAATAGGGGGCAGTGTGTTTTCCAACAAAGAACAAAAAATGCTCACATTATTTGTAGTGTTGGAAAACACACTGTCCCTTGTCAATTATTTCCTTATGAATTTGCAGTGTTGGAAAACACATTGTCCCTTGTTAGTTATGTAATGAAGTCTACCTTCAATTTTTAGAACAACTCCTTGGTTACAGTAAAAATGGCATTTCACTTTCTTGATATGATTGGAACAAAAAAATACTCACATTGTTTGCAGTGTTAGAAAACACACTATCCCTTGTCTAGGAAAAGTGGACAGGGGACATCATTAGAATCTAAGATGTCTAGAAATAACTAATATGGGACAATGTGTCCTCACTATATTCTAATGATGCACCCCTTGTTCATATGATGATGACATTAATTTGGTAGATGAACCCAAAAAATTTGTGGCACATCTTTCATCAATAATACAAATGTTATGGCCTACCTGTTACATAGACTTTTTGTTAAAGTATACACATCTTATTAATAATTTAGGTGATTTATAACCATCTATGTATTTTTTGAGTGCATATTTGTATATTTTGAGGATGATGCATAAAATTAAAAATTACCGCTATCTTGTGAATCCAACATTTTAGAATTTCAATTTCTTCGTAATACTTTGGATACTAGTGCATGCCATTGATACTATCTCTATTTTTTCACCCATGGTTTCATATTGTTTTAGATGCTGATATAGAACATAAAGTAGATTGGGAAAAACACATTTGATCTATTCTTTAAGAGGATAAAATTTTGTACACGAAAAAGTTTATCTATTGATAACATCAACTATACATAGATTAGATGTAAAAATATATGCTACATGGAAGGGTTGTCATCCCCAAATATTTTATACAATTCAAGATCATAGAAATGAGGAAGATGGTCCTCTAATAGGAAGACAAAAATCCTAAATGATATTGATACATTCTCTACAATGAGATATTTTATGCATTTACAACAATTTAAATAGCAACTACTCTTCCTGAGCACTCAACATTTTCAGAGTCCTCATTTTCCTCTCAAATCTCAGGCAAAGCTTTCTTTATATTGTGAATTATTTCAAGTGTGAAGTCTACTTCCTTTGTCCAAATTGGAGTACCAACCTATTAAGATATCCAAAATCCACATCAAATTTATATAGCTGAGTACAAGGATTTCAATCAAAGATTCATAATTGTAACCATAAGCTTTGAAAATTGAAATATATAACATCTCCTCCAATCACATAGATTGCTTTATGAAGTGTCTTCTCTGATCATGCTACTCACTTTCTATATATAACATCTCCTCAAGGCATTTTGTGTTTATTTCCTTGTGTTGGGTTCTTTAAAAATAAAGAAATCAATCAATCAATTTGTAGACAACTTTGGATTATAACAAATAAACTAATCATCACTACCCAATTAATTATTAGATAGTCAAGTAAATATGTTGAAGCAATCCAATCCCACAAAACGTTAGAAGGGTTATGGTTACAAGATAAATCATCATGCAATAACGACAAGTAACAATTTTTATACTATTGTTATGTTGTGGTAAATTTCAAGGCATTTTGTATTGGGTTCTATAAAATATGACACTATCACTACAAACCACAAGCAAAGATAATCCAAATATATAACATTAGACATTATCACTACAAACCACAAGAAAATTTCAAGGCATTATGTGTTGGGTTCTTTAAAAAGAAAGAAATCAATCAATCAATATGTAGACAACTTTGGATTATAACAAATAAACTAATCATCACTACCCAATTAATTATCAGACAGTCAAGTAAATATGTTGAAGCAATCCAATCCCATAAAACATTAGAAGGGTTATGGTTGCAAGATAAATCATCATGCAATAATGACAAGTAACGGTGTTTATAGTGTTGTTATGTTGTGGTAAATTTCAAGGCATTTTGTGTTGGGTTCTATAAAATATGACATTATCACTACAAACCACAATCAAATATAATCCAAATATATAACATTAGACATTATCACTATAAACCACAAGAAAATTTCAAGGCATTTTGTGTTGGGTTCTTTAAAAAGAAATCAATCAATCAATTTGTAGACAACTTTGGATTATAACAAATAAACTAATCATCACTACCCAATTAATTATTAGATAGTCAAGTAAATATGTTGAAGCAAGCTAGTCCCACAAAATGTTAGAAGGGTTATGGTTCCAAGATAAATCATCATATAATAACGACAAGTAACAGTGTTTATAGTGTTATTATGTTGTCATAAATTTCAAGGCATTTTATGTTGGGTTCTATAAAATATGACATTATCACTACAAACCACAAGCAAATATAATCAAAAATTCATAATTGTAACCATAAGCTTTCAAAATTGAAATATATATCATCTCCTCTAGTCACATAGATCACTTTATGAAGTTTCTTCTCTGATCATGCTACTCACTTTCTATTTATAAGTCTACTCTCTACACCAATACTCACTTTCTGAATTTGGAGTTGTTGATCCACGAAAGTAGCTTACTCTCTCCCAGAGAAAGCCTTTGACATAATTATGAAGTAAGAATTAAAATGAGCACATACAAACATTTTACTATATCTTATTTCAAGATCTGTGTGAATGTATGATTCATTATGCTATCTAGCAATCAATGCTTTCAGCTTTGAATATCTTGTATAAAGAAAATGCCATAAAATTTCTACAGTTCATGAATATAAGCTTTCCTTCTTCATTTGTTTTGGATCCTATTTTTATTTCATGGATCATAAAATACACCACAAAAAAAATGGATCATATAGAAAAATCCTTTTACAAACTTTAATCCACAATTATTCAAAGTAAGAAAATAGAATAATATTTCTATACCGTGAGTGAACAACTCCACCAAGTGATGCCTCATTAATTAATGTTGTATATCGTGAAAATCCATCAAGCTTTATTAAATAGAAACACAAATTAATAACTACAATATGGAGAGGTTGCATCCAGGGAATACAGCTTCAAACTACATTTGAGATAAAAAGCTGAATTTATCAGAGTACTGTTGTTCACAACAAATTTGTCAAAAGATTTCTCTGAAAGCTATTTTCTTGCGACGACAGAAAAAAACACAAGGATTTGAAGGTCCAGGAACAATACAATATTGGTTGACATTTCATAATATTTATAGCATAGCTTATGCCAATGGTGAACAATCCTAGTAGGATACGCTCCGGACAGATGAATTTTCATCTTGAAAAACAGAGGCAGGAACACGCTACAGAAAAACCTAGCTAATTTTCTTTCTCTCAAATAGAGCTTTTAAATTTCTGAATACTAGGAAACAGCGAAGCCTAATACTAGTGAACAATGTTCTTCCTCTTTCCAAAAAATTGCTTCTATGAAGAGTTCAAGAGAGGAAGCCCTAGACTTTACAAACCCCATACTATTTGGAAAACCAAAGGCAGTGTTACCATAAGATTGAGCTCATTATACAAATTCTCTACAAAAATCATGTATCAGGGTGTGCTTTTTCGGGCATTGAAAGATGTACGACAATGAATTGCAGAAAACTCACGCACTAAGCCTGATGTGTTCCAATCTCCAAACATCCTCTAATGATAAATGAAGGAATTTCCAGATTTCGGAGCTTCCAAAAGCAGACTTTAGGTACAAGTTTTATAGAGCCTCTTAGTGGCTCCGATTTGTATCGTGGCAAAACAAAACATGCTTCTTGAGGAGCCACATTTTGGTCTATCACTCTGCTCATGGAATTGGTCGTAGCTTCTTTTACATTACACAATTTTATGCTCTCTTCATTTTCTTGGTCATTGTCACTGTGTTTGTCGTCACCATCCATCCTAACCACATGAGCAGGAGCAGGTCTCCTCACATGCACAAAGTCTTATTGATATTTCGAAAGTTGCAACGTATTTTCCATAAAAGTATTCATGAACATTTTTTCTATAAGATGTGAACCAGGGGTAGCTAAAACTACTTGGGGAAAAAAAGCAAATTTAAAAACTCGCTGAAACCATGGCTAATGACTTACCTCAAGATTTCTACACAGGCTGGTGTATTTGGCAGGTATAATGCCAGATTTTGCAACCTCTTCCAGCATCACCTTGCTTGTGCCAAAATGGAAGCTTTGAAACAGGGTATGGACACCCATTAAATCGTACGCAATGGAGACATTTTGTCAAATTTTGTGGTCGCAACTGCTTGGATAGATATCTATGCAAAATGTGGATGCGTAGAGAAGGCGAGACTGGCAAGTATTCCCTGTCTCCATCACAAATGCAATCCGCCATATTCCTCCCTGCTTGCTTCCTTCCTGCTGAAAAATGTGTTTCCGGAATGTCCACGGGATATACGACTATTTTAAATTTCAAATATCCTGCTTTTAAAAGTTTCTGCTCTTTTTAAAACTTTTGGAACACCGTCCGTCCATTTGAAACTGTCCCTCTCCGTCAACTCCATCCGTCAGCTGCGTTCGTCAGTCTTTCTGGCGGTGTTTTTTTGTCCAGCGCGTGGGATGGGATGCAATGCTATCTTATAATGTTAAATACATAGGTGAATTTTGTCTAGGAGTTAGCTTTCTCTTCAGTGAAGTAAATAATTATTAATTATCTATTCTCATTTATCGAGAGGTGTAAGGAATGCAATACAAATTTCCTCTAACTAATATGAATCTTATAATTATTCTTATGAATGCAAATATCACTGTCAACATTTAATATTAACATTAATAATATAACTTTTTAAACGTTGCCATTAATTTTAGATTTAATGAAAAGCACGAATACACAAAATTTCAATAAATTGAAGAAAATTTATAAGTACAATATCCCTTCCACACATTTATTTAAACCCTAATTCTTATTTAAAACAAAGGGAAAAATAGTTGTTTTATAATATATATTATCTATGACTCAATATACTTTGTAAATGTGCATAAATATATTCTTCGAAATAAAACTCTTGTTCACCACAGCAAAGAAAATAAGCAACAAGAGACGAGATAAATCCATGACTACTGATGCTGCAAATAACTAATGCATGTTTACGATTCCCATGATTTAACGTGGTAGGTAGTTAGTACTTTGTTTTTTCCTTGGGTAAACTGTAATTATCATGCAGAAGCAAATACTCACATTGTAAGGAAGCAAAGGTGTGCGGAATCGCTTCCTACGCTAATCTTGAGAGAACGAATATGCAAATTTCAACTTAACTGATTACAGGAATCTCAAGAAACATACAAGAACATGAATAAAACAATGAACACATAAGACAATGATTATCGTGGGGAAAACCCTTACGGGAGAAAAACCCCACCCTCTAAAACTTGCATAATGTATTATCAAATCAAAGAAGATTACAATACACTTGCAATGCAAGTTCTTACAAGAGCATCACCTCAACTCAAGCTTGGAGAGACACCACTAACATCCTTCTAGCACCCAGCCTTGCAAACAAAACTCCATTATTTAAACTCCTCCCCAAGCCCTCCTTATATAGTGATTTACAACCTGGAAACCATTTGTGGTTTTACAAAACCATGGGCTTAACCACCATGCCACATGTTGCCCATTTTTAACATTTACATTTCCAAGATGGAAAAACAACCAGGTTAAAATAGTAATCCCGTCCATAATTTTGTCCTCTAGTTTAGACCCCCATAAAAGACATAAAACAAATTAACTATGCTCTAAAAATGGCCCTCCTATATTCTACTAAGGACAAGGCACCTTTTAACAACTCATACACCTTTTTCCAATGCATAAACATGTGGAAAACTGCCACAAACAAATTCTGTAATTTTCCTAGAAAAGGCTTGCAATGTTGAGACATATTTCTCAACAATCTCCCACTTGTCGAACACTTTGCAAGAATTAGGGGATCCAAAATATCATGGACTTAATTGCTAGGGGCCGAAAGGCCCATAGACTCTGAACACCATCTGAACTTCTCTGTGCTCACAGGTTTAGTTAATGCATCAGCAACATTCACCAAAGTGTCTACTTTCTCCAACTTCACCTTGCCATCCTCAACCATATCTCTCACAAAATGATATTGTACATCAATGTGTTTGGTCCTGACATGAAAAGTCGGGTTCTTCGCTAGGCAGATTGCACTTTGACTGTCACTATAAATTGTCACTGCACCTTGTTTGAACTCTATATCTGAACACAATCTCTTAAGCCAAATGGCTTCCTTACAGGCATGAGTAGATGCCATATACTCTGCCTCTGTAGTGGACAAGGCAACCACAGCCTGTCGCTTGCTCATCAAACTAATTGCACCACCAAATAATGTAAACACATATGCACTGGTGGCTCTTCTTCTATCAACATCACCAGCCCAGTCTGAATCCACATAGCCTCGAATATCCAAGGAATGCTTGTTTCCTATTCCATGAAAACATATAGAGTACTCTGAGGTACCCCGCAAGTATCTGAAAACTCTTTTAACTGCATCCCAATGTGCTCTTCCTGAATTAGACATGTAACGGGAAAGTACTCCCACTGCTTGGGCAATGTCTGGTCTTGTACAAACCATAGCATACATCAAACTTCCAACAGCACTCTGGTATGGTACTCGACTCATCTCTTCCATCTCCAATGGGGATGTAGGACACTGTGAAATAGAAAGCTTTGTTCCCATTGTAACAGGAACACTCAATGGTCTAGAATCTTACATATTGAATCTTTTCAAAATAGTACCAACATACTTACTCTGGCCTAGCCAAAGCTTTCTGTTTTGTCTATCTCTTACAATCTCCATTCCCAGAATGTACGTTGCTGCACAAAGATCTTTCATTTCAAACTTCGCTGAGAGTTGAGATTTTAATTATGCAAGCAAACCTTTTCCTTTGCCAATAAATAACATGTCATCGACATACAAGGCAATAACCAGGAAACGATCACCATCAGATTTGAAATATATACAATGATCAGATTTAGATCGCACAAATCCCAAACTCAACTCATATGTATCAAACTTTTCGTACCACATCCTAGGACTTTGTTTCAAACCATACAAGGATTTCTTCAACTTACAGACCAAATGACTTTTACCTTTTACCACATAGTGCTCTGGCTGTGTCATATAAATTTCTTCCTCCAAGTCTCCATGAAGGAAAGCTGTTTTCACATCCATTTGCTCGATTTCTAGATCATAGGCTGCTGCAATAGAAAGCAAAAAACGAATGGATGTCATTTTAGCTACAGGAGAAAAAATCTCACCATAATCTACCCCCTCAACCTGGGAGTAACCCTTAGCAACCAATCGCGCTTTGTACTTCTCAATGCTTCCATCTGAACCCATCTTCTTTTTGAACACCCATTTACAACCAACAGGTTTCCGTCCTTCAGGCAATGGTACAAGGTCCCATGTATCATTCCTCTTAAGAGCTACCATCTCTTCATCCATAGCTATTTTCCAGGACTCTGAATCATTCATACCAAGAGCCTCTTCTACAGATCTTGGTTCATCCATGTTAGCATTCAAAGCAAATATACACCTCCAATCATCAGGAGAATACCCATACCTTTCAGGTGGTTTCCTTTGTCTAGTAGACCTTCGAGCAAGATTTGGTTCATTATCAGGTTCAGGTTCAGGTACCTCTTCTTCCTCTGATGATTCAGAACTCGTAGAGCTCTCCTCGACTTCTTGTCTTTCTAAGGGCCTCGATTCAACTTTCTCTGGTGTAGCAAGTAGTTGAATCACATCTTCCTTTTCTTCTATTTGTTTTGGCTGCGCTGTAACAAAAGAAGGCTTAGTTTCTCTAAAAATAACACTTCTAGAATAAAATACCTTTTGTGCAACAGGATCCCAAAGCTTGTATCCTTTCACACCATAACTGTATCCGATGAAAATATATTTAACAACTTTGTTATCCAATTTTGTCCGCTTCTCCTTTGGCACATGAGCATATGCCTCACAACCAAAAACTCTCAGATGTCTAAGTGAAGGCTTATGGCCCGACCATGCTTCCATTGGTGTTTTATCAACAAGAGCTGATGTAGGAGACCTGTTTATCAGGTAGCAGGCAGTGGCTACAGCTTCAGCCTAGAACTTTTTTTCTAGTCCAACACCACTCAACATACTCCTAGCCTTCTCCATCAGGGTCCTGTTCATTCTTTCTGCAACTCCATTCTGTTGTGGAGAATACGGAGTTGTCTTCTGTTTTTTAATACCACAATCTTTACAAAATGTATCAAAATCATTAGAGCAATATTCACCGCCATTATCAGTTCTCAAACATTTTATTTTCTTTCCAGTCTGTAACTCTACCATTGCTTTAAGTTCTTTGAAACGACTGAAAACTTCAGCTTTACTCCTAAGAAAATAAACCCATGTTCTTCTACTGAAATCATCAATGAAAGAGACATAATAAACTGATTTACCAATAGAAGGAACATCAACTGGACCAAATACATCTGAATGGATCAGATCCAATATACATGAAGACTTATGAGAACTAGAGTAAAACTGAATGCGGTTTTGTTTTCCATAAATACAATGCTCACAAAAATCAAATTCAAGATTGCAATCATTTAACCCATCAACAAGATTCTTATTTTTCAAGGTCCGTAGACCCTTCTCACCTATGTGGCCAAGTTTTTGGTGCCATAACATGGTCTTCTCTGCAGGCAGCTTTGATTCGGTAGACAGAGCACCCTTGGGTACCCAAAAACCATGACCATTTGTTGAAAAAGAAAACCTCTCCTTTTCCAATAGAGTAGTCTTTTTCACAATCTTATCAGAAGTACTATTGCACTCAACCGTGCATGCATCAAGCTGGTACAGTGTACCCAATCTGCTTCCTCTTGCTATTACCATAGCACCTCTTACCATTTTCACACCCGCATCTATTAGTTTACTAACAGATAACAAATTTCTTGCTAGTCCCGGGATATGCAAGACACCATCAAATCTTCTAATTCTACCATCAGAAAATTTTACACAAATACTTCCATGGCCAACAATATCAAGAATAGAGTTATCACCCAAATACACCTTACCACCATCAAAATTTTCATACTTACTAAACCAGTTTCTATTAGGAGTCATGTGGAAAGATGCACCTGAGTCTATTAACCATGCATTATCACCTGCATGAGTGGCCAAGGCTGCGATAAAAGTGTCTCCATCTTCCTTCTCGGACTCAGAATCAGAATCTTGCTTCTTTTTCTTCTTCTTCTTTTCCTCTTTGCAATCCTTTCGGAAGTGTCCAGATTTACCACAATTCCAACATATCACCTTGGACTTACCAAGGGATTTTGATCTCCCCTTATTCTTGGACTTAGAATGGCCATGCTGCTTTTCATTCTTGCCTCTTTCCTTTGGTCTTCCTCGAACACTCAAAACCTCTTTAGCATTCAGAGAGACCTTCCTTCTCATCTCCTCAGAAAGTAGAGAACCAACAACATCCTCCATCTTCAAGACAATAGAAGTGCTTCCTATGGCCATGACAAGGTTGTCCCATGAATCTGGCAATGAACATAGTAGGATTTGGCACCTTTCTTCTTCATCCATCGCTACCCCAACTGAGGTCAACTGAGTCACCAACATATTGAAACTTTCCATATGCTCAGGAATTCGTCCACCTTCTTCCATTCTCAAGGAATACAATTTCTTCCTCAAGAAAATCTTGTTAACAAGTGATTTCGCTTGATAGATCTCACTTAGCTTCTTCCAAAGCTTCTTCGCGGTAGACTCTTCATGCACATTAATCAGAATTGAGTCTGCAAGACACAATCTTATGAGACCTTTAGCTTTTCTGTCCATCACATCATATTGTGCAGCTAAAGTCGGATCTGTAGCCCTTAGGTTATTCTCATCCACCGCATCCCATAGATCCCGATCAATCAACAGATCTTCCATCTTTAGCTTCCACATCTCAAAGTTTGTGCCAGAAAAATTTTCTACATCAATCCTCCCCGACATGCTTGCCATCTTTGCGATCCTGCAATACAAAAAATGAAATACTATGCACAAGCTCCCACTCAAACCTTGATTAGCTCAAAAAACCCTGTACCCAACAAACAGAACCAAAACTGGCTAGGCTCTGATACCACTTGTAAGGAAGCAAAGGTGTGCGGAATCGCTTCCTACGCTAATCTTGAGAGAACCAATATGCAAATTTCAACTTAACTGATTACAGGAATCTCAAGAAACATACAAGAACATGAATAAAACAATGAACACATAAGACAATGATTATCGTGGGGAAAACCCTTACGGGAGAAAAACCCCACCCTCTAAAACCTGCATAATGTATTATCAAATCAAAGAAGATTACAATACACTTGCAATGCAAGTTCTTACAAGAGCATCACCTCAACTCAAGCTTGGAGAGACACCACTAACATCCTTCTAGCAACCAGCCTTGCAAACAAAACTCCATTATTTAAACTCCTCCCCAAGCCCTCCTTATATAGTGATTTACAACCTGGAAACCATTTGTGGTTTTACAAAACCATGGGCTTAACCACCATGCCACATGTTGCCCATTTTTAACATTTACATTTCCAAGATGGAAAAACAACCAGGTTAAAATAGTAATCCAGTCCATAATTTTGTCCTCTAGTTTAGACCCCCATAAAAAACATAAAACAAATTAACTATGCTCTAAAAATGACCCTCCTATATTCTACTAAGGACAAGGCACCTTTTAACAACTCATACACCTTTTTCCAATGCATAAACATGTGGAAAACTGCCACAAACAAATTCTGTAATTTTTCTGGAAAAGGCTTGCAAGGTTGAGACATATTTCTCAACAATAAAAGAGTTCTGATGGGATCCGGTGCACTAACGCTGGTATGAAGCAATTCCATGACTACTAATGCTGCAAATAACTAATGCATGTTTACGATTCCCATGATTTAATGTGGTAGGTAGTTAGTACTTTGTTTTTTCCTTGGGTAAATTGTAATTATCATGCAGAAGCAAATACTCACATTTTTTTCCATGAAAGGTTACGTGAGGACCACGCTTAACTCTTATAATTCTCTTTCTTTTGATAGCAAGGGAGACTTCCATGCTAGGCTGCAATTTCTGAGAAGCTATGTAATGTATAGGTAGGCGATCAACATACGGTAAGGCTCATTGAGGAATTAAATGGTCTGATCTAGTGGATCGACTACACTGTCATTTCTCAAGTACTTAATGCTCCCTTAATCCTCAAGAAATAACCAGTGACAGCCAGGATATTATTTCATTGAAGTGGGTATAGTACTACCATTATTATTATTTTATTTTATTGATTTACATAATCATTTGCTATCCAAGTCTGCCTACCTTATGGCTAACAACTTAAGTCACGAGGGATCCGATTTACCAGGAAATACAACTCTATCCAACATATAATGTCCTCTTATGTTGAACACACAGTAAAATATCACCTCCAAATATTTTATTTGTGACTGAGTTTAAAACACAATACCTCCACCTTCAATAAAATTTAATAACATTAATTATCCTCTATATCGACATTAAGACGGTTACTTTTAGGGCAGCATATATTTTATATTCATAACTACCAAAAGATTTGGGAATTCATTTATTTTTAATGTAGTGGTTGAGGCTCTACACCACTTATCCCAGCTACCTGCACTCGATCACATCACAGGAAAAAAGTCCAATGCACGATGGTTGACAACATAAATGGTACTCGATGGTTGCAACTGCAAGGAGACTTAAATTAGGTTATTAAATTTAGGTTCCTTCACACTTGCATTTCCTCGATTTACATTTTGAAAAGGATGTGATTGACACTCAAGCAAAGGTAGGAATATTTTTCTTGAATCACCCAACTGAGGAAATAAATACGATAGGATAAATAAAGTAATTAATTCTCTATCATTTGAACTATTTTTCATGCCCAACCTCAAGAAAGCACTCTAACCTAACCCTAATTGCTACTCCTTGTTTCATGTTTCTTTATTTTTTTTGCACTACCAGATGCATGATGGCTTGATTTGGTTTGCTGAGGGTCAAATAGGCTGGTTCGCTACTAACTACTGCATTCATTTTGTTTGTATGGCACCGTAAGGCTTAGCGTTGGTTTTATGGCTCACATCACCAGGGCCCAAATTTTACCATTGAAAGGTTTAAATGGCAGATATTTCTGCTTTAGCTTGTTCCTCCAATTCATGACCAGTCGTTTACTTGACTAATGAACATAAGAGGAAGTTAACGAGGGTTATCGTGAGTATCATTTTTGCTAATGATTGTAACTTCTTTAGGCAGTATTATGCAGGATTTAATCCAATTGAAATTTTATTTCCTTAGCTTTGTTCATAGAGGCATCTCAACCACTACATAAAATTACAGGCCAAAGGAATTTAAACATTTCATGATCCTACCTTAAAATGGAAAGAAAACCTTTAACTATGTAAATATTTATATATATCTTTCCACTCTTCATGAACTAAGTCACTATGCTGATAATTATAAGACCTAAATTCTTGCCATCATTGAATCAATGAAACATGATGATATGATTTCCATATTCTACTAATGGTTGTCTATTTATCTTTTCTCTATGCCTCCTACAGAGTTCACAGTGTTGCAAGAATGAACAATGATGAGGTATTGCGCAATTCTTAGGTGTATATAGGGTTGAATATATACAAGCATGTGTGCCATCCTATCCCATTTCTCCCTCATCCATTACAGGCAGAGCGTAGGTTTTAACACAGAGGGGTCATATTATTATTTTTTAATTTTCTTCCTTTTTTTTTTCCTTTTTATTAAGAAATATCATAACTTTTGTCATTCAAACATTTGTGTTTCAAAAAAAAAAAAAAAAATGCTTGATCACAACAAAATATATATTACACCATAAATACAAATGGAATGACCATTTCATTTCCCTATCATATTTTCTTTTGTTTCTCTTTTATGATTCCTACCATCATTAAAATTGAAAGAACATGCATTTCCATACTACTGCAATGATATAACATATAACGACTCGGTTGTATAAAAAAATTATAGTGATTCTTAAGGGGATTTTTTTTTGAAGAAAGTATTTTTCTACAACTCACAAGGTATACGTTTTTTCTTCATTGCAACAAAATATAAGGCTTTTGATACTGCATTCAATATTTAGAAAACATCATGAACAATACAAAGGAATAAGGCTTGCTCTTTGTCTATTTTCTTTCATGTTACAACAATCCCTAGATTTCCATATTGCTACTATTTTTTTCCTAAAAAATATAATGAAGGACACACAACTGATTAAGGCTTGCTCTCCACCCTACCGTAATGGCATCATGGAGCCTCGTGGGCTCTAGCCATACCCCCGAGCAAGGAATTCTTTGAGCTCCAATACGATGAATGGAGTCTTTTAAATTTTTTTGTTACAATAGGGATAAGAATAACATAGCACCAAATTCCATGCATCTAGGCTCTCTAATTTCTATTTTTCAACCATCATCCAAACAACGTTTCACCTTCTTACAACAATTAGATAAAGAGGAATGGAAGTAGGGAGAAACTTATCTCTTTTTTTTTTTTGATATAAGGGAATTGAACTCTTCTATCCTTCTTTCCTCTCCAAGCCAAGCCATCTTGATCACTCTCTACTATCTCCATTAGAGTTCTCCAAAAGGAGAAGTCGGTAACACCCCACTCCTTCTTCCTCTCCAAAAATATAGAAGTTTCACAAATTGCAACTCTTGGATCGGAAGGTGTGGAGTGTACCTCTCCCCATCAATGAAGGTCCTTTCTCCATTAATGAGAACATGCATTTGAACATTCACTCCATCTTTCAACCTCATTCTCTTCTCAAAATTCGTCATTCTCCATTATGAGAGCTTTTCAAGGGTCAAATCATGTTGTAGGGGCACTATTGTATGCCCACTTGACCCCTACCACTATGGTATAGGCCCTAGGGGGTTTATTTTTGCACCCTAACCCAAAAATTTGACCAACAACTCTTATTAAAAGCCCACTCAAGGTTCCATCCGAGCTTCAAACTTAGCTAGGGGTTTCCAAGACCTAATCGCAACTTACACCTCACTTGAACCCAACTAAATTCCCTCACAAATTTAATCCTCCAATACATTAACTCCACTTCTTTCTAGGTCCTGAATGGGGTCAAATTTATATCCTCATGAAGTAGTCTTTTGATTCGCTCTGGATGGTTCTCCTTTCTCATGCTAACACCATTGCCTCCCTGCACATTACCAACGCAATTGTAAGTATCAATTGTGCAACATATTAATATGTTAGATGAACATTCTAAGCTTAAACTATATAATAATCCATTTTGAATTTCAATTTGCATTCCACGTTATATGAGTGCAATCCACCTCCATGGTAGTGACAATAGAACAAAATGTCAAAATGATATGCAAGAATATTACCAAGAGATCACCTTATTTATTATCCAAAATATACTTAATTATAAATTCAAGAAAAATATAGAACAAATCATGGTTGTATTAAGTACATACAAGGTTGGGTCTTACAATTTGATCCATGGTAGCTTTTGTATCTTCTTCTTTAACTTGATCTATAATAGCTTCTTTATATTCTTCTTTGATGTTATTGATGTCATTTGTTTGATTATCTGTGTCCAAAGGAGGCAAGTGTCTCATTCTAGGAAATGGTTAGTAAGTCCTTGGTCTAATCAGAGTTATTAGGGGGTAAGGGTTGGTTATAGGTGATTTTTTTTTGAGGATTTGGATTGTTAGGGAATGGGAGAAGTAGTGTACTATAGGGGGTTGGGATGTGTTTTGTGGGGTGATATAATTGGCATGAATATATGAGGTGGGGTGAGATTGTGTGGTTATAGTTGGGTTGGTGGGGGCATAAGTGACACTAGCATTGGGGGGAATAGTGACCCTTAGGTGTGATGAAAGTGGGGGTAGGTTATTTAGGGGTTGTGTTAAGTTTGTGTAAAGATGGACATTTGTATTTATGATGGGAGGTGTTGTGGTACTTGAGGAAAGTGGTGGGTTGGTGTTGGATGAGATTGTGTTTATGGAAGAGGTTATGTTTGTTAATGGGGGGACATTAGCTTGATTTATGTTAGTGGACAAGGGGATATTGGTATTAAGTTGAGGTTCCACAAGATTATTGGCATGCAAGGAGATAATTCTTTAAGAAATTAAAGATGTGGACCTTGGACTAGATTGTGGATTAGGATGACCTTAGGATTGATTTTTTGATGATGTGATTAAGGATGTTTTGTTGGGATTTATGGGATGATTGGTTCAATTGATGGTAAAAAACCAAGGCTTATGATCAAAAGGTGTGATCTAGATCCTTTGGATGGATGATTTAGGATTTTCTTACTTAGGATAAGCAAGTTCCTAAGCATGGGTAGATGAAAGATGATTTTGAAAAATTTAGCAAAAAGGTAGCCACTCCTTAAGCTAAATTATCAAATATGCAACTTAAGACAGAAAAGTTCTTAAACTACCCTAAGATTAGGAAGGGTGATGAGGGATCTAGATTGCTTCCTAGTGAAAAAATTGGTTTGCAAAGTGGTGACATGATAATGCTGATTTTTGGGATAGATCTTAAGGTTGATTTGGATGATAATGATGAAGAAACTAATGATGTGGGGGAGAGGGAATTATATCAAGCCAAGGTGTGAAGATAATAGGTGATTATAAGATGATAATAAGGGAAAATTTGGATGGTGGGGGTGAGGAATAGGTTTTTTAGTTGTGAAGATGGGTTAATTGGTGATCAAGAGACAACAAAGTTACAGATTATGTCAGACTAAACTAGGGAGCCCTGGGGGGTCAATTTTTTTGAAAGTTTTTGATGTTTTCAAAGGGTATAGCCAAATCCTCAACCATTTGGTTGATTTGTCTTCATGGGTTTTGCACAAAAAGACACTTCAAGCACTTGATTACAAGCCCTATGCTGAAGTAGGTTTATAGATTAATGTGGTCTCACCACCCAAGAAAGCTTGGGTTAATACTCCTTGATACTCAGGTTGTTATTTGGGGAACCCTTTCTTGCGAAGGTAGATAGCTAGAGATCTAGTGGCACAGGGTCGTCAATGGATGCCACAGGCTCACCTTCTCTCTCTCCTTGGGAACTATTGAAGCTCACCACAAGGATTTCTATCTCAACCTAAGGGAGTACATGGTGAGTAACTCCAGGGTACAATCCACATCCCTTGCACCACACTAACCTATGTTTGATGGCTTTCTAGGTTTACAATATTTTTCTAGGGAGTCCTCGATATACACAAAGTATGTGAGGCCTAGACCATGAAAACTAGTCTGTTACAAGTGTGTATTGAGAGCTTCAACGAGGTATTGAGAGCTCGGACCAACCCTTCACTCCTAGTCTAGAATCACCCTAGGTAATCAGAGCTCTGCCAATTATGATGCAACTAGATTAGGGTACAAATTTAGTTCTCCCCCCTTTATATACCCCGTCAGTACGCGTGGTTGGAATCACCCCCTAGGGTGATGAAATCCCTAGGTAGGTCCCCTAAAAGGAAAGTCACACTAGGTGCTTTTGATACCCAAGATCGCACAAAGCGCGAGGGGAGTGCATACACACAAGCTAGTGACCTTATGTTTACGTAAAACTTTGATCTAAATAGAATGAAGAGATGTAAAGATTTATGATCCCCAAGATTACACTAGGTGCAAGGGGTGAGCATATGTCTATTACACCGTTCCAGGCATAGAAAACAAGTTCATTTACCCTCTAATCTAATTTTAGTGCCTAATTAGTGGAAAAATAAAAATTCTTGGCCAAACATCCTCCAAAGCCACAAATTAGTAATTTTTCAATATTATTCTTCGACAGTCGATAGCTACACCACTTGTTAGTCCAAGCATTAGCTCAAAATTTTCAGATTAAAACACAATGAAAATATAAGCATGAAAATAGAAAATAATCTAGCAATGAACATATAAGCATGAAAACAAAAAATAATTTAAAGAAAACTACCAAATCTTTTACTTTAGATTGCTTGATCTTTTCCTCAGATTTAAGTATTCAACTATATAGCCTGTGACAAATGATTAGAAAAGTATTGCTCAGTATTATATGCTCAGTGATTTAAGAAAGAAAGTAAATAATAAAAGTTTATTTTTTTTTAAAAAGGAAATAGTTACTTCATTAAAAAGTGCAGAAAAAATGGAAAAAAACCTAAAAAAAGACTAATAAAATCTGACTTAAATAATTATTTCAATAAAAATTGGACGCAAAGCGGAAAAATATCTAAAAAATAAATTCAAAAAATTATAAATTCAGTTGGATATGTTTCAATAGAAAATTGGATGAAATCAGAAAGAAATTGGATGAAATAAAAAAAAAAGATCAAGATTTCGCCTGATATGATCCGACCAAAAGTATTCACCAAATAAATTCCAAGTATTCGACCGAATAGGATTCAGTTGAATCCTATTCGACCGAATATATCCAGATGGCAGGTGACTTGGCAACAAAGTCACCATTTTTTCAAATTTCCAACTTCTGGTGAATATTTCTTCAATCAAAATTATTTTAAAAAAAAATAAAATACCTTTTGTAGAGCTCATAGTGCTGAATCCATATATATATATATATATTGATTAGTTTTAGTATATAAATATTTTAAAATATTACAAGTAGGTTGTTCAAAGTCAAAAAGATGCTCAGTTGAAATTAAATAAAAATAGTAAATCATCATAAATAAATTGGGAAATATATGATGCCCTAGAGGAGATAATCCTCTTCAAAAGGGTATATTTTGTTTTTTGAAAATGCAAAAAAAAAAAAACAATAGTTGACATCAACTGAAAACTATCAAATTCAGGTTTGTTTGACTTTAAAATGTTATTACAAGAAAAATATACATCAAAATTTCAAAAAAAAATTCCATGCCCTAGATATTGAAGTCAGCTATTTGGGAAAAAAAATTAGGAGAAAATGATTTTTTTTTTTCTATTTGTTTGTTGATGTCAACTGAATGCCACTTTTTCTTGAAATTTTTAGCATTACGAAATCTACTTTTAAATTGATAAAAAAATATCATTTTTTTTTTTAAATTTTGAAAAATTACACGAATAAAATTCAAAAAAATTTCAACATTTTATTAGTTTACATCATTTTGAAATTCAAAACATAAGTACCACTTTTATGTGGTTGAAGTTGAGAACATTTTTTCATGTTGGTCGATTCCTTTATAAAGTGTGACACAGGTTTGTACTTTTACCCTGCAAGATTGAGTAGATTAGAAACATGGCAACATGGAGAAGATTTCAAGAGTGAAGAGGTTGAAGTGAAGAAATTCCATGAGGAACACATGGACAAAGAAGAAGAAAAGAATGAACAAGAGGATGCAAGTGTAGCGATGATGATGGTAGAAGAGAATGAAGATGAACTATAGAGGATGTAATTGTAGTGATGGAATGTGAAGAGATTGCAAATGGTAAAGACAAGGACAACTTAGTGTTACTGATTTTATCAATAAAATAAGAGTGGTTTGGTAAGCTTGTTGATGGAGGAAAGAAGATGAATGTTGTAGTGAAGGAAAGGAAGGTAATCTATGAGCATTTTGATTTTATTTGTGATTATTCTTATAGATGTTGCATGTTTGTGTGTAGAAATTGTAGAGATGTTGTAGGTATAACTTAATGGAGGTGGTTGGTTGTGGTGGGATGGATCCCAAGAAGGAGAACATAAAAAGATAGAATCTAGAGAAGGATTACAATACATGGTGGATGCAAATCCATGAGACAAGAGAAGAGTTGTGAGCAGAGTTGTAGGAGGATGACATTCATTCAGACAAAGTGTTGGAAAAAGAGGAAGAAGAACTAGATTTATGTAAATTATTAAGAGATGGATTTCATTGTAGGTTGCATTCAACCTGAAAGGGTAGTCCCACTACTTTTTGAGTCCTACTCATAAAATTTTCCTACCTGATATTTTTAATGTAGCAGCATCTTGGGTGACCAAGCAATCAACATCACCCAAAAAATGATTTCAAATTGTTTGTTTTATTTTTAGTTTTCTTGGGTCTTTATTGGAATTTCATAGTGTTGGGGACATGTGTTGTAATAAAATTTGAAAAAATTGATTTTTTAGATGGCATTTTTAAGGCCCTACAAGATAGTTTTACAGAAACAACTATTTCTTAAAATTTATGATGGATTTTTAAAACTAATCTTACAAGAACATTTTTAGACATGTTTCTATTAATGTGAAAAAGGAATCACATTAAAATTCCTCACAGTTTAAGATAATTTAAAATTCTCTAATCATGGTCAAAAGTTACAAAAAAAATAAAATCTCAAAGTTTTTAGAAGCTGGAAGAAAATTACTTTATGGAAATATTTATATTGTCATCAGACATGTCTCAGAAAGTTTGCATGTGAGTAAGATCTCCAAGTATAAATTTATGAAAAATTTGTCTTTTGGGAATTTAGTGCATCTAGTTAAATTTGTTGTAATTCACTACATTCTTCAAGATTAAAGAGCTACATAATAGGGAAAGAAAAATAAACTCAAAAAAAAAAAAACAACATGAAATTATAGATGTGTTGGGGAAAAGTTGCAATAAAATGAAAAGAAACAAACAAAAAATGAGTTGTGGGCAGTGAAGAGGTAGAAATAATTTAAAATCAAATTGAATTAGAAAATATATTGAAATTTGAGGGGAGAAGAAGCATAGCCTATGGGGTGATCCCACAATAATGGGTTACACTTTTTGACCAAACTTGACATTTTAATCAGCATTTTTCACTAAATATTCACTTTCTTACACCTATAGCAGCTAAACCATTAAGATTTGAAGATGAAGAAAACTAGTGATTTGTGAGATTTTGTTTGTAGATTGTAATTATATTTTTTTTCTAAAATTAAAAATAAAATGTGAATCCTTTTATGTAATTTTTAATAACTTGTTTTTTCTACACAATAATATTTTAAAAAAGTAATGTTTACTTCGGCCCACATAACTATTTTTATAGAAAGGATACAATTCTAATTTTTGAAATATAGATTTTTCACCCCAATATCTAGTGCATGGATATTTTTTCATAATTTTTTGTTGCATAATATTTTTTTTAATTAATTTTCCAAGTTAGAGCAATTATAATTTGGACAGAGGTGTACTTCGGCCCACATAACTTTTCTTGTATGCATTTGAATTAACTTATTATTATTTTTTTGGAATAAGGACATCAATACTTAGTGCACATGTATTTTTTAGAATTTGTTTTCTCTATTTTCCTATTTTTTCGTATGTGTGAAACAAAGACCTTGATGTTCATTGAAAATCCTACATTTACAAGAAATTAAAAATAAGTATAATAATCAAATTAAATATATTTAAAATTATACTTTTTGGGAAGCTTATAATAAGGGCTACATTCTTGCAAAAAATGAATTTTGAATGACTTCATTTGATCCCCCAAAAGGTAAATCAAAAGTGGTTTTTTATCAGCATTTTAATAGTTGTAGAGGAGACTCCATTATAGGTATGGTTTAAAACTAATGGGGTTCTATCCAAGGGGGTTTGATCTAAGGGGATTTGATCAAACCCTCTTTCCTTAAAATCCTGTAAATGGAACCTTTAAAAGCATAAATCATTATATTTTACAAAAATATGTGATTTCAGGCAAAAATTAGGATGTCCCAAAAAGTGTAACCCATTATTGTGGCAGCACCCTATGGAAGTATAAAAATGAAAAAAAAGGAATAAATGAGGGGGAACTCAGCTAGAGAAGGGAAGGGATGATGCCACACAACCTATTTATGATAGAGTAAGAGGATTAGATGTATGGAAAATAGAAAAAAAATGGTAGAGTTAAAGGATGAAGACAATGCCTCATATGGGGAATTATTAATTTATTACAAAGCAACATAGAGAAGATAGGAGTTGTGTTGGGAAAGAGGAGATGTTGAAGAATACCACACAAAAGTTGGGAAGATGTTGTACAACATGTGTGAGAGTAAAAGACGAGGCAGTGACTAATCGTTGCAAGGTTGTTACAGGTGTTTTCATTGGTATCAATAGAATGGAGGTTGTTGGAGGTATTAATATTGATAATAGCAGTGTTGTAGTATGTATTGTTTGCATATTTTGCAATCAGTATGTTGATCAAAAGTGTTGAGTATGATGACGAATATCATAAGATTATTGTACATAGTTATTTAATCTCCTATTGCTCATGAATAGTTGAATGATGTTTTAAATTTTGTGTCCACTATCTTTTGATGTAAAACATTACATAAGATTTTTTGTGCATATAGTGGCTCAAGAAACTATACTTAAAAGATCTAGAGAATTCTCTGGATTCCTCTGTACTTCAATATATTACCTTGTGGTATGAAATTTTTTCAAATGAAGATGTATAGCACGTATGTTACTATTTCAGAACATAAAAGTTACCATAGAGGCTTCTAGAACTTTCAATGTGAATATTATACTATCACAGTCAAGAAGGTTGAAAGAAATGTTCCATATTTCTTCCTAGTTGATGTTGTGATGTTGTAGTTTCGGGGATGAGTTTAAAACATCTATTTGTTTTCTCCCTTCAAGTTTTAGATACTATGGTGTACTGCAAGTCAAGTTTTCAATGTTCTATCTCATGATTGTGTTTTTTAGGTATGAAAGAGATATTGTTTCAGTGTTTGTTTACTTGCACGAGCTTAATGTTGTGTAAAGTTGTAAAAGGAGTGAATGGAATTTTTTCAGATGTAAAATTGGTCTAGCCTATCTTCTGGATTTGTCTGCATTCTATCTTTCTTTCCCACGGTTGATTTGGAACTGACTTTATTATGACCATTACATGTTTCATGTCATACATTTCATTTTGGCCAAAGATATAAATGGAAGATCAAGTGTGTGATCGAAGGGTGTGTGTGTGTTTTCAATCTGCTAAAAGTGATATATGCCAAAAGGGTGAAAGTACAAAGTGGTGTCACACTTTTGGCCAGCTTATCAACACAACTGAATTTAAGTATTTCTAACTAAAAATCATTTTTGGTCAAACATGTGATCTAGTAAGATTCATTATAGATAAGCTATATATGTCCAGAAATTTTCAAACTAAAATTGCTAGGTAAATGCATATGTAGCACCACTTTGAAGCCAATTTACTGAAAAAATAAATTATTTGAAAAAATTGATGTTTTGACAACTCCTCGTCATGTAAATAATTTTTTTTTTAAAATATAAAAATACCTTTTTGTAGACCCATAAGTGTAGTTTTTAGATATATATATATATATTAACTATTATTAATATTTTATATCTTATTTTTACTAACAGTAGGTTATTAGCACAAAAAAAATATGTTAATTACCATGTTAAGAAAAATACTAAAAATTATTAAAAATATTTGAAAAAAATATGATGCATTAGATAAAAGAATCTATATCAAGATGGCATAATTTTTTTCTATTTTAGATAAATAATCAATATAAAAGTTAACATCGAATGGAAACAACTGTATTTTAGTACACACACATTTTAATATTTATTTAAAAATATATTTTATCAAAGTTGAAGGAAAGATTATCCATGCACTAAAGTTGAAAGTTATAAATAAAAACAAAAAATTTGAAGGAAAAATAATAAAATTTACTATATAAAGGTTGGCATCTCATGTAACTTCATTTTTCAACATTTTATCAGCAACAAAATTGTGGTGTAAATTTATTTCAAACTATATTCAAATAATTTTTTTATTTTTTCAAAAAAATACAAACATAAAATATACTTAAAAATATAAATTTTATTAGTTTACATTATTTTAAAATTCAAAACATATATGCCAATTTTTAGTGATTCAAGTTTAAAAGTTGTATTAGTGTTGGTTGTTTCCTTTATAAAGTGTGACACAACTTTGTCTTTTTACCCAAAAACAGTGAGTTGAAGGCAAAAGAAATTGAGTGAATGTGTGAATAAGTATTTGAAGTATGCTTAAGGAAATGAGTTGAAGGAAAAAGTTTATGAGTGTGTGTTGAAGGTTGTGGGCCAAAGCCAACAATTTTTGTGTGTGTAAGGAAGTGTATGTGGTGAGGAAAGAGTTCCAATAATTAGTGAGCTAAAGGCAGTAGAGTTAAAGTGTGTCGAAAGTAGTGAGCTTGATGTAATAAAGGTGTTGTGGTGGTTGTTGATCACCAAAATTCATCAAGTGTTGTATTATGAGGTTGTAGCCTCCATTTTGTAAGTGTTATAATTTGTAGGGAGTTGTAAACTTCCTTTGGTTGAGGCCATAATATTATGCTATAAATATTGTTTTATTTTTGTGAGGTTGTATTTGGATAGTAGCTCCAAGAAGCTTTCTCACCATGGTTTTTCCCTTGTAGGGTTTTCCACATAAATATTTGTGTTGTTGTGTCCTTGTGTTATGAATGCTTTATTTGGTTAAGGAAGTAATATTTTTTGATTGATAAAATTGAATTGGATTAATTTGAGGGATATATGGATTCACCCCCCTCTCAGTATACTTATGAGTTCTAATAATTGGCACCAAAGCTAAGTTCCTTGGTGTATTCTAATAGCTGAAGGTAGATCTTGGTTTAGAAAGCATGGCTCAAAAGGAGTCCTCTTCTAAAGCACCATTGTTTGATGTAAGCAACTCTGCTTTCTGGAGTGTGAGGATGGAAACCTACCTTACCTCACTGGGGTATGATGTTTGGAGAGCTACAAAGCATGATTATACTAAACCTACTTATCCTATTACTGATGCTAATGCACAGAAGGCTCATGAGAACAATGATAGAGCAAAGAATTCCATCTTGAGTGGTCTAACAAATTTTGAATTTGTGAAATAGGTGCAATTGAATACTTCCAAGGAGATATGGGATAAGCTTAAAAATCTGAATGAAGGGAATAACAGTGTCAAGCAAGTAAAGCTGCAATCTTACAAGACAGTTTTTGAGAATCTAAAGATGAATGAAGAGGAGAACATGGGCAACTACATTCTCTGACTAGATGAAGCAATTAATGGGATCTGAGGACTTGGTGAAGATATAATTGATTCAGTAGTTCTGAACAAAGTTCTAAGGACTCTCCCCCACCAATTTGATTCACATGTTTCAACAAATGAAAAATACAAATATTTGACAAAGCTTACCATGGAAGAATTGTTTGGATCCATCACCACTTATGAGATGAGGAATTAAATTTTAGGTACACATAAGAGAGAAGTTTCTTTCAAAGTAGTGAAGAAAGAACATTTGATTCACATAGTGAATTTGAGGAAGAAGAAACCAACTTTGTAAGGAAGCTGAAAAGTGGATTAGGAAAGTATAATGGTAAACTACCTTTCAAATATTTTAATTATGGAAGAATTGGTCATTATGCATCTAAATACATCATTTTGGAGAAAATGAAAATAGCAACAAGGGATTCAAAATGAACAATTTCAAGAGGAACCTTCTCTCCAAAGAAGAATATTGCTCCTCGAATGAAGGAGATCACTGCAAAATCAAATGATGATGGAGAAGAATCCCTATTCATGGCCATTGTGATCTCTAGAAGTTCAAGAAAAATTGTGGATGAAGAAGAAGGTGAATTTCATTTTGTAGGTGAACTTATCTCTACTCTTGAAGACCTTGAATGTGTAAGGAAAGAGAACAAAAGGAAAAAGGTCGTGATTGAAGCCAAGATAAGAGAATGGACAAACCCTGAGAAAGAAAACCTTTTACTCAAAAAAGAGTTGGAGAAATAAAATTCTTGAAATATAGAAGATAATATCAGACCTCAATAAAGATCTCACCATGCAAGAAGTGCCTCCAAAAATAGGTTCAATCATGCATTTTTGGTTATTTTTTCACTTTCAATAAGTATGGTCAGGGTATGTGCAGGATCATGATGGGCCAAAAATTGGCGATATATAAGTGATATGATGACCCATGTGGCTAATGACTTTTTTTTACCCAAAATTGATGAAACAAAAAGGGTTTTTAAAGGATATTCTTAGCTTTCCACCAATATAAATTATACTTTACTTTAAATTTAATAAATAATTATTATTCATTTTCTATTTGAATTACGACTAAATTCCTAATTGATAGGCTGATTGAAAAACATCTATAGCTTTCAAACGGTATCACATTATTTGAATCCAAAACATGCTTCGCATACTATAGCATTAAATTTTTTTTTTTGAATTTCATGAAGTTTTGACCAAGTTAAGGTGGCAAAACATACAAGTTTCTATATGTTTTAAAATTTGTAATAAAAAATTCATAACTAATTATTTACTTGGAAAAAAATTACAAAAAAATATGCATCACGTCGAGACATGAGTCCTCTACTCATATCTAAAATCGTATAAAAAAATATTATTATTTTATTGTGGTTAGGGTGGTCAGACAAACACCCACTTCTTATTTTTTCCCTGAAATTTAAGTACTACTGCATTGAAATTTCAAATTTTCATCAAATAGATTTAAAAAAAAAATAATTCTAGTAGTTTAGAAACTACATTCAATTTGCTACAAATTCTATTCTTACATATTTTTTAAATAATATAGATAAATTATTCAAATTTTTATGTCAAGTTGCCTAACTCTAATTTTCTGAATTTTCATCGCCACTTAAGGGCCTGTTTTTTCCATGATGATCCTGCACATACCTTTCATAAATTTTTGGAGTGAAAATATGAAATGAATAGAAGAAATTTTGTAAGTCAAAATTATCTTGCTTGTCCTCCATATGTCAAAGTGACATCTCAAATATGCAACAATGTTTGACATATAGAAATATATTTGAGAAGTGATTTAGCAAAATAAAAAATTTGAAAGGTAGATGTTATTAAGAAAGTCAAGGAAATAGGTAACGAGGTTGAAAATTTAATGGTTTTCCAAATAACATTTAATTCTTAAGGAAAATAAATCTTTGGGTAGTAGATAGTGGTTTTTCAAGTCACATGATGTGATAAAAGAAAATTCTTCAATCTGGTTAAGTGGAATGGTGGATCATTAAAGTTTGGAGATAATTCATTAGCAAAGATTTGTAGAAAGGGCACCATAAGTATTGATAGAAAATCCAAAACATAAGATGTTCTCTATGTTGAATGTCTCAAGAATAATCTTCTCAATGTAATCCAAATGTGCAATAAGATATATAATCTTATATTTCATGGTCAAGGGTGTGTAATCAAATGAGAAAATTTTGGACAATTGGTGATAAAAGGAGCTAGGATAGAAAAAATGTGTACAACCTAAAGGGTGTTAATGTAAGAAGTTGTATTATAGGAAAAATAAATGAATGTTTGTTATGACACAAGAGGATGGGACACATAAACTTTGATAACCTTGTGAAGATCATCTCCATGCAAGAAATGAGAGATATGCTTAATATTATCAAGCTTGCAAGCACCATGTGTAAAGAATGTTAGATTGGAAAGTAGAAAAGGATAAGGTTCAAGACCAAGGAGTATTCTTCCACAAAAATTTTGGAATTGATTGAGAATTAAATGAATACTAGAATCAAATTTTAAAGGTGTCATAGAGGTGGTGAATTCACATCAAATTATTTTGAGGAATTTCATGAGGGACATGGGATAAAGAGACATTTGTTTGATGCTATAACTCCTCAGAAAAATGGAGTTGTGGAAAGAAAAAATAGAACAATTTAGGAGATGGCAAGAACTATGTTGAATGAATCCATGCTACCTAATATATACTGGAAAGAAGTAGTCCATACTACTATTTACATTCTTAATAAAGGTCAACTAAGGGTGGATAGCACCAAAACTCCTTATGACCTTTGGTATGGAAGAATAGCAACTATCAAATATTTCATAATTTTTTGAAGTAGATGTTTTATCAAAAGAGATGAGGAAGATTTGGGAAAATTTGACTAAATATTTGATGGTGGAGTTTTTCTTGGATAGTCAACTAGGAGAAAATTTGACCAGTGTTATAATAAAACGCCAAGGAAGATTTTTGAAAGTGTAAATGTTAGAGTTGATGAAGAGTCACATTAAAACACACATGAGAAAGAAGACTATTGGTTTGATGAACCTAGCTACTCAGAGGAAGAAGAAGAAGAAGAATCTAAATTATGGAAAAGGAAGAAGCACAAGAGAAATTCCCCAAGACTCCTACCAAGTATGTCCAAAAGAATCATTCAGAAGATCAAATAATTGTAGACAAGAATGAAGGTGTGCAGAATAGAAGGAGATTTGCAAGAGAAAATGAATAGGTAAATTTATCCTTGTTATAAAGAAGAGAACCTAATACATTTGCATATGCTAGCAAGGATGAAGGATAGATTCAAGTAGTGAAATAACTAAATCAGATAGAGAAAAATCAAACTTGGTGCCAAGAATGTAATAGGAACAAAATGGGTGTTAAAAAACAAATCAAATGAAGAGGGAGAGTTTATGATAAATAAAGAAATGTTGGTGTGCAAATTTTATTCATAGGTGGAAGGAATTGACTTTGAGGAAGCTCTGGTGGAAATAATGGAAGCAATTTTATTTTTTCTTGCATTTGGAGTTCACAAGAACTTTAAGGTGTATCAAATGGATGTGAAATCATCCTTCTTGAATTGTGAACTAGAAGAAGAAGTGTATATAGAGTATCTTGATGGATTTCAGCTACCAGAGGATACAAAAATGGTATGCAGACTAAAGAATTCTTTGTATGGTCTAAAAAAATCCACTAGAGTTTGGTGTGCAAGGCTGGACAAGTACCTACTCCAACAAGGCTTCAAAAAAGGTATCACAGCTAGTAATTTGTATATTAAAATTGAGGATTCAAAAGAATTCTATTTATTTTTGTCTATGCTGATGATATAATCTTTGGTGGGAATGAGGAAATGTGTAAGAAAATTTCTAGAGAGATGTAGAAAAAATTTGAAATGGCTATTAGAGGTGAGTTATAATTCTTTCTTGGACTTCAAATCACTCAATCAGATAATTGTATCTCTATTTTTGAGAAAAGTATGTCAAGTAGATGTTGAAAACTTTTGGTATGGAAGATTGCAAACTAGTGAGTACTCCCTTGGTAACAAGTTCTCATTTGAGAGAAAATGATGAGTTACCTAAAGTTGATCATACTTTGTATAGGTCTATGATTGGGGGCCTATTGTACTTAATAACATCAAGGCTTGATATTATGCAAGTTGTATGTTTGGTTGTAAGTTTTCAAGCTGATCCAAAATAAGCTCATGTAAAGGGTGTCAAAAGGATTATCAGATATTTGAAGAGCACTCTAGATTATGGATTGTGGTATCAAAAAATATGCCTTTTCTCTAAGTGCATATACTAATGTTGATTGGGTTGGGAGTGTTGATGTTGTAGAAGAAGCACTATTGGTGGAGCTTTCTTATGGAAGATAGATTGGTCTCTTGGTTTAGTAAGAAATAGGACTCAATGTCCCTATTAATAGTAGAAGCAAAGTATATTGTTGTAGCATGTTGTTGCACCTAGGTGTTGTGGATGAAACAAATATTGAAGGATATTAAGGTGATGTATCAGGAACCCATTTCTATTTTGTGTGATAATACAAGCACCATCAATACTTCAAATAATCTAGTGATGCATTCTAGAACCAAGTATATACCTATAAGGTATCACTTCTTTAGAGAGAAATTTGAAGAGTAAGAGGAAATATTGGACTATGTGCCCACAAAGGAATAGGTTGCAGACATCTTTTCAAAGGCACTTTCAAAGGACACCTTTGAATATCTCAGAAAAATGTTAGGGGTTGTTACTCCTTATTCTAAATAGATGCATAGTTGGTGCATCTATCCAAGGGGAGAAATTCAAGACATATTTTTATCCCTATATTGATGAAGGCTACCTCTCAAGGGGAGTAGGTATAAGGATGTTAAGGATTGTGCAAATAGGGGGAGCTTGTATGTTGTTACAAGCATAGTTGAAGACTAGTAGCCCTTTGCACTTGATGTCAAAAGGGGAGGAAATTTTTATATCAGGTCAGTGTTGCCATCAATGCCAAAGGTGAAGATTGTTGTAAGGTTGTTATAGGTGTTGTCATTAATGTCAATAGAATAGAGGTTGTTGCAATTATTGTCATTGATAACAACAGTGTGCTAGTATGTGTTGGTTGCATATATTGCAATAAGTATGTTGATTAGGAGTGTTGAGTATGATGATGGATGTCATGATCTTCTTGTACATATTTATTCTAATCTTCTATTGCTCATGAATATGTGAATGATGTTGTGAATGTTGTATTTATTTCCTTTTTATGTAAAACATTGCATTAAATTTTATTGTATCCTATGGCTCAAGAAGTTGTATTTATAATCTCCAAAGAATGCTTTGTATTCCTCCATATTTGAAGATATTGCCTTCTAGTTTTGATGTTTTTAAAATGTAGATTTATAGTATGTATGTTCCTATTATTGTAGAGGTTTCCAGAACTTACAATGTGAAGATTGTATTGTCACAGTCAGGAAGGTTTAGACAAATTTTCTACATTTCTCCATAGCTAATGTTGTGGTCTTGCGGTTTGGAGGATGAGTTCAAAATATCTATTTATTTTCTCCCTTCAAGTTTTAGATGTTGTGGTGTACCACAAGTTAATTTTGTAATGTTTTATCTCAAGACTATGTTTTTTGGGTTCAAAATAGATATTGGTTCAGTGTTTGTTTTCTTGCACTAGCTTAATGTTGTGTGATGTTGTAAAAGGAGGGCATGGAAATGTTTTTGAATATCATTTATGTAATGGTGAAAAATTTTAGCTTCCTTTCTTTTACCTCTAGGGTTTTGAACCTAAAAGTAAAGGAGAAATCTTCACACTTCACAAAAGAACAAACCCTTGAGATCTCAATGCAAAATGGAAAGAGATCTTGCAAGATGGCTATCCTAAAGGCTAAATGAGATCTAATGAGGGGTTCACCACCAAGTTTAGACTTGGAAAATACAATGAAATGCAACATGAAATGTCAAACCCTAATTGAATGCAAACTAACTCTAGATGACCTAGGAAGATGAATGACATGAAACAGAAAACTGTAAATTAGAAAGTGTGCACCTGGAAACTTGATGATGATTGGAAACAACTCTAAAATTCTAAAAAACCTAAATTTTTGACCTATTGGGATGCATTCTCCATTTTGGGTGAATCAGTCCCAGTTATGGATTTCTACACAGGAGAAGGTTTTAGGCAAATGGGTATCCAAATTTTCAAAGATCTCCAAAAAACACTTATAGTTGGACTTTCTAGAAATTTAAAGTCTGATTTTTCTCTTCTTAATCTGCTCAATTTGTTCCTCCAGGTTCTCGAATCTGAAACTTTGATTTTGGTGTTGTTGTAGATGACCTTTTATTGAAGATTATGACCTTGCCAATGGGGAGACAACTCCAACAAGATTGTAACCTAAACTTTAATGATCTTCAAATCTTCAAAGCACCTAGATTTGCAATCATAGAGAGAGAGAGAGAGAGAGAGAGTTAATTGTTAGGGAATAGGGGTTTTCCTTGGTCAAACCCCTTGTAGGTAATTAAACCAAATGATGAGACAATGAAATGAATTCATGAAACATGAATAAAATAAAATGGAAAATGATACCTTGAATGATTCATTGTAGATGATGTCTTGTAAATCTACAACTCAACATGAAATGGCCATGAAGGATGTAGATCTTGATCTTTGACAATAGGAGTAGAAAAATGCTTGGTCTTGAATCTTCAATGCTACATCACAACACTAGCTCAATAACATGCATGATGCTTAATATGCTTGACATGATGATGGGTCTTGAATTGCTACAATAATTGATGAAGAATTCTTCCCTTGAATACCTTACAAATGATCGTGAATGCTCTCTTTACAACTTGTGAAGTTTTGGAATGCCTAACTTTTGAGTGCTTGACTTGATAAAATGTATTCATGATGAAATAATAATTTTAGATCTCATTTATATAGGCAATCCACTCAAATGACTGTTAATTTGATCCCTAAGGTCGACATAGGAGAAATTTGAATTAAAAACCCACTTTTCTGGCTCAAAACCTTAAAAATAGGCTAAATGGGACTCATTCGCCATCCTAGGCCAATAATTCCCACCTGGATGGGACTCATTCACCCAAGGTGGCGAATGTGTCCCACAAGGGCTATTTTTGGTCCTAAAGTATTGGGGAGTGAAGGAATTAAGCTTATATGTTGATCTTGTTAGGTTTTTTATTAAAATATTCCTTAGGATGCACAATATGGGGTCATATGGGCCTATTAATAATAATATTAAGGTCATAAATGAAAGAGGGACCAAAATTCAATGTGAAAGTATAAATAAATACACTTTGTAACACTAAATTAAGGCAAAATTGGGTATATTTAGCTTAGAAGGGCCCTAAATCCCATGTAAACATGTAAAACACATTACAACACTAGATTAGGTCCACTTTAGTTTACAAGCCTCCTAAATTTAATGTGAAGATGTAAATAAATACATTTTACAACATTAAATTAAGGCAGAGTTAAGTTAATTTAGCTTAAAAATGGCCCAAGACCTAATGTGGATGTGTAAAACACATCACAACACTAGACCAAGGAAACATTAAGTCCAATTTATCATTAATTATTCCCAAATCAAGTGTGAAAATGTAAAGGGATACTTTTTTCTACACTACATTTAGCGCCCATTTTTTTGAGATGATGAACTTGCTTCAAACTCACACTAAAGCAAACATTCAAGAGGGGTCCAATTGTACCAATGCGGATGAAAAAGGATGAAAAAGATCAAGGCAACGATCAATCCCCTATGATCCAAGATCCTAAGTCAAACCAACATAAGCACAAAAAGGACACAAACAAAGGTGTATGATATACAACAAAACAAGATACACAAACATGCAATGTCAGTAAGAAAGAAAAATAAGTAAAAATGAGGTGGATCAAGCTTTGAAAAATATGCCCTCACTCTAGGGCCATAGAAAATTAGTTCGTCCATGGGGTGAGTTATCTCTAAGAAGTGGTTTAGTGATAAATTCATGCCAGTGTGTCAACTTCCCACCGTATAATGGGAAATTCATGCCAATGTGTTAGCTTCCCATCATACTAACCATACCAAAGTTATCCTCCTAATAACTTTGATAAGGCACCACAATTTAATATTTTTTGTAAATGCTTTTATCATGAAACAATTTTGTTAAAGGGGATTTTTCTTTGTTCATGTAATGGTCTTCCTCTTAGGGAGCATTATGCCTAATGTCTCCAAGAGAAAAAAAGTCAAAAGTGTCAGATTGTTGCACATGGGATGCCTCATTCATATCATGCCATGTAAGTAGATTGTACACTCTTGGACAACATCAAATCTAATGACACCACCAAGAAGAGGACACATCACAAGAAAAGAAAAATCACTCCATGAATTTTTTTCCAAAAGATGTCATCTATGTATTCCCCCACTTTAAAGGGGTTGCTATACCATCATTGTGAGAAATTTCATTAAAGTAGCCAATGAGAAATGAGACATGAGAGCCAACTTGGAAAGCCCTATGCCAAGTCATATGTTTCTAGATTGGACTACATCATGGATAAGTATGTCACATGCGAGCCAACTTAAGGCATGTCGTCCACATCCCAAGCTTGCTCTTATATATACACGACAGGTGGTCAACTAGCCAAAATATACAATGACAAGTGACATACAAGTATAAGGCTTCCTAATCCCCTTTCCCCCACTTAGTGCAGGATAAGGGTGAGCTTGAAGTGGATGATGGTATGCTGCTCCTTGCAAAAAGCGAGTAACTTGCAATGAATGTAAAACATGAAATAGTGAGTATGCTATGATCCTACAACTATTGCATGGCAAGGAACATAAAATAATGTTATTTATTATGATTATTAAACAAGGTGTCAACTTGATACATATTTAATGAGATATCTATCAGTTTCAGATGCATCAAAGTTAAAGTTGTCTTGGAAGAATCTTTTGTGATAGTGTTGACATTGAATGAAGGATTTTTTTTAGGGATAATAACCAAGATCATGCATTTTAGGGACATGGCTACCTTGTTCTATAGTACCACATCTTTTTCCAAGTTGCTTCATAAGTTCAAAAATTCTTCCATGAAGCTTTTTCACTTCTTTCGGATTCGATGGTTGTTCAACTTCCTCAATATTTTTTGTGTATGTTGTCATTCTTTAAAAGAGGTTCAAGTGAATGTTTTTTAATTTTTTATTATCGTTTCCGGTTTTGTTTTTCCATTTTTAGACTCTTTTGTTATGATCTTGTATTCTCCCATGAATATAGGTATGAATTCAAAGGTTTCTGAAGCATCTTCTAATAACTTTGTGGCTTCTTCATTTTTCTTATGTTTTTTCGTCTCTTGTGTGGGTTTGACAAGTGTGGTTGGTGTCAGGGGATGTCTAATGTCAAAGGAATTATCCTTAGTCTCATGATCTCTTAGTGAAGAGGAGTATAATTTCACTTCATCATCTTCATCTAAGGAAGTCATATTACTATTGTTTGAAAGAAATGTGTCAATTTTTCATTTGCTTGCACCATTATACCTTCCCTATTAGGAGAGTTTTTAGGAGAACTAAAAACTAGATTTTCATGACATTCAATGTTTGGTTCTTCTAAAATAACTTCATCACAAGTAAGGGAATTATCAATGGTTGGATTTTCTTGTTTATCAATGATGGAATTCTCTTGTTCAATAATGTATTTCCTAGGAGAAGAGAGGAGGATAGGACTCTCACAACTCTAATAAATTGGATCTTCTAACATAAAATTATCTTTGTCATAAATAGGAGAGATATTAGGAGAAGGCCAAATTTGATTGTTATGATTGTCGATGATTTAATCCTTTTTCTCTAAGGTCTCATTGTCTTGTGCCATAATATCTACCCTAGTAGGGGAGCTTTAAGATGTTCATCCATGGTTAGATTTGGTAAGGTAGCTTAATCACACATAGGGGAGGCATCAAGAGAAGGATAACTATGGGTTTCATGGTTACCAATGATTGGAATTTTTTATTCAAATAGGGCTTCCCAAATGGTAGGGGAATTAGGAAAGGGAGGAATAAGATTCTCATGAGTCTCAATAAGGATATCTTCTAACACTAAACTATCTTGTTCATGTCTAGATAAGATATTAGGAGAAGGAAAGGTTTGATTATCATGATTATCTATATTTGCATCCCCATATCCTAAAATGTCTTCCCAAGTAGGAGAGGTAGGATTTTCATAGATCTCAATTATTGGATCTCTTAATATCAACATATCCTCCACACAAATATGTTTGTCATGATCATTGAAGATTGTATCTGTATTCACAAAAGCATTCCCACAAGTAGGGGAGGTGTTGGGAGATGAATGGAGAGTAGGTAAAGTAGTGGCCATGATCTCAAATTTGTGTGTCATAATATCTTTCCAAGGGGGGGAAGACAAACAAGATTTTCATGATCTTCAATGATTGTATCTATTTTCACCAAGATACCTTTGTCACCAATGAGAGAGATATTGGGAGAAGAACAATTATGATTATCATGATTATTGATGCTTGCATCTTCTTGTGTCAAAGCTTTAGTGGATGATATAGGCGAGATGAAGTCATCAAGGGATTCATCTAACATGTCAAAGTGATCTCTACTAAAGGTTTGAAATGATATTCTAAGGTTAACCATTTTTTGTTTCTTTTGATGTTTTTAGTTTTTTATTTTTCATTTTCTAATGAATATTGAATGTAATCTAATATAATTGAACTATGAACTAATATTGAAAATGAAAGATGCAAGAATATAATTCTATCCACAATTGTAAATTATGCTACTTCTAATGATTTTAATGTAATAGAAAGTAGGAAAACTAAAATAAAAAAGCAATGACAACAAACATAATTTTAACTCTAAAAAATGTAGTTCAAAACATGCAGAGGGATTGATTCACCCAAGGTGGTAAATGAGTCCTAGTAATGATTTTTTTCAAAATTTTCTTATTTTTTTAGTTGATTTTAACATTTTCTAGTCTATATGACCTAGATCTGAGATGCAAATGCAAATTTTGATTGATTTTCAAAGAAATTAAATGAAAAAGTACAAGCTAAATTAGCTTTCACTAATGCAAAGTTTGAAACCCTAGAATGCAAATTAACAAATGAAAATCCTAATGAAATGTTAATGCAAGCTAAATCTAGGATGTAAATGTAATCCAAATCAGAATTATGATATTCTATATGTAGGCTCACCAAAATGAAATGACCTTAAAATTGTTGGCTTCCTTTCTTTTACCTCTAGGGTTTTGGACCTAAAAGGAAAGGGGCAATCTTCACACACTTCACTCAAGAACAAACCATTGAGATCTCAATGAAAAAGGGAAAGAGATCTTACAAGAGGGTTGTCCTAAAGGCTAAATGAGATCTAATGAGGGGTTCACCACCAAATTTAGACTTGGAAAAGACAATGCAATGCAACATGAAATGTCAAACCCTAATTGAATGCAAACTAACTCTAGATGACCTAGAAAGATGAATGACATGAAACAGAAAATTGTAAAGCAAAAAGTCTGCACCTAAAAACTTGATGATGACTGGAAACAACTTTGAAATTCTAAAAACCCTGAATTTTTGACCTAGTAGGACTCATTCGCCATTCTAGGTGAATCAGTCCCAGTTCTAGATTTCTACACAGGAGTAGATTTCGGGTAAATGTCTATCCAAATCTACAAAGATCTCCAGAAAAAACCTACAGTGGGACTCATTTTCCACTTTTGGTGAATGAGTCTAGTTTGGACATTCTAGAAATTCAAAGTTTGAATATGCTCTTCTTAGTCTGCTCAATCTGTTCCTCCGGGTTCTCGGATCTAAAACTTTGATTTTGAGATTATAGATGACATTTTAGTGAAGATTATGACCTTGACAATTGGGAGAAAACTCCAACAAGATTGTAACCTAATCTTCAATTATCTTCAAGTCTTTAAAGCACCTATATCTGCAATCACACAAAGAGAGAGAGAGGGAGAGAAAAAGTGTTGATTGTTAGGGAATAGGGGTTTTCCTTTGTCAAACCCCTTGTAGGTCATTGAACCAAATGATGAGACAATGAAATGAAGGTATGAAACATGAAGAAAAGTACATGGACAATGATACCTTGAATGATGCCTTGTCGATGATGTCTTGTAAATCTGTAACTCAACATAAAATGGCCATGAAGGATGTAAATCTTGATCTTTGACAATAGGAGTAGAACAATGCTTGGTCTTGGATCTTCAATGTTACATCACAACACTAGCTTAATAAAAAATTTGATGCTTAATATGCTTGACATGATGATGGATCTTAAATTCATGCAATAATTGATGAAGAATTTTGCCTTTGAATGCCCTAAAAATGATCTTGAATGCTCTCTTGACAACCTTGTGAAGTTTTGGAATGCTTAACTTTTGAGTGCTTGACTTGATAACATGAACGCATGGTGAAATAATGATTTGAGAGCTCATTTATATAGGCAATCCACTCAAATGACCATTAATTTGATCCCCAAGGCTAACATAGGAGAAATTTGAATTAAAAATCCACTTTTCCTGCTCAAAACTTTTAAAATAGGCCAAATGGGACTCATTCGCCATCCTGAGTGAATGAGTCCCACCTGGATGGGACTCATTTTCCCAAGGTAGCGAATGGGTCCCACAGGGGCTATTTTTTGTGCTAAAGTGTCAGGGAGTGGAGAAATTAAGCTTATATGTTGATCTTGTCAGGTTTTTGATTAGAATATGCCTTTGGATGCACAATATGGGGTCTTATGGGCCTATTAATGGTAATATTGAGGTCATAGATACAAGAGGGCCCAAAATTCAATGTGAAAGTGTAAATAAATACACTTTGCAACACTAAATTAAGGAAAAATTGGGTCTATTTAGCTTAGAAGGGCCCTAAATCCCATGTGAATGTGTAAAACACATTACAACACTAGATTAGGTCTACTTTAGTTTAAAAACCTCCTAAATTGAATGTGAAGATGTAAATAAATATATTTTACAACACTAAGTTAAGGTAGAGTTAAGTTAATTTAGCTTAAAAAGAGCCCAAGACCTAATGTGGATGTGTGAAATACCTCACAACACTAGAACATGACAACATTAAGTCCAATTTATAATTAATTATTCCTAAATCAAGTGTGAAAATGTAAAGGGGTACTTTTTTCTATACTACAATTTAATGCTTATAGTGTGATACACATGATGTTATATGGTCTCTGTATTAATTTTTGTGATTTTCAGTTAATATTTAGAGGGTTAAGTGTTATTTGGGCCAACTTGGTATTTTGAGGTGCTTGCACCAAGTTTTTCTTGCATGTGTTAGCATGGGATTGTCTGCAAACATAAAATTGGTCCTTATCTCTTTTATCGGATTGGATTCAATTTCCCTTTCCCATTGATGATTTGGAGCTAAATTTCTTATGGTTGTTGCAAGTTTCATGTCATACATTTTATTTTGGATGACAAGGTGAAATTTTTTGAAGCTTGCTGAAAGGTGGAAAATTGTTTCTTTTCTAGGGTTTAGCACCTAGAATGACAATCTTCACTCTCTCTCATTCAAGAACAAACCCAAGAGATCTCAACGCAAAGGAAAAAGAGATCTTGCAATAGGATTGTCCTAGGGGATAAATTTAAACTAATGATGGGTTCACCACCAAGCTAAGAATTGAAAAGACAAATGCAATGCAAGATGTAATGATAAAACCTAATTCAATGCAAATTTTGACTAAATGACCTATAAATGCAAATGAAACATAATAGAAAGCTGCACAAAGGACTATGTGCACCTAGAAATCTAGAGATGGTTGAATGGAGCTTTGAAATGCTAGAAAATATTATCTAAATGTCGAATGGGACTCATTCGCCAAGCTGGGTGAATCAATCCAAAATTTGGGTTTCTATACGAGAAGATGAATCTACCAAATGGGTATCCGAATTTGCAAAAAAATGAATTTTGTTCAAAATTGGGACTCATTCGCTAGAAGTGGCGAAACATTCTAGTTAGGGTTTTCTAGAACTTCAAGGTTTGGATATATTCTTCTTAGTTTGCTCAATATGCTTATCTAGGTTTCCAAGTCTAAATCTCTGTAAATCCACGTTTAGGTGTTCTCCAATGTTCTCCAATGCTTGATGACAACTTTGACAACTTTGGTCACTTTGACAACTTTTTTCAACCTTTCTCTTCAATGTTTCTTCAATGTAGACCTACAAGTCACACACTAAAGAGAGGGGAAAATGTTGTTTTGTTAGTGGATAAGGGTTTTCCTTTGTCAAACCCCATTTTGGTAATCAAACCTTGAAATGAAATGAAATGGGAATGGAGAATTATGAATGAACAAAATAAGATGTCGCAACTCACCAAAATTTAGCAATAAAGTGTTGCAAACATGTGTGAGATGGTTGCAATGGATGTAGATCTTGACTCTTTCTTGAATAGGATAGGTCTTGATTTCAATGCTAGATTGAATCATGAAACTCTACATCACAATTGTTAGCTCCAAAACAAACATGATGCATGAAGTCCTTGACATGATGATAGATGCTTGAATAATACTCTAGAATGCTTGATAATCTGCCCTTGAAGACCTTTGAATTGTCTTGTAGAAACTTGAATGCTCTTGTGAACTCAATTATGCAAGTATGAATACTCTCACAAAAGTCTTAGGTGAAAATGAGTGAAATAACCTTGTATTTATACTCAATTATGGGGTAAGGGCACCAATCTATAACACAATTTTGATGCCAAATTGGCAAAAGGAAAAAATGTCAAAATAGGCCATTTGGTGCATGCCAAATGACTTTAAGTCATTTGGTGAGCGCCAAATTTGGTGCTCACCAAATAGAAAATCACTATTAAAATGGAAAAACACATTTCTATCTTCATTTTTTCTATTCACCCGCGACTTGGCTTGGTGGTTTTTAGCTCTGTAACTCGTGCTCGCCAAATCTCTTCCATTTTTTGCACTCTTAGCTTGAAATTCTTCATAAGGACTCCACCAACACATCAAAGAGGTCAAATATTGCGAAGAGGTATGTATTTTTATTATTTTTATTTCAAATTTGATTTAGAATGTAGATTGAAATAGGATTTTTTAATAAAAATTTGTTCTAATTCTCAGAGAATGAATCTCCACCTCCAAACATTGAGAATTCACAATCACCCCCTCACAAAAAGCCTCCTATACAATAACAGCCTGAAACCCCTCCATCAATTCATAGGAATCCTCAAGGAACATAAGACAATCTCCTAATCAAATTGAAAACAATAAAAGAGACATTGAACAATTAATTGGAAGATTAATCAAGCATGCCAAAACCCACCCTTATAGGAGATGGATTGTCAAATCATTGAATTCAATTGTATCTCATGTAGGAGAAATGAGTGAGAAAATAATTTTTTTGTCAAATAAGAGCCATGAGATGAGACAATTTTATGCTAGTGGTTTGTCATATGTAGATGTGAAAAAAAAATAAATAGCAAAAGCTGACTTGTGTACCCTATTTATAGACCCGAGAACCAACACACCTTTGTCTCATGCATGCAGGAGGTTCCCCATCCATTGGTGCTACCATGAATTAATTAAAAATAAATTTTGGGAGTGGTGGTGGATGGTATTTGACCAACCTCCATGCAATAACCATGAGGTACCACAATACTTTTTGAGGAAACTCTATTGTGAGTTTGTCCTCAATAAAATGCCAAATTATTTTGACATCTTAGACTTTTAGGGTAGAGGTGGGGGCTCCACACATGATAGACCTGTCGCACGACGTAATCCATAGTTGGTACCGAGACCCTTGGCCAAACCCATGGTGGAGCATGTCGTCGTTCCTTCCATTGTTAAGGATAGTGTAGAGATGAACATAGTGGAGTCTATTAGTTCACTCACCTAGAACATTATACAGTGTGTGAGGCCTGTAGTAGAGCCTAATGTGGAGGAGACATGTAGGCCCTGAGCTCCACCCCACCATTGTGGCACTTGTGGTGCTGTTTGCACATACAATTATCAGAGTGCTCAAGATGTAGCTACACAACCTACATCAGTTGCAGATGTGATGGCTATGACAGATGAATTATTGAATAATACATACTACATTGATACTCAGCTAAAATTCAGCAAGTTCATTTAATTTTGTTTATTACATTATATTTTGAAATTTAAGAATAACTAAATTAGTAGAATTTTGATATCATAAAATTTTAGGGTCATGGTGTTCATGAGACATGCTCCATTCCTACAGACCCTTATTCATTCTCGACATTGAGTCCATAGGTATGCAACTAGTATTAAAGATATTATGGGTATGTGTAGGATCATCGTGGAAAAAATAGGCCCTTAAGTGCCGATAAAAATCAAAAAAATCAGAGTTAGGCAACTTGACGTAAAAATTTGAATAAGTTATTTATATTATTTCAAAAATATGTAAGAATATAATCTATAGAAAACTAAATGTAGTTTCTAAAATACTAGGTTTATTTTTATTTTTTAAATCTATTTGGTGAAAATTTGAAATTTCAATGCAGTAGTACTTAAATTTTAGGGAAAAAAAAAGTAGGTGTTTTTTTGACAACCCTAACCACAATAAAATGATAATATTTTTTAATAATATTTCAAATATAAGTAGAGGACTCATGTCCTGATGTGATGCATATTTTTTTGTAATTTTTTTGTAAGTAAATAATTAATTATGAATTTTTTATTACAAATTTAAAAAAATATAAAAAATCGTATGTCTAACCACCTTAACTTGGTCAAAAATTCATGAAATTCATTTTTTTTTTTAATCCTATAGTATGCAAAGAATAGAATGTGATGCATGTTTCGGATTCAAAAAATGTGATATCATTTAAAAGCTATAGATGTTTTTCAATCAGCCTATCAATCAGGACTTTAGTTGTAATTCAAATAGAAAATGAATAATAATTATTTATTAAATTAAAATTAAATCATAATTTATATTGGTGGAAAGCTAAGAATCTCCTTTAAAAACCCTTTTCATTTCATCATTTTTTGGTGAAAAAAAAGTCGTCAGCCACATGGGCCATCATATCACTTACATATCATAACTTTTTGGTGCATCATGATCCTGCACATACCTTATTATTGCATTTGAATAGTTGAATGTTATATTTGAATGTTTGTCTCATAACATGCTTTGAATTTCAAATAGTTTCTTGGTGGACCTTCAACATCCACACCTTGCAATTCATTTCCTCAAACAACTTACACTCAGTTAGCCTTTATGCATTAATGGTGTTGTAAAAAAATCTTAGCTAGTTTTCATAATTTTGCATATAAAAATCTAAAAAATTGATGAGAAACACAAACATTGCATGTGTATTCCTTGATCATGTCACATTATCTTCTCCTAATTCACTTTTTGTTCCTTTATTCCTTCCTAATCCCATCCCATTAACATTTAGTTATAGTTCACCCTACTTTCCATGATCCCTTCCTAGCCCATCCCACAAATATTTTCTAGTCCATCCTATGTGTCATTATGCCCTTCTACGCCCATCTTATTGTACCCATTATTATTTCATCCTAGATGTTCCATGATCCCCTATGTTCCTTTATCCATTCTATGTTATACGATCTTTGTCCATGTTTCATCCTAGATAACTCTTCTCTATTATTACTACACACAGGTCAAGCTCACACTTCATGTACTATAGTCAAACCCTAGACACCTCCTAATTCACCCTATGTTGCATTATTCCCTACTAATCACATCCCATTAACCTCTAATTGTCCACCCTATTTTTTTTATCCCATCCTAGCCCATCCCATCAATCTATACTAGTCCATCCTATGTTCCATTAACCCCTTCTATTATCATTCCATTACCCTCTCTTATTTCACCCTATGTTCCATTATCCCCTCTTGGTCTTGTCCCACTATCTCTCCCTAATTCACCCTATGTTCCTTTATTCCCTCCTAATCCCATCCCATTAACCTCTAATAGTTCACACTATATTTTTTTATCCGATCCTAGCCCATCCCATTAATCTGTTCTAGTCCATCCCATGTTCCATTATCACATTTGAATCCCATCCCATTTTACCCTCTATTATTTCACCATATGTTCCATTATCCCCTGTTGTTCTTGTCTCTATATCCCTTCTATGTTAGAGAACCTCCATCCAAATTTTATCGTATACACTATTAGAAGAAATATTTCCTTCCACTCATTATTGACCAAAGTTGTCTTCTCCATTACTACTACACACCTCAACAAACAACTTCATGTGCTATAGTAAAACCCTAGACATGTCCTAATTCATTGTATGTTCCATTATCCCTTTGAAAGCTGCTAGTAACATAGTAATCCTAACTTCATTTATGTGAACTTCATTGTGGAATTATCACTATGTTGACATCATGCCCTCATTCACATTAGTTCATTAGCATATGCAATATGAATCTCAATGAGCACTAAACTTTGGCATTTGCAGGAGTTTGGACTATCTCGGTGGACTTAGTACTTTCACCATTCTATGATCTATAAGCACTATACTGTAGTCTCAACTGATGCCAACCATCTACTCTTTCATTTATGATAGTTATAAAGGGACTACCTAAACTTCGTTATATTGCTGTTAGATATGTTGTTTCATTTGCAGTTTTTGACATCAGACAACCCTAGTGATATTGGTGTCACGATGGACCATGGAGTTGCTAAAGCAATAGCAAGTTCTAATCCATTGAGAGAGGTATGCAATGGATCAGTCAATTTGACATTATATTTTCTCTTTTATGGTCTATTATAGAAAAATTTCATGATACTTTTATGTAGTTTAATTTCTATCTTGATGGTTTCTATAGGTGGTTGTCACTCCAGATCATGGACGTGGTAATGCTTTAAATGTGCATGATGACTATATGTATGTGATAAGCCATTATATTTTATTATATGTCATTCCAATATTCAATTTATATGTATTAACATATTTACCTTTTATTGTATCAGTTAAAGGTCCAGAGTGAAGAGAGGAGGACTAGTGAGCATGTTCAAAAGACAAGAGAACCAACAAGCACTCCATCTAGCCAAATCTCGAAGGCAACACAAGATCTTTTTCCTTCCCCTAAAGGAAAATGACTATGTATTAGGGTCGTTTGTTGTATGCCTATGTGGCATTTTAGAACATGTGTTTTGTACTATCGATATATACATGACATTTTATGTCCATATGGCTCTTTTGTACTAAGCTTGTATGGCATTTCTGGATATATTGTATATACTTTTATCAATATATATCATTGTATAGCCTTACGAACTTTTGATTAAAGAAAATCTTATTCTGCTACTGCCATTCTTGAATGATGTTATCTTGTGTATTGTGTAAATTGTATGCTTGAATGTTGTAGCCATGGATTTTGTTTACATCTAATACTTAATTAATTACTTTCAATTGCTCAATAAGCTCCATCTAATGCGTATTGTGTAAATATGCTCCATTCCTGGTGGTTTGTATCCTTTGGAATGCTTCAATTATTTGTGGCTCACTTATTCACATGTATGCTTCACTTATTCACTTGCATACTTCACATATATTGCGTGTATTCATGTGTATGATTCATGCTTCCAATGTATAATTCATGTGTTCATGAGATCTTCATGATTCATATGTATACTTCATGTATTTACATGTATGCTCTATGCTTCTTGAGTTCTATTGTTGTCTAGTTGCAAGGACTTTAACACCAAAAGGTTTAAAATGAATTGTAAGAGCTCCTTCCCATAAAAAAATATCATAGAAAAATTTATTGCTTTTAATTCATGGTTGACGCTGGCATTCAACAACTAATGGTTATGATTCTAACGCTTAGCAATCATTGCATTTGCATCTATAGAACAAGTGGATGTTTCAAACCTCATGAGAATATATATACCTCTATGAACTTGTATGAATGTGCATCAAAAAACATGATAATTGTTTATCCAACCAACAAAATTTATTTGCATATGCTAATATCACAACAGTTGACATCTCATTAAATGAAATCAATGCATAGGTTAGTTTTAATGATATTAGGAAGATATTAGATGTGTATGAACAACAATATAAGCTTGATTTCCAGATGCATCACCCATGTGCAGTTATCAAATTTCTCCCATATTCATCATTTAAATAAGTTAAAAAACCTCCTTCCATTTTCTATGCATGAAATAACATGACAAATCATTGAGAAACATGGTCCTATAACTATTGCCACATCATTTTTTATAACTCTGGAGCGTAAAAACCATACATCATGGATATTAAATATCTAGATCCAATGTTTCACTAGTAGGCTAAGTTTTGTATCTCAGCAAGGGTGCACTATTAAGTGACAACAACTACAGTTCAAACTCTTAAGGGATTCAGTTAGTTGAATGGAGTTTGGAGCGATTCAGCATGTTTGGGTGCTAAAGAGGACCATTCCTAGCATAAATGTACCAACTCGGATGTGTCGAAATAGTTCGTTTGGTCACATGAGTTGCAGAACTAAAGTTGTAACACTTTGCAACTTTCCACTACTTGCATTTGACAACTTTTTCCCCAAGCGAAAAGTCACCACCACTAAAAAACACATCTGAGATAGAAAAAACTGAGAGAGGTTATTGTAGAGGGGCCAATCGCAAACCCATAGGCTCAAATTAATTTTTTTTAAGTGTTACGGTATATGAGTAACAACATCCTAAAGTTCGCATCCATTTTGCACTTTGGACTCTTAAGGGATTCAGCCGGTTGAATGTAGCTCAGAGTGATTCGACATGTTTGGGTGCCAAAGAGGACCATTCCTAGTGTAAATACACCCACTTAGACACATTGGAAGAGTTTGTTTGGTCGCATGAGTTGCAGAATGAAAGTTGCACTATTTTGCAACTTTCAACTACTTGCATTCAACGAACTTTTCCCCAAGTTAAAATTCGTCACCATAGAAAAATGCCTCTGAGATAGTGAAAACTAAGAGAGGTTATTTTAGAGGGTCCCATTGCAATCCCATAGGCCCAAAGGAGAAGTTTCTAAGTATTAGGATATCCGAGTAACAACATACTGAAATTTGCATCCATTTTACACTTTGGACTCTTAAGAAATTTAGCTAGTTGAATGTCGCTTAGAGTGATTCAGCATGTTGGGGTATGAAAGAGGACCATGCTTAGTGTAAATGTACCCACCTAGAAATGTTAGAATAGTTTGTTTGGTCACACAAGTTGCAGAATGAAAGTTGCACCACTTTGTAACTTTCAACTACTTGCATTTGATAACTTTTTCCTCATTGAAAAGTCACCACCACGGGAAAACACCTTCGAGATAGCAAAAACTGAGAGAGGTTATTGTAGAGAGGATTGACGTGAACCCATAATATTAGATGAGAGATTTCTAAGCATCATGGTATCTGAGTAACAATATGCTAAAGTTTGCAGCCATTTTGCACTTTGAACTCTTGAAGGATTCTACCGGTTGAATGTAGCTGAGAGCGATTCAACGTATTTGGATGTGAAAGAGGACCATTCCTAGTGTAAAATTACCCACTTGGACACATTGGAATAGTTCATTTGGGCACACGAGTTTTAGAACAAAAGTTGCACCACTTTACGACATTCAACTACTTGCATTTGACAACTTTTTCCTCAAGTGAAAATTCATCACCACGAAAAAAAGTCTCCGAAATAGCACAAACCAAGAGAGGTTATTGTAGAGGGGCCTAACATGATCCCATAGGCTCAGTTGATAATTTTCTAAGCATCATGATATCTGAGTAACAAAATGCTGAAGTTTGTATCCATTTTGCACTATGGACTCTTAAGGGACTTTGCCGGTTGAATGTAGCTCAGAGTGATTCAGTATGTTTTGGTGCAAAAGAGGACCATGCCTAACATAAATATACCCACATGGACATGTCAGAATAGTTCATTTGGTCAAATGAGTTGCAGAACAAAAGTTGCACCAGTTTTCAACTTTCAACTACTTACATTTGACAACTTTTCCCCCATGTGAAAATTCACCACCATGGGAAAAGGCATCTGAGATAGAAAAAACTAAAAGAGGTTATTATAGAGGGGTGCAACATAAACCCATGTACTTAGACATAAAGTTTCTAAGCATCATGGTATCCGAGTAACAACATGTTGAAGTTTGCATCCATTTTGCAATTTGGACTCTTAAGGGATTCTGTCGGTTGAATGTAGCTCAGAGTGATTCAAAATGTTTGGGTGCAAAAGAGAACCATGCCTAGTGTAAATTTACCCACTTACATGCATCAGAATAGTTCATTTGGTCACACGAGTTGCAAAATAAAAAAATTCACCACTTTGCAACTTTCAACTACTTGCATTTGACAACTTTTTCCCCAAGCGAAAAGTCGCCACCATAGGAAAACACCTCTGAGATAGCAAAAACTAAGAGAGGTTATTGTAGAGGGGCCCAACATGAACCCATAGGCTCAAAAAAAAGGTTTCTAAGCACCACAGTATCTGAGTAATAGCATGTTGAAGTTTGCATCCATTTTTCAATTTAGACTCTTAAGGGATTCAATCAGTTGAATGTAGCTCAGAGTGATTCAGCATGTTTGGGTGTGAAAGAGGACCATTTCTAGCGTAAATGTACCCATACAAATTTGTTGAAATAGTTTATTTGGTCACACGAGTTGTAGAATGAAAGTTGCAACACTTTGAAACTTTTAACTACTTGCATTTGACAACTTTTTCCCCAAGCGAAGTCATCACCATGGGAAAAGGCCTCTGAGATAGTGAAAACTGAGAGAGTTTATTGTAGAGGGGCCCAATGCAAACTAATAGGCTTAGACAAGAAGTTTCTAAGTTTCACGGTATTCGAGTAACAACATACTGAAGATTGCAGTCATTTTGCACTTTGGACTCTTAAGGGATTCTACTAGTTGAATGTAGCTCAAAGCGATTCACCGTGTTTGGGTGTGAAAGAGGACCATGTATAGCATAAACATACCCACTTGGATGTTTCAGAATAGTTTGGTTGGTCACATGATTTGCAGAAGGAAAGTTTCACCACTTTGCAACTTTCAACTACTTGTATTTGACAATTTTTTCCCCAAGTGAAAATTTTCCACCATGAGAAAAGGCCTCAGAGATAGGAAAAACTGAGAGAGGTTATTGTAGAGGGGCCCAACACAATCTCATAGGTTTAAATGATAAGTTTCTAAGCATCATAATATCCACGTAACAACCTGTTGAATTTTGCAACCATTTTGCACTTTGGACTTTTAAAGGATTTTGTCGGTTGAATATAGCTCAAAGCGATTCAATGTGTTTGGGTGCAAAACAGGACCATGCCTAGCATAAAAATTACCCATATGGATGCATCAAAATAGTTCATTTGGTTACATGAGTTGCAGAATAAAAGTTGCAACACTTTACAACTTTCAACTACTTGCATTTGACAATTTTTTCCCCAAGTGAAAATTCACCACCACAGGAAAAGGCATCTGAGATAGCGAAAACTGAGAGAGGTTATTGTAGAAAGGGCCAACACAAACCCATAGGCTCAAATGCTAAGTTTTTAAGCATCACAATATCTCAGTAACAACATACTGAAGTTTGCAGCCATTTTACACTTTGGACTCTTAAGGGATTTTGCCATTTGAATGTAATTTGGAGTGATTCAACGTGTTTGGGTGAAAAAGCGGACCATTTCTAGCATAAAAAAATCCACTCAAATGTTTCAGAATAGTTCTTTTGGTCACATGAGTTGCAGAATAAAAAATGCACCACTTTGCAACTTTCAACTACTTGCATTTGGCAACTTTTTCTCCAAGTGAAAAGTTGCCACCATAGGAAAAGGAATCTAAGATAGTGAAAAATGAGAGAGATTATTATAGAGGGGCCCAACATGATACAATAGGCTTAGACAGGAAGTTTCTAAGCTTCACAAGATCCGCATAACAACATGCTAAAGTTTGTAGCCATTTTGCACTTTGGACTCTTAAGGGATTCAGTCGGTTGAATGTAGCTCGAAGCAATTCAGTGTGTTTGGGTGTGAAAGAAGACCATGCCTAGCGTAAATGTACACACCCAGATGCATCAAAACAGTTTTTTTGGTCACACAAGTTGCAAAATGAAAGTTGTAGTACTTTGCAACTTTCAACTACTTGCATTTGACAACTTTTTCCACAAGCAAAAAGTCACCACCATTGGAAAAGGCCTCTAAGATAGTGAAAATGGAGAGAGGTTATTATAGAGGGGCCCAACGCAAACCCATAGGCTTAGATGAGAAGTTTCTAAGTGTCATGGTATCCGAGTAATAACATACTAAAGTTTGCATCCATTTTGCGCTTTGGACTTTTAAGGGATTCTACTGGTTGAATGTAGCTCGAAGCGATTCAGTGTATTTGAGTGTGAAAGAGGACCATGCCTAGCGTAATATTGTGCCTTCTTTCTTGGAGACCATTTTCATTCTCTTGTTCAAGGTGATTGTCAATAGTTTCTTGTAGATTTCCCTTCTCCCTTAGAAAATTTTGTCTTCTAATTGATTATATTGGTAAACCTTGTTGTACTTTCTTTGTTCAGACTGTGACTGCCATAAGGCTACATGGATTCGTTAGTTGTTATTATGTTCATTAATACCCTTTCACTTTTGTAATTCCATACAAGGTCTCTAGAATCACCATGATATCCTCTTCATGCCATTGTTTCATCTTCACAAATCCTTCATTTGTCAATGTTTGGTATGATTATCATTTCATTCTATTTGGTGACTTTCATACTTTGTTGAAGTTATTGTCCCTTTGTTTTTGCAAGAAACCTTTGTATAGGATATTATTGTCATCCTTTATTTGGACTAAAACCATTTGAAATGGTTGTCCTTTCAAAACTTCCTCTTATTATGTATAAGAGTAAGCATTAATGATTCACACTGGCTTTGACAGTGACTAACATTCTCATTTCTTGTTATCAATTTCTCATCCATGGCATATAGTGAAATTTCTTCGATATCTTGAAAGTTCAACTTGGTCATAAAGCTATGACTATCTTTATTTGCAATTTGTATCATGTCTCCATCCTAATTTCCTCCTTTCTGATTAAGTTTATGCCCTTGGTTTGTCTTTAAGATCAAGTACTGCTTCCTTTAATGCTACCCATGTGTTTTTTCACTCTACAATGAAGTCATTGCCCTTAGTACCTTATTACAATCATAACAATTGTCATATAAAATTATTCATTATGAACATGACTTCCCTTTGCATGGATTTTCTATTAATAGGTCTCCAACCTTGTCTTTTATCTCAAGGACTATTGACTATCCTTTCTTGGTTACCACTTTTATAGATATGCCCTTCTCATATTTATCTTTATACTAAAATACTATTACTTTCAAAATGGTTGTCCGATCCTTTTTGGTGACTGTGTATGGTACCATTGAAACTATCTTTTTTTGATATGTCTTGATGGTGCAAGCATAGCATCATGATATTTTCCTTCTTTTGTGGATTTTCCTCTACCATGACTAAGTGATTTTCCTCTTAGATTTGTTAATCACTCAGTACATTCTTTCCATGCTTAGAACAAGAAACTTCTATCATGAACAAGGATGTAATACATAGAATTGTAGCATACTCTTTATGACACAAATTAATGATGAACACCTTTGTTTGTTAGCATTGTGACTATCCCTTGCACACTTGCCTTGTGACTAGCTTTCCAAGCTCACTAGCTTGCCAATTCGGTAGGGTTGACAAGGTAGGGGCAGCATATACCTCATAGAAATGGGGTCTCATAGTGATGTAAATTAGGCATAGAAATGGGGTCTCACGATGATTTACATCACTATGAAACCCAATTTCTATGAGGTATGCGCTGCCCCTACCTTGTCAGCCATACCGAATTGGAAATCTAGTGAGCCCACTATCTTGCCAATTCGGTAGGGTTGACAAGGTAGGGGCAGCGTATGCCTCATAGAAATGGGGATTCATGGTGATTTTAAATCACCATGAATCCCCATTTCTATGAGGCATACGCTGCCCCTACCTTGTCAACCCAAGATAGTGGGCTCACTAGATTTCCAATTCGGTATGGCTGACAAGGTAGGGGTAGCGTATGCCTCATAGAAATGGGGATTCATGGTGATTTACAATCACCATGAATCCCCATTTCTATGAGGCATATGATTCCCCTACCTTGTCAACCCTACCAAATTTACATCACCATGATACCCCATTTATATGAGGCATACTCTACTCCTACCTCACCGTGATACCCTATTTCTATGAATCATACGCTACCCCTACCTTGTCATCCCTACCAAATTGGAAAGCTAGTGAGCTCACTAGCTTACCAAGCTCACTAGATTGCCAATTCAGTAGGGTTGAATCCAAGAACCTACAACCCAATCCTTCACCAATTATAGAATTTAGAAATACATTTTAATTTCTTGAAAAAAATCTAATTTTGAGTCCTAATAATGAAGAAAAATCTATAAATTGATGTTTTAGGATCCCCTTTGACAAAATGGTAACAATCAATCTAGATTATGTTGAATCAAGAGTGAAGGAAATGAAAATTCTATATGTTATGACTAAAAGTCTATGATTGTTATAAAAAATTGAGGGAAATGCATTTTCTTTTGATACCTCACAATTATCACTACTAAAAATCAACTTTGTTGATCACACCTAAAGACCCTATTGTTATATAAGTTTGTAAATAAACTCTTTGAAACCTCAGATTTTGAGAAACATAAATTGAAGAAATAAGACTAAAATCCTATGTATTTTAACAAACCACTAGTATTCATGATTTTTAAATCCTTATGAAACCATTGAAAACCTTAGGTACCTAAGTATGGGGATATTGGCTCAAAGACCTAGTTTCAAAACTAAAAAGCTACTAGAGTATGGATTAATGATAACAAAACCCTAGAATAGAACAACCTTTACAAACATCATAAAAATATCTAAAAATATCAAAATGAAAATCCTAGGATTTTATATGCCAAGGTTAAATATTTCGAATTAAATCAAATCTAAACTTAGTGGTGCCTTGCAATAATGAAAGTGATAATTTTTTTATATGAAACTCTATACCAGCCCATCAATTCCTTGAAAAGATAAAATATGTTATAAGACTACTTGAGAACACCTTGGAGGGGTTCAATCACTTGAAATTTGTGTGATAGGAGTCAAAAAATGGCAATAAAAGGAAAAATGTGAGCCTAAAAGTGTGGCCATAGCATGTAAAGTGTGCAATTTTTTAATACTTTCCAGGGTATTTCACTTGGAAAAATCTTGTGCTCTAAAAATGTTTGCCACTTTAACTTGTCACCTTTTTTTTTCTAATTAGAAGATAATATGTTTGGATGTTCTTCACTAAAACACCTTCCCCAAGTCAGATTTCATTTTTTTTGGCTCCTACCCAAAAAGAGCATGCCTTAAGGATCTTTACCATGGCTAACATGCACAAAATTGTATGCTTTGATGCTCTTCACCACTTTTTAAAACTTAAATAAATTTCAAGCCTAAAAAAGCATTTTATGGGATTTTTCTTGCCATTGCATCCTATACTTAACCAATTTTATCATTTGGAAGTGGCTTTTCCAAACAAATGAGCACACTTTAAGGTGTTTGAGAGCTCACTAGCTTGCCCATTCGGTAGGGTTGACAAGGTAGGGGAAGTGTATGCATCATAGAAATGGGGTCTCATGGTGATGTAAATAACCATGAGACCCCATTTCTATGAGGCATACATTACCCTTGTAGAATAGTCTAGATAACTGAGAGGGGGTGAATCAGTTATTATAAAACAATTTACTTCACTTTGATCAATCTGGAGAAAACTTTAATCAATCAGATATTAATGAACATGAAAACACACAACACCATCCACAAAGAACACTAGAAATTACATGGAAAACTAAGAAGGGAAAAACCATGGAGAATGATAATTCTCTATTATAAAACACCGGTTAAGGTGATTTTTACAAGGACTCACTGCCAAGTTGCTCACTATAGGGTGCCTCACCACCAATTGGGCTCACTACCAAGCTATTATAGCCAAAGATACGAAAAGGATCACTACCAAAAGAGAGAGGCTCACTGCCTATAGAAAATGACTCACTTCCAAAAGAATGATGAAAAGGAATCCACCATTGAGAGAACTATAACTAACAACGACCCCAGATAGAATTTCACTGTTTGTTGCCTCTAGTCATAAACTCTCGCACAATTCATAATGTTTGGATATAAAGATACACATTCACCACACTTACTTTCATTGAACAGAATCAACTCTTACTTAGACCATTCCATGCTTCCATAAGCTCGTAAGTCGGCCAAACAAAAATGCCTCCATAAATTCCTAAGTCGGCCAAGCACAATTTGAAATAGGTCATCACAAAAACATTCCCATGGTGGAGAGGAATGAAATGTGGACCAAACATAGCCTCCTTGCTCAAATTAAAACACTACATGATATTTGAAACCAAAGAATAAGATATACACATTACAATGCAAATAGTGTGCTAGAGCACGTTAACCAACTACCAGATCGGTCCGGGCCCAAAAGAGTGTATCTCATTATGTTGCAAGAAGAATAAGACCAAGACAAATACAACCAAAGATGGATTATTACAACATGACATCCAAAACAATGCCAATTCGGATCACCCAAGCAATAGATTTGATCCTTAGTCAATCAACCAAGATATGTTGACATCAATGACAACCATTAATGACAACAAACAATCAACATCACATCTTCAACTCATTCCAACAATCTCCCCATTTTTCATTGATGTCAACATTCATCAATAACAAACCAATCAACTCAATGTCAGCATCAAGGACCATCTTGTCTTCTTTTCTTCTCCCCCTTTGACATCAAAGACAAAGGGAAAAACTCCCCCTAAAAAACTTACTCCACTCCCCCTATGAGGAAGCCACCAAGCATTGATCTAGATAAAAGTAAGCATGTAATACCATAGACCAATGCACACCCTTGTGCATGATATTATAGACTAGGAGGGGGAACAATCCCTAACTTCTATCGGAGATACTCAAAAGTATCTTTTCTCAATGATTTTGTGAAAATATATGAAATCTACTCTTTTGTAGGTACATACTAAAGTCTTACTTCATTTTCCAAAAGAAATAATATCTTATGGATATATGCTTCATTCTAGAGTGATGTACTAGATTCTTGGAGAGGTTTATTACACTAGTATTATCACACATGATTGAGACTAGTTCATGAAATGATATGCCAAAATCCTTCAGTGTTTGTTTCATCCACAATATCTAAGTGTAACATGAGGATGCTATAATGCATTCAGCTTTAGCAGTAGATAAAGATACAAAGTCTTGTTTCTTACTTGACCAAGCAACCAACTAGGAGCCAAGGAAATAAGCTCCACCACTTGTACTCCACCTGTTATCAACACATCTAGACCAATCAACATCAGTATAGGCTCTCAAAGTGAAATCTGAGTCCTTTGGATACCATAACCCCATATCTTTTGTACCCTTCAAATATCTAAAGATCCTTTTTACTACAACATCTGATTACTTTGGTTCTTGCTGAAATCTAACTACTAGACAAACAAAATACATAATGTTTGGTCTAATGGAAGTCAAATATAAAAATCCTTCAATAATTGATCTGTACATGCTTGCATTAGCCTTAGATGAATCTTCTTTTGTCAACTTACATCTGGTAACAATAGGCATACAAACCGGTTTGGAATTCTCCAATCCAAACTTCTTCAATAGTTTTTTTGTATACTTGGACTAGGAAATGGAAATTCCTTTATTGTTCTGATTTACTTGCAATCCAAGGAAGAAATTTAGCTCACCTATCATAGATATTGCAAATTCATTCTACATTTCATCTACAAATTTTCTACACATATCATCATTTCCTCCAAATATTATTTCATCAACATAAACCACAACAATCAACATTTGATCTTAGTGAGTTCTATAGTATAAATTATTGTTAGTAGATCCCTTTTGAAATCCTTGTCCAATAAAGTACTTGTCTAATCTTCCATACCAAGCTCTAGGTGCCTGCTTCAATATGTATAAAGCTTTCTTCAACCTACAAAGAGCATCTAGGTTAATTCTAAACTTGAATCCCTTTGATTTCTCAATGTATACCTCTTCCTTTAGTTCTCCATTCAAGAAAGCAGATTTTACATCCATTTGATAAACGTTGAAATCCTTAAAAGCTATAAAAGCTAAGATTATCTAGATTGCTTCCATCTAGGCAATAGGGGCATATGTTTCTTCAAAATTGATACCTTCAATCTAAGTGTGACCTTTGCAAACCAATATTTATTTGTTTCTCATTACCTTTCCATTTTCATCTACCTTGTTCCGGAATACACACTTTGTTCCAATAAAAAATTTGCCTACCGGTCTGGGCACAAGTTCCCAAGTCTAATTTTTCTCTATCTGATCTAGCTCTTCTTTCATTGCCTTCATCCAATTTTGATCATTGCATGCTTCTTGAACTATTTGGTTCATTCTTTACACTACATCACTCTACTAAGGTGTTCTAGGGGTACATAGTTGTCTTCTAATGCCATGTTTTTCACAATATTTGTTGAATTCATCAAAAGTAAACTCTCCTCCTCTATCAGATCTTAAACACTTGATTCTCCTGTCAACTTCATTCTCAACTCTTGCCTTGAAAATCTTGAACTTTTCTAATACCTTTTATTTCTCTCTCAAAAAAGCAACCCAGGTGAATCAAGAATAGTAATCTATTAAAATCATGAAATACCTCTCACCTTGTAAGCTTCTTGTTCTAGTTGGACCACAAAGATCAATGTGTAGAAGGTCCAACAATCTGGTAAATGATTCTTCTTTTCTTTGGAATGTTTCTCTGGTCTGCTTTCCTTCTTGACATCATTTGTAGATAGTACTTTCTGGTTTGGTTAATCTTGGAAAATCTCAAACTACTCTTGATGAACTTATCCTTACCAAATTTTTGAATTTGATGTGACACATCCTCTATCGCCAAAGCTAACTTTCATTGGAATGAGATACTAAGCATCTTTTTGTAGCTCCTTCTAGTTGATACATGTTTCCACTTTTTATTTTTCTAGTTGTAATAATAGTTCTAGATCTCTTCTAGATCTCACAACCATCATCCTGAAACACCACATTATATCCATTTCACACATCTATCCGACACTCAGAAGATTATGATATAATCCATTCACATGGTAAACATTGCCAGTGTTATGTTTTCCATCAAAGATAACAGAACCAATTCCAAAAATCTATATTGTTTTGTCATCTCCAAATCTAACAAAACCTCCATCATATTTCTCAAGCTTCACAAACTTACTTTTGTCACCGGTCATATGATTCAAACATCCACTATCAATCAACCATTCATCTCTATTTCTTTTAACAAAGAATGCAGCTTCATTGTTATCATTAGATTTCAGACAAATATTAGAAATATCAAATCTAGGTTCATCCTTTTTCACCAAAAATAAATAATCCTCATGATTTGATCCATCATCTGAAATGCTGACATCCTCACTAAAATAATAGGCCTTCTTGTTGATCTTCTTGAACTATTTCCTTGTTCCTTTTTCTGGACACTTATTTTCTAAATGACCAATCTTTCCACATCTAAATCATTTAAGAGGTAACATACCTTTGTACTTGATGGTACCTTTCTTCAGTTTCCCTGTGAATTTTGCTTCCAACTCTTCTGAACTTTCATTATCCGAATCTTCTTCTATCTTTGTGGCTTTAAAGGTTGTTTCATATTTATCCTTATCTTTTCCAAATTTTCTCATCTCAAATGCGGTCAGGGTGCCAAATAGTTGCTCTTTAGTGAATTTATTCGGATCATAAACTTCCTCAATAGCTAAGATCTTGTCATAAGAATCTTCTCCATTACATCTTCATCTGTCAGAGTGCTTCCTTGATTTTTGACTTCATTGACTACATTGTCAACTCTCTAAAAGTAGCTTTCTATATCCTCACCTTCTTCCATCCTTGTTTTCATATCTATGCTTAGTTGTCAACTTCTTTAATAATTTTACTCTATCATTTCCTTCATAGGTTTCTTTCAATTTTTCCCATACTTCATAAGCAATGCCCAATGAAATAACTTTTGTTAACTCAGTTTTAGACAGACCACTATAGGTTGCATACCTTGCCTATTCATTTTTTTCATAGGTAAAAATCTCATCCATGAAAGTAGGACCAATTTCCGGTTCAAAATATTTTGTCTCAGTAGCTTTCCAAGTCTTGTAGCCTAGAGAGATTAGGTAACCTCTCATCTTCACTTTCCAAAAACTATAATAAGATCCATCAAACACAAGAATTGTCAGTTTGTGCACCATCAAATCTACCCCAAGCAGTTAAGAACTTCTTCGAGGAACCAAAGCTCTAATACCAATTGTAGAATAGTATGTGGATAACTAAGAGGGGGGGTGAAATAGTTATTATAAAAAAAATTACTTCACTTTGATTAATCCGGAGAAAACTTTAATCAATCAAATATTAATGAACATGAAAGCACCCAACAACACCATCCACAAAGAACACTAGAAATTAAGGGAAAAACCACAGAGAATGCTAATTCTCAATTATAAAACACTGGTTAAGGTGACACTGGTTAAGGTGATTTTTACAAGGGCTCACTGCCAAGTTACTCACTATAGGGTGGCTCATTGTCGATTGGGCTCATTGCTCGATTATTATAGCCAAAGATACAAAAAGGCTCACTACCAAAAGAGAGAGGCTCACTTCCTACATAAAATGGCTCACTACCAGAAGAATGATGAAAAGGAATCCACCACTGAGAGAACTATCACTAACAATGAAACCAGATAGAATTTCACTATTTATTGCCTCTGGTCATAAACTCTCGTACACTTTGCAATGTCTAGATATACAGATTCACATTCACCACACTTACTTTAATTGAAAAAAATCAACTCTTACTTATACCATTCCATGCTTCCATAAGCTCCTAAGTTGACCAAACACAAATGCCTTCATAAATTCCCATTTTGTCTAAGCACAATTTGAAATAGGTCATCACAAAAATATTCGCAGGGTGGAGAGGAATGAAATATGGACAAAACATATCCTCCTTTCTCAAATAAAAAAGCTACATGATATCTAGAACCAAAGAATAAGATATACATGTTACAATCCAAACACTGTGCCAGAGAACATTAACCGACTACTAGATTGGTCTAGACCCAAAAGAGTGAATCTCATTATGTTGCAAGAAGAATAGGACCAAGACAGATACAACCAAAGATGGATTATTATAGCATGACATTGAGGACCACGCCAATCTGGATCACCCAAGCAATAGATCTGATCCTCAGTCAATCAACCAAGATATGTTGACATCAATTAAACCATTAATGACAAAAAACAATCAGCATCACATCTTCAACTCATTCCAAGAGCCCCTACCTTGTCAACCCTACCGAATTGGCAAGCTAGTGAGCTTGGCAAGCTAGTAAGCTCACTAGCTTTCCAATTCGATAGGGTTGACAAGGTAGGGGCAGCATATGCCTCATAGACATGGGGACTCATGAAAATCACCATGAGTCCCCATTTCTATGAGGCATACGCTTCCCCTACCTTGTCAACCCTACTGAATTGGCAAGCTAGTGAGCTCACTAGCTTTCCAATTCGGCAGGGTTGACAAGGTAGGGGCAGCACATGCCTCATAGAAATGGGGTCTCACGGTGATGTAAATTACTATGAGACCCCATTTCTATGAGGCATATGTTACCTCTACCTTATCAACCCTATTGTGAGACGTAAATCACCGTGAGACCCCATTTCTATGAGGCATATGCTACCCCTACCTTGTTAACCCTACTATGAGACCCCATTTCTATGAGGCATATGCTGCCCCTACCTTGTCAACCCTACCAAATTGGAAATCTAGTGAGATCACTAGCTTTCCACTTTAGTAGGGTTGACAAGGTAGGGGTAGTGTATGCCTCATAGGAATGATGGAAGGAGTTCTAGGGTTTATAAAAGAGCAAGAAAATATGCCTTTGTACAATACATAAGACATTGTTTCATATTTTTTTATAAATCCACATGCTTTTCCTTCAAGAAAACTTTAAATTTAAACCATAAACCATTACAACTAACTTTAAATGAAATATACACATTGAATTGAGGCATATATTAAGGAATATACACATTTGCATGTATTAATTTCTCATAATTTTTGTATATAAAAAAGTACACTAAGTCAATAACAAATATTACAATAGTGATGGAAGAACATATTGAAAATCCCCCCATTTCTCAATACTTGTGGCAATACATGTAGGGAAATAATCATCACATTTGCAACCTAGATCATGAAGTATATTGTACAAGAAGAAACAAAAGGAGTTGCCACCCAGTTTTTTTTCTCCAATCCACCTCAGGTGGCCTAGTTATTTGCATTCCAAAATGCTTCAAAACATGTACATCCCTTGCTCCCTTGGAAACACATGGGTAGTAGCATCTTCGTGGTTGTGTAATCTCATTGGAATTTGGTCCACAAAAAACTTGCAAAAGCCTAACAATTTTAGACATGGACTCACATAAAAATAATTAAAAGACCAATAACTAAATAATGTCAGACATACACCTTCTGACCAGATCTGTTATCACATTCATGCATGCTATAAGTAGATCGATTGAAGGTCCTACAATGGTGATGTGGCCCATCTTTCACTACTTTCTCATACCACTGAATACTTGGACCAACAACCGATGTTCTTTTATTAAGTTGAAAATATTAAGTATAACCTACAATCACAAATGCATCAATGGCAGTCCTAAATGCATATGACATCAAACACCAGTAGAGAATAGAAACTTAAAGGTAGTCAATAGAATGCAACATATAATTATCATTTTACAAATTAATAATAATGCAATTTTGCAAACCCTTCGACAATCAAACTTAAACACTTCAAAGAAATCAATGATCAATAACATGAATTTACAAATTCAATGTGCATGTACTTACAAATCAGTCTACAAATCCATCTGGGTCTTCTCTACTCTTTATTGTGTCAACTATTGCCTCGTGGTCAAACTCACAAACTTTCGACAAGTTCTTGTTCACAGGTCTGCCCTTATATTTGGTCAAATGAATGTTGGTTGTGACTACAAGGTTCGAGTAGTGAAGAATCTTCCAATGTGTGTTGAAGTCCTCAAACAACCAAACTGAAGCATTCATAACTGGGCACCTTATAATCCATGTTCTAGTAACAACCACTAAACCTATAGGATATTCTATGTTTTCTCCACCTATAATTGGGGCCTCCAATTTCTTTTTGGCCTCGATACAATGACATAGGTAATAATTTGTACCCTCTTCATTGTCTTCATCTGTAATCATCGCATAAACATGTCCTGCATTGATATGTTCATCTTGTTAGATTTATTTAATGAACATAAAAATAAAACCTAAAAGTAAGATATATAACTTGGTTCTAGTAGGTCTAATACATGATCAAAGTCAATGAATGATTGCATCTTCATGATTTGTAGAGTCATCAGGAGCTAATAAATGTCAAGTGGGGTTAGACTTCTTACAAACCATTTGTTAACCCACTCTATTGACTTGCAATTATTCCATGCTTGAACTGTACATGCATAACAAAAGAATGCCATCTTCTACATATGGACAGTCTATGTACCTACATTGGAGCTTCTAAAAGAGTGTAGCTCACTCGATCCTGATAGTGTACAACAATCCTCATATTTTTCAATGTTATTATCATCTACTAAATGAAAAAGTCTATGAACTAAAGAATTACCTTCACTACATGGACCCATTGCATTGTTGCACCAGTCGACAATTGATCTTTCATTTTTCAACTTTACACGGTCTTTGTACTTTAACTCTTCTTGTTCTAAGGCTCTTTTGATACATGCACTTGCTCCATCATGCTCCCCCTTTCCATGCCCAACCTCTAAGAAGTTCCACATATGGGGAACACCACTAATCCTATGCATCCTACTCAACTAGTAAAACATTTTGGAGTTCTTGAATTGTGATGTACAATTATCTGATATGTTGACTAAATGATATTCCCCTACTAGCTAGATCAACATACCACATCTGAAAACAACCTTGCACAAACTCTGTAGAATGTGTGTGATCATAAATGATGTAAAAGTGATACTCCCTCAATAATTTCTTGTTATCCTTTGTACTATCATTTGCATGAATGAATGCTATATGCACGAATATAGCAAACTGGGTGGAATTTTGGTACTATGTTTGCACCTTGTTATGTGGTTGTAGTGTGTAGTTCTTCGCAAATTCAACAACTAAAACAATGCTATGAAGTGGAAACGTGTCCTTGCATAACTTGAATTATGAGTCCAACCATCGATCTCTATGTGTATCCCTTGCATACTCATAGACAACCTGATCATAGAACATGCCCATAAACTGATACACTAGAATCTTATCACTAACCAATTCACACTTCTTTGCTTCTTTCCCATCTTTTAGACTATAGGCCACTGTCTTGTATTTACCAAATTCCAAAATTTCAACTCCAATTGTGTTTGTACTAGCCATGTGTTAGAAAAATGGGAAATGTTGCATGCCACCACAATGATTAAATGTGCCATCCAAACATGACTTCTTGTAAAAAAATTGAACATCCACTCTTTCACATAAAATTGAAGATAAGAATTCCCTTGAGGATTTAGGTGGAGGCATTATGTTACATTCCTACAAAACATTGTTAGTATGCATATCTACACATATACATCGATAAACATCATAATGGTTAGAAAACTCAATATGCACTCTACAACAACAAGTAGTGCGTGTATGATTTATTTTGACATAAAAAGGCTTTAGCATTTCAAAATACCTTTGACATATTTTAATTTCATGAAAATTTTGTATAAAATTAGCAAAAAATTAGGTTTGAGTGGTATCCAAATAATGCTTTGGATGTGGCTCACAGATTTTACTACCTATTCTCCTTCTTACAACATCTCTTTGATTGGGAGAGGTCCTCGTGTTATTCTTCCAATAATATTCTATTATAGATCTCTAGGCTTGAGCAATTCTTTTATCTTTCCGTGGCACTCTACCCGAGAATGTCCATAACTCATTGCTATTTGGATCCTCCACTCTTTCGCACATTCCTTTGGCTCTCATTAGAGATGATCTACTTATTTTCAAAGAATTACTTTTCTTTGTAAGGTTCATCCTTTTTTGACTACTTAATAGTGTTGTTGTCATCACACGTCCTGTGGCACAACTATCCTTCGTGCTTGAGGTAGAACCCACGCTCTCGTATGTACTCATCAAGTTCTTTACAATGAAATTTTCACTTGAGTCATTTGAAAATCTTAGCCCAATATCCTTCATGGTGGGCCTAAATTTGAGTTGCCTCATCATTTCAACAAATAGTTGGCATCTTCCACCCTCACTTAGCTTCACAAAAAATAAACTCCATATCCTTTGTGCATATCTTTGACATGAACATTTTGGAATATTATTAGGCATCCATTTCAAACATTGGAATCAATATAAATAAAAAATGTAGGTTTTCTATGCAAAAATATAGGAGGAGTTCTTAAATGTAAATTTTTGTCAACATTAGGAATGTCAGCAACATCGGGGATAGATTGTGTACCTTCAATTAGAGGTGCAATTGATGACATACCTTGAGATTGACATGTAAATGATGTTGTACCTCCAACTTGAGATTTTGTTTCTAGAGTGCTTCAAATAGAGATGTGTTTGTTGATGTAATTTCAAAACACAATGTAGTTGATGATGTGTCTTCAATCAGAGATGTGATTTCCAATGTACTTGGAAAACCACATGTTGTTGCTGGTGTGTCTTCAACTGGAGATGTGATTTTCAATGTACTTGGAAAACCACATGTTGTTGCTAGTGTGTCTTCAACTAGATATGTGCATTCAACATCACCTATGCTTGATGATGTGCCCACAGATTCTTGATCCATTTGTGTGCTTCCATGAACTTTGTTCATTCTTTCCCTTTGTTTTTCCAATTGGACATCTCTCTTAGATTGCATAGGAATTTTTGGCTGTATGGGCTGCAATTCCTTTGCTTCATGAGCTACAATTTTTTATTCTCTTCTCCTTGCATTTTTAATTGCACATTGTTCTGGTGTTAGATCCTTTGGTCATTTCCTTGGCATGACGTTGAATGTTGCATGTTCACAAACACACATAGAAAAAAAGTAAGTAATGCATTTTATGAAACATACTGATATCACTGATTACATTGCATTTTATGAACCAAACCAAAGCATTTTATGAAAGAAGGAAGTGAGTTTTTTGGAATTATCAAACATTTCTATGCTAGAACATTTTTCATACATACATCTACCTCCATACCACAAGAAAATTACTTGTAATGTATTTTTTTAAACATATCCATACCGCTAATTACATTGCATTTTATGAAACATGTTGATATCACTAATTACATTGCACTATTGATAGGAGGGTTTCTAAATCATGATTTTGTGTGAGTAATTGAGGACAGTTTGTTTCTTTTTTGAACTATATTGTGTAAAACCTAGTACTTTGAGGGATTTTTACAAAATCACTTCATGTAAGCGTTGATCAATGTTAAGAAGGGTTTGAGGGGAGTATTTGGAGTGTGGAAAAGTTCTTAGGAGCAAAGACTTGTGTCAAACCTAGGGTATAAGTTGTTGCCACCTTTAGAAACTAGAGATTCTTGTGCTTATTGTTGTCAAAACCACATTGTGATTGTCAACCAAGCGATGAAGAACGTGAATTTTAAGAAGGGTTTGTGATGCTATATCTTATAATTATTCACTATTTCTTTAGCAATGAGGTAACTTAGAAAGACAAAAAGCATTTTCAATTGCACAAAATTTTCCCTTTTTTATTTCTTAGAAAGGTAAATGGTATGAATGAATGGAAAGTTGCACTAAACAAAATCTATCAAGTCACTTGAATTTATCTAAGCACATGATGAAGGTGAATTTTTTATGGCACAAAAAAATTAATGGAAACTTACATTAACATTGATGAAAGATCTTAGGTTTTCCAAATTAGTTGAAAATAAAAGTTTTCCCACAACCAAAACTAATAATGAATTTGAATCTATTATGTCTTGTTTTCCATTTTAATTTTTCAAGATCCTAAAAATTAAAATTTTACATGCAACATCCATCTAATTTAATGCTGAATTCTATGTGTAACAATGAAGATTAATAAAATCATTGAATGAATGGTCTAAAAATTGTCGAAACAAAACAAAAAAAACTCAATATAAACATCTACCTGAAATGAAATAGAGTGAATTCCACTAGCCATGCTAGAAATGGACTACTATAAGCAATGAAAATAGAATTCATAAGAAAATTTGTGTTAAGTTGATGTCGTTTATATAAGATTAAACATGAATTCATCTAAATTATGTCATATTTTTCAAATTTTTTCTTCAAACTCATAAAAATTAAACTTTTTTATTCAAATCCCATCTAATTTAATGTTGAATTCTATGTCCAATTGTTATGATTAATAAAATAATTAAAGCAATTTAGTTTATATTGTCAAAAAAAACAAATATACTAAATATAAACATTTCAATATTATCAAAATGAATATATTACTTGAGATCATGTAAAATAATGTAGAAACTTCAAATTGTCTTCTTCTATGTTGTATAGCATGCAAATTGGTGGTAAAAAGGTGATGGATCAAGTATATATTGGTACAACAGAGAGTCAACTACATAAAAAAGGTGTTTCTGAGTCGGATACATCACTAAACTAGACAAATGCAGAAGCATGTGTGCCTGAATCATGGGGTCAACCCCTATTTTATCGTTTCAAGGTGAAACACATTTGGCACTTGCCAAATTTGGAGAGTGCCAAATTTGGTGCTCACAAAATTTGGCAAGTGCCAAATGTGTTTCTTTGAAATGTTTTGACAATATAGAGATGAAGGGAGTGAGACTTGAGATAGACGGAGAGGGGATAGGAGTGAGAAATTAGTCTAGGTAGCATGGTAGGGATTGAGACTTGAGAGTGATAGAGACTTGAGAGGGATAGAGAGTTATCCAATTAGCGTGAGGGGAAAGACCTGACAATAGAAGAGGGGTTGGGACGGATGAGACCCGAGAGATAGAAAAAGACAAAAGGGGGGGAGAGAGAGAGAGTGTGGGAGAGAGGGTTGGAGTGAAATAGATTTGTCTAGGTAGGGTGAGAGGTACGTGAGACCTGATAGAGAGGGAGTGTGAGAGAGGGGATTGGAGTGAGAAAGATTAGTCTAGGTAGTGTGGGAGGGAGCGAGACTTGAGAGAGAGAGAGATAGAGACTTGAGAGGGGGAGAGAGTTATTCAATTAGGGTGGGGGGGAAGACCTGAGATAGGGAGTGGGAGAGAGAGGGAGTGAGAGATAGAGGGGTGGAAGACCTGAAACCTCAACCCTAAACCACTAAAACCAAACCCTTAATCCCTCTACCCTTTACCCTCTACCCTTAAACTATAAACCTTAAACCCTAAAACCTAAACCCTTAAACCCTCTACCCTCTACCCTTAACCGTCTACCCTCTACCCTTAGCCCTAAACCCTCAACCTCCCTCTCTCTCTCTCTCAACCCTACACCCTCTACCCTTAAACCATAAACTGTAATCCCTAAACCCTAAAACCTAAGCCCTAAACCCTCTACCCTTAACCCTTAAACCCTAAATCCTTAAACCATCTACCCTCTACCCTTAACCCTCTATCCTTAACCCTCAACCCCCTATCTCTCTACCCTCTACCCTCTACTCTTTATCCTCAAACCTCAACCCTCAACCCTCAACCCTTAAACTCTCAACCCCCCTTCTCTCTCTCTCTACCCTCTACCTTCAACCCTCAACCCTAAACTCTCTACCCTCAACCCCTCCTTTAACTCTCTCTCAACCCTACACCCTCTACCCTTAAACCATAAATTGTAAACCCTCAACCCTCAACCCTCAACCCTCAACCCTCTACCCTCTACCATCTACCCTTAACCCTAAAACCCTCAACCCTCAACCCTCAACCCTCTACCCTCTACCCTCTACCCTCTACCCTTAACCCTAAAACCCTCAAGGTCCTTAAATCCTAAAGCCCTCAACCCCCCCTCTATCTCTCTCTACCTTAAACCCTAAAACCCTCAACCTCCCCTCTCTCTACTCTCTACCCTCTACTCTCTACCCTCAACCCTCAACCCTTAAACCCTAAAAAACTCAAACCTCAACCCTCTACCCTTAACCCTTAAACCCTAAACCCTTAAACCCTCTACCCTTAAACTGTAAACCCTAAACCCTATACCATAAACCCTAAACCCTTAAACCCTCAACCCTTAAACTATAAACCCTCAAACCTTAAATCGTAAACCATCAAACCTTAACCATAAACCCTCAACTCTCTACCCTAATCCCTCAGCCCTCAAACCTCTACCCTCTACCCTCTACGCTCAACCCTTAAAACCTAAACCCTAAACCCTAAACTCTAAACCCTAGAACCTAAACCCTCCACCCTCTACCCTCCACCCTCGACCCTAAACCCTGAACCTGCTCTCTTTCTCCAGTCTCTCCCTCCAACCCCTTCTCCCACTCTTAGGTCTCTCGATCTCTCACTCACTCCCTCTATTTCTCTCCCCTCTACCCTTAACCCTCTACCCTCTACCCTTAACCCTTAAACCCTCTATCCTCTACCCTAAACCCTATCCCTCTCTCTCTCTACCCTAGACGATCAACCCTATGCCCTCAATTACCAATCCTAACCTAAACATTATATCCTCAATCCTCATCTATCTATGTCCCTCCGTCCTCTTCTCTCCTTCTCTCTATATCACTTCTCCCTCCATCTCTCCCTCCATCCATTCCTCCTTCTCTACCCTAATCTGTCAACCTTATACCCTCAACCCTTAAACCCTCTACCCTCTACCCTCAACCCAATACCGTCTACCCTCAAACCTAATCCCTCAACCCTATACCCTCAACCCTTAAACACTCAACACTGATCACTCAACTCTAAACCCTCAACCCTCTTTCTCTCTCTCAAGTCTCTCCTTCCTACCTAAGATAGGGTGAGAGAGAGGGAGAGAGAGAGAGGGAGGGTGAGAGAAAGGATGTGGGAGATAGAGGGATGGGAGAGAGATAGAGGGATTCAATGAGAGAGAGACCTGAGAGAGGGAGAGGGGGTAGGAGGGAGAGACTTGTGAGAGAGAGGGGGGAGAGGGGTAGGAGGGAGAGACTTGAGAGAGAGGGAGAGGGAGAGAGGGTGGGATGGAGATACCTAAGAGAGAGGGGATGGGAGGGAGTGAGAGAGAGAGGGAGGGAGAGAGAGAGAGAGGGGGGAGTGGAAGGGATAAACCTAAGAGAGAGGGAGAGGGAGAGAGGGTGGGAGGGAGAGACCTGAGAGAGAGGGAGAGGGATACAAAGTGGGAGAGATGTGGTGGGAGGGAGATACCTGAGAGAGTAGTACAGAGAGGGAGTGGGAGATAGAGGGATGGGAGATATAAGGAGTGAGAGAGAGAGACTTGAGAGAGGGAGAGGGGGTGAGAAGGAGAGGGAGTTCCTGAGATAGATGTATGGGAGAGAGATGGAGGGAGTGAGAGAGATAGAGAGAGAGGGGGTGGGGGGAGATACCTGAGAGAGAGGGAGAGAGAGATATAGGGAGGGGGTGGGAGGGAGATACCTAAGAGAGAGGGAGAGAGAGAGAGAGGGATAGAGATAGAGGGAGTGTGAGAAAGAGGGTGTGGGAGATAGATAGAGGGAGTGAGTGATAGAGATAGAGAGAGACCTAAGAGAGGGAGAGGGGGTAGGAGGGAGAGACTTGGGAGAGGGGGTGGGAGGGAGAGACCTGAGAGAGAGGGGGAGATATAGAGGGTTAGGAGAGAGGGACTAAGAGAGAGGGAGAGGTGGTGGGGGAGATAATTGAGAGAGAGGGAGAGGGAGAGAGATAGAAGGAGTGAGAGAGGGAGGGAGTGGGAGAGAGATAGAGGGAGTGGCTGAGAGAGGGAGAGGGGGTAGGAGAGGGAGACTTGGAAAAGAGAGAGAGGGAGAGGTGGTCGAAGGGTGATAATTGAGAGAGAGAGGGAGAGGCAGTAGGAGGGAGATAATTGAGAGAGAGAGGGAGAGGGTGTGGGAGGGAGAGACCTGAGAGAGAGGAGAGAGACAGAGGGAGAGAGATAGAGGAGTGAGAGAGGGAGGGGAGAGAGGAGTGGGAGAGAGAGGGAGAGGGGTTGGGAGGGAGAGACTTGAGAGGAGAGGGGGTAGGAGGGAGACTTGAGAGAGAGAGAAGGAGAGGGGTGAGAGGGAGAGACTCAGAGAGAGAGAGAGAGAGAGAGAGAGAGAGAGAGAGAGAGAGAGAGAGATTTTGTGGGAGAGAGATAGAGGGAGTGAGAGAGAGGGAGTGGGAGAGAGAGAGGGTGTGTGTGTGTGTGAGAGAGAGAGAGGGGGGAGGGAGATAACTAAGAGAGAGTGAGAGAGAGAGAGGGAGAGAGAGAGGGAGTGTGAGAGAGAGGGAGTGGGAGACAGATAGAGAGAGTGAGTGAGTGACCTAAGAGAGGGAGAGGGGGTAGGAGGGAGAGAATTGAGAGAGAGAGAGAGAGAAAGAGAGAAAGATAAAAACCTACGAGAGGGAGATGGAGTGAGAGACACAAACATAACAGAGGGGGAGAGAGAGATGGAGAGTGAGAAAGGGGGTTGGAGTGAGATAGATTTATCTAGGTAGGGTTGGAGGGAATGAAACCTGAGAGAGGGGATTGGAGTGAGAGATTAGTTTAGGTAGTGTGGGAGGGAGTGAGACTTGAGAGAGAGACTTTAGAGGGATAAAGAGTTATCTAGTTAGGGTAATGAGGTAGAGAGCGTATGAAAGGTAAAACCTCAACTATCCATCTATGACCATAAACCGTGCACTCTCAACATTATTAGAGTAGTCGACCAAAGAGAGGGGGAAGTTACATTTTATTCAAAGCAAGTCATTTGGAAAGTGCCAAATTTGGTGATCGCCAAATGTGATGTGCCATTTGGTGAGCACCAAATGACCTACTTTGGATGAGTGAATTGATAGGATTTGCCAAATTTCCTCATATTTTTTTCTGTGCTCCCCATCTCGTTTGCACGTCTTTCAATGCAAGTTTATAAAAAACTTGTGATAGCGTTAACCTCTCTCGTAGTTATCTAAATATATAACCTTTTTTTCATTTTGATTCAGTTAAGGTTTTGATCCATAGCTTCTATTGTAAATGCCTCCATTTTTGGTCAAAAACCAATATGTGCTAGTTTTATGATAGATCTTTACTCATTCATCGAAATGTGAAACAAATTACATTTTTTGAAACTAGACTCCATTCTACACATGATGAAAAAAATTTCAATTTTTCGATTAGTTTTCAAAAACTTTAGGGGGGAGATGCTCAAATTTCAACTTTTCAGGATGTGTCCACTTTCAAAATTCATAAAATATTATATATTCATTCAAAAAATTATTCGAAAGAACGAGGATAAACTACATGGTTCTAGCTAATTTCTCACTGTTTGGATTTTTGAAATTCTAAAAAAAACCTAATCAAAAAGGGGGGAGCCCTCAGGCACTATGCTATTTTTTTCTATAAAAACAAGACATGTTTCGGGCCCCCCCTTTTTGATACCATTAATCTTCATTAATTTCAAAAAGAATTAGTAACTTAGAAACTAGACTCAGAGCACTTCAACTTTTGTTTTTGTTGCATCTTGAAATTTTGAGCATAACTATCTTCATTTTCTCGTGCAAATCAGATTTTGTTGATTTTAGAAAAAAAGTGGCATCTTAAGAGCCAAAATTGTGTTATAGATCCATTCAGTTACCCTATGCAAGAATTCTCTATACAAAACTACAAGCCGACATCAGGTCGAGGAGATAAAATCCTACCAAGAATTTGAATTAATTTTGATTTTGGGCCACACAGGACTCATTCACCCAAGGTGGCAAATGAGTCTCATTAGGCATAATGTATGGGACCAAATTTAAAAATGCTTAGAAATGTGTGAAACCAAGTTCAACACCCAAATATCTAGGTGGGAATTATTCACCCAAGGTGGCGAATGAGTCTCAGATCACTAAATTTGGGCCATTCAACCTGAAACACCTGAATTATGATTGGGTAATTATTTCTATCAGGATTATCCTTAAAAAGATATATTAAATGAGGCTTGTGGATGTAAAATAAGACCAATTAAAGCATAAGAGATCCCAATTATTAATGACAACCTTAGAAAATTATGAAAGTGTGTTACAACACTTTACAACACTCCAAAATAAGGCATGAATAATTTTATTTAATTCACAAGGGCCCAAGATCTACTGTGAGTTTGTTGAACACATTATAGCACTAAGTCAAGGTACCATTAAGCTCAATTCGGCAAGGAGGGCCCAAACAAGTGTGAAAATATCACCAACAACATTTTTTGACACTACACTTGCAAAAGATATAAATGGAAGATAAAGTGTGTGACCAAAGGATGTGTGTGTGCTCAACATGCTAAAAGTGATATATTCCAAAATTAGTGAGTTGAAGGTAGAAGAATGAGAGTTAATGTGTGAGGAAACATTTGAAGTATGTTAAAGGTAGTGAGCCAAAGGAAGAAGTCTAAGAGTGTGTGTTGAAGGTAGTGAGCCAAAGGAAGAAGTGTACATGTGCATAATGAAGTGTATGTGGTGAAGAAAGAGTGTTGAAAGTAGTGAGCTAAATGTAGCAGAGTGAAAGTTTTCTGAGAGTAGTGAGCTGGAGGTAATAGAGGTGTTTTGTTGGTTGCTGATCACTAGAATTCATCAAGTGTTGTATGTTGAGGTTGCAACATCCCTTCTATAAGTTTTGTAATTGGTAGGGAGTTGTAAACATCCTTTGGTTGAGGCCATAAAACTATGTTTTAAATCTTATTTTATTTTTGTGATGTTAGATTAGGACAGTAGCTCCAAGCAGCTTTCTCACCATGGCTTTTCCCTTGTAGAGTTTTCCATATATAAATCTAGTGTTGTGGTTGTATTTTTGTGCTTAGAATGATTTATTTGGTTAAGGCAATAATAAGCTTTGATTGATAAAATTTCATTGGATTAATTTGAGGGATATATTGATTCACACCCTCCTCTCAGTATATTTTTTTGTTCTAACAATAATTAATTTAGATCATGAAATTTTAAAAAAATTAGTGTAGACCAAGAGAATTCAATCAAGTAGAAATTGCATAATGAATGTAAGACTATAATGTTTTGATTGATTAAAACTAGAAGTCACATGCATAGGCATGCAACGATCAACCGATAGAGGTCCATCGCAAATGATGCAACCAAAAACAATATACTTTCCCACACTGCAACACTGCAACATTGAATATTGTATTTACTTCCTCCCGTGCCATCGTACAACAACACTTGGATGCATTAACCATCATGTGAGCAAGCACTTACCATTCTGCTTCCGTGTATCAAGGAAACTACCCTGGGAAACTCGTTCAATGTCGAGAAATTCTATTCACGACTGGGCTGACGAAATCCCAGCGAAAATTTCACATAGATAGATGATAACCAGGTATGATAGCTGGTTTTAAAAATACAACTGGACTATTTTGCTTAATCTATGTCCCCTAATAACAAAGCAAAACTTTAACAATGCAATGGACTTAAAACATACACTATCCTTTCAACTTGGGACCAACAAAATGGCACTATCAAGCCCTGTTCCATATCATAGTCTTGTGCATAAAATGAGATTTTATAAATGTAAATTTATGGAAAGCATAATCTTCTGTGTTTCCTATTATCAAAATATACCAGTAAATATCCATTATGGAATTAGTGCTCATATGATTGCAAAAGCATGGAAATTGGAACATTAATCATTCATAAAATACTGTATCTTGTGCCAAAAATGGGCTCATGGGCCATATACCAAAAAATGGTTAATGTTTTAATGATAAAAGGATATGTCAATCAAAACCCTGTTACATACAATAATGCTACACAAGGCAAAGTTTGGATAGAATATAATTTACTAAATTCTGATGTTATCAAAACTGAAAATATGATCATAAAAGCTAAAATAAATGGCAAGTTAAAATAGAATGTTTCTAATACATCAACATTTTCTAGTAAATCATTCTTATCCTTTATAGTACAAAGGTGCATCTCCCAAGACTTAAAAAATTTAACATCTTTTATCACAAAAAAGTAGGATGTATTGGCCCATATTAAGGAAAATTATCGTTCACAAACGCATATCCACTAGTATATATCTATCTTTATATAAAATCTATATAAATAACATCGAAATATATTCTTACAAATGTTAATTTATATTAATTATCAAATTATTTACTTTCACCGCCAACAATTCACTAGCAATTCATCGCAATGATTTTTCCACGAGATGAATTATTGACGATGAATTGTTGGAGGTGAATTTTCCTATGAATTCTAATTGAAACACCACCTATGATACTATTCCAAATGTGGGAAGAAGGTCAATCTTTTATAATACATCATAATAACTCATTCAAAAACTTACAAATAGCAAGTGAAAATACTTCTTTCCTCTACAAATCAAATTACAATAACATGAAATTATAAATGGGAGATAGATATCTTACCTAAATATTTCACTAACCACATACACCAATTTATTTGTTTATTTAAATGTATGATAACCTTTCTTACCTCCACATTCTCGAAATGAAATTACACATCTTATTAACAAAATCAAGAAAGTTTTATCATCATCAAGAATGAAATAGACATATATAATAATAGGCATTAGGCAGAGAAACTATTTCTACAATTAGGTCCACACATCAAATCATTGGTTGAGTTTGTTTACATGACTCATGTTCTACCCTCGTAACACAATATATATATCTCACATGTAATACTACACAGTCATGCACCAAATATTCGATGTAGAACAAGATTACAAGATTCATTAGTTTAACTCAACTAATTAATAATATTGAAACCCACTAAACAAGAACAAAAAAACATTTCGGAAATATCTCACTTTTCCTCCTCTTTCCCTTTCACTTTGCTTTTCAATGTGACGTTGAAAATTACCTGGACATCTCTTGGCAATCACTATACTTGGCAAAATGCTTACTTTTATATATGGAGTGCCCTATACGGTATTGTCCTCACCATGCTGGTTACTGTTCTCTTTACTTGAACATACTCTCCCTACTTCTAAAAGAAACAAAGAACGATGGTTAGATAAGATCTGTAGCTGATTTTGATTAGGGACTATGAAGCCACTTGTGGATCGGGAGGGCCGATATCGTATAATAGCTTGGGCTCAACTATAGTCCTTGGATTTGCATGAGCTGCACTTACCATCTTTTTTCACACACCCACTTCTTTCGAATATCTGAACCTTGAAACTCAACTTCGATATATACTTGCACACAACAAAATCTCCCAATTACAGCCCATGGTAATTATGAAGAAAGAAAACTCAATCACACTAAAGCGAGAACATAAATTAATAATAGCAGAATTAATATTCTTTCCCAATTCTCAATACATAATAACCACATAGAAAATTCTCCAGTATCATTAGGCTTTGAAATACCTCGAAGTCAGGAGATCTTTCTCATCATACCAGTCCACAAGTTTGAAGATGATCTTCCAGATGAATATTTTTTTGTAATGAGATATATAATTTCCAATTTCAAATTCTCTGCATAAATACAAATAATAAGCAAGCAAAAAACATCTTCAAGCTTTAATTATTAAGGATTGTGCCAATTGGTACCATTAGAGCTTAAATACAGTTTTGCACATGCAAGAGTACAAAAATCTCCTAAATATCCATTTTACAGTATTTTCTTTTAAATTTCTATGTTAACTTGTCCTTTTGAATTTATTTCAATTAATTGTCAAAAAGTATGTAAACTATACCAAAATGTATATGAGAGCTTTCGAGCGCTAACCAAAAATGATGCAAGTCAAAGACTGTAACAAATAAAAATGAGGAGCTTTAATAGGAAAGGTCCATTTCAATACATATGTCTGTTATATACAAAGATTATCCAGATTAACCAAGGTAAAAATGCAGATTAACATAATCCCTCAACTATTACTTTTTGGACACAAAGGGAAAATTTAGTTTACTTCTCAAGTCTTACACTTGCTTAAATTCAATACAATTGCTTTGATAGTCTTCACTACAAGCAATAATCCAATTCCACTGGTATATTGTTTATCAAATAAATGAATCTCTTAGTAAATAAAAGCACATACAAATATTTTAGGACTGATCAATAAGTAGTAACCAGTCTGATTTTAAACTTACAAATCGTGTCATCTTAGAAAAAAATGTACTTGAAAGCTAAAAAGATTGTAATACTCCTCACAAGTTCCATACCTTAGAGATAGATGATTGAAACATCGTCTTAAATTTCTTGGGACTCCTTCCTCCTCGGTAGCATTCTTCCATTTCCAAATTTGGCTACTCAATGCCTATGAGAAGAAGGGTCTCTGATGTGTCCCTTTATTGTCAGAGAGAGTGCCTTGATCCATCTCAAGTGTTTTAGGATTATTCTCTATGGGCATATGGACTGGAGGTTGAGCACCAAAGGATGAAAGATATGTAGCAAGATCCATAGGGAGAGGGCTTTGATTCTCATAAGGTAGTGCACTTCCATTAATAGGGTAAGGGATTTGAGGTCCTATAGATGAATGTCATGTGGATTTATTTACTGAGCAAGGGCTTTGTTTGTCATCGGATGCTTTACTCCTGGTGTTATAAGTTATTGCCAAATCCAAACTTGAAAACTAACATGGCTTATAAGTTTTCACTTCCACATAACAACTCCTTGAAAGAGCACACTTGGACCAAATAATAACCATTTAGACTATGTAACAAAGAGAATAACTAATGTTTGGGCATCACCTCAATGATACCAAACATTTAGGCTAATAAATATTATCTCTAAAAGTCATAGAAACATCTTGTTTCATAATATACATATCTGTACACAGGGAAATAAAGTTGAGACTACATAAGCTCAATCAGATATGCTAGTACTATTGAATCACTAACAATCAACATGCTCTATATATCATCAAATATAGGCTATACCATTAGGCTAGATACTTGACCATCAGGATTTTGAATACATCAAATTACTCTTTTGAGTTTTTATGTATCTCAATTATTTTAAAGATTAATCTATGGACTTCTCCAAAGCCTTTGTATTAACAGCCAACAGATGGGCATTATAAAAATTTTCAGGAGTAAACAGTAAAGAGGTGCACTCTCCATAGGCTTCCCATATTCAAACAAACACTGGAACTCTATTATCCTTGCTCTTCTATTGGAAGAATCTCTAGGCATGCATGTACATTTAAATCTAACATCCTAAGATGCAATTTATGGATTCATTTTTTCATTCTTCTCTTAAAAAAATTGAAATGCCTTTTAGTGAATGTAGAATTATGATGCTAATAGCCTTGGAAAAATGTCACAAATAATCAGCAGAATCTATCAAATCAGCTCGTTTGAAATATTTAAACAAGGTGTTCAGTATCGCAGCTTGATATCTTGGTTGATGTTTTTCATATAGAAAAATTTACTCTAGTTCTATATGTGCTATCCATTCTTGTAAAGTAAACTCATAATGCAAGTTGTGTTGGTGCTGAGAATGGGGTTGTCATTGGGCTCAATGAAGTGAACTTTGTTTTGAAAGACTTTAAAGATGAAAAAACACTATTGATGTGGCCTCTTGAGTACTGGTCCACTTGGGGCTGCTAACTGAAAGATCTAAAGCAGATATAATGAGAGCCTCACATTTTTTTGAAAATACTTGCTGATAATACAAACCTACCAGAAAATTATAATTCTTCACATCATGAAAAATTATTTAATATAGACAACCTCGGATTCAAAATGAAGATACTAAAATAGGAAAAATCTTGACCACAAAACCTACAGCTTAAATCCTGACAAAAGCCACATGACCAGGCTTGTCTTCAATCTAGACAACTATCTAACAAACCAGTTCCAACTCTACATACCCAAAAAACACTTCTTAAATCTCCACAACAGAAAGTGACAAATAAACTCATATCATTTCACAGACAAACAACAATAAAAACTAAAAAACAAGTCATGTCCAATGCCATATCAAACACCCAACACAAGTTAAATAAACAAAGGGACTCCAAACATAACCAATCATCCCAAAGTTTAAAAGACACCTTATGAGACTCACTATAGAGTGCAGATGCACAACAAGAAAATAAGATTCCTGATTGTAGTTATGTGCTTTCTATGGCCTTCGTATACTATGTGACTTTGATTTAAAATTACTCAATCTATAATTACCCTTTATTTTATATTTTTCCTAATCAAAGAAAGAAAGAAAGGCCAACAGAGGTGAAAGAGAGGTGGTAGAAGGTTCAAGCAAATAAATAAATCTCATCGTTAATGAAACAATAGAAACCAGATGCCTAGACTTTCATATTTCTCTTTCCAGCATGTTCTAAAAAAGTGGCTAAATGAATTGTTCAACCAATTGTAGACAATGTTCCAGCTACACCATTGATATTTTTTCATAGGAAGACAAGTTGTACGAAATTTAACTTCAATTTTTTCCGAATTGGATTGAATCCTCTGTGCTTTTGTATTTAACTTATCAAGGAAGAATGATAATTTTTATTCTTGTGTGACCATACTAACAAAGTTGAAATTAGAGGGTTTTGTTAGTATATCAAGAAAAATGGCTCTCAATCTAGAGCCCTAATATATCATATTTTTTGGAATTCCCAAGAGATTGTTAGAAGCTCAACTATATATATACATATGTGTGTGTCTGTGCACATGTGTGCATGTTTTTAGATACCTTGAGATGCTTTGAGTTTGAGACCATTTCAGCGAGGAGGAAAAAAAAAGTTCCTAAAAAATTTCAAACAATTCTCATAGGTGGTGTAAAAACTTCCTAAAAATTTCTAACCTTCGCCTTGTATCTGAAGTTGCTCCCTGGTCTTCTTATAGATAAGAGGGAATCCAAGCACCGTAGAGAGTATTCTTCAAATTAATCCAACCACCAACACAACGCTGCAAGCACGAGAGGTCTAGGAATGTCTTCCAAAAATGATTTTCACTCCTTTATCTTCCCCTCCGCCAACATCCTCCACATTCCACATGCATGCAAAAAGGTGGGAAATTTTTCAGGCACATGGATAGTTTGTTGGTCGCATGCAGACTGTGGGAGTATAAACAATGCACGTGGATTTTTTTTTCTAGGCAAAGTATGATAGAATTGACAAGGCACACGAACTGTATGCAAAGTGTGATTAAATCAATAATCCAATCTCACACATATGAGGTTATTTATTACGCCAAATTAAAAAAAATTTACGCGAAACAAAATATTTTTTTAGTACATTTTGACATACACATGATTGTTGAAAGAGTCTAATTTCCTTCTCACATATGCCAGCAGTTGAAAATGAACTCAAGTTGGTTGTCTATCAATTTAAACTACTTGTCTCCACATCTCCATGTTGCCTCCACGTATAGAGGCAGTTGAAACTAAACTATGAGTTTTGTACATTTGTTGTCATGTTGTTAGATCTATTCGCTAGAGTTTTCTCACTCCACCCTCCACATTGCCTAAGCTATTCTCCACGTTTTGTATATCTGTTAGGTATTAGACTCCTATTTTGTTTTTTCTTTCTTTAATATCTGTAGACTCATTTGCATCAAATCCTCTATAAATAGAGGTACTTGTAACATGTTTATTAGATGAATAAAATTTATGATTATTTGTTGTAGCATTTGCATCATATTTTTTGTATTTTTTCTTCCCTCTACCATCAAATTTGGTATCAGAGCAGGTTAGTTGATCCTGTAGAGATTAGAAGTTTATAAAAGCTGAGGAGGAAGGGTTGCTCAGTCTTAGAGGTTGATTTTAGCTGAAAGAGACTACTGTTGTAACTTTGAAGAAGGTGCAAAATAAAGTTCAAAGTTGTTGTCAGTTTTTTCAGGAAAGCCAAGAATATATTGCACAGAAGTAATTGCTGCCAATTGGTGATTGAGAACCAAACTAGTTCATTGACATGGCTACAAATAATAGTATTTCTCAGCCTCAGATTTTGATATTCACTGGTAAGAATTGTGATTTCTGGTCTATATAGATGAAAACATTGTTTTGTTGTCAAGATGTATGAGATTTGGTAGAGAAGGGTTTTATAGAACCATAGGAGGCATTATCACAAGCAAAAAAGGACCAGCTCAAAGAGAACAAGAAAAATGATGCTAAAGCCTTGTTTAGTATTGTAGATAGGAAAAATATACAAGTTGATTCTATGCACTTTATCCCGATTACTAAGTCATTTCTTCCTGAATCATACTCTCATCTTATCATCACTTTTCATCTCTTAATTAGATAAATCATTATTTATTTAATTAGGTCTTTCTCCCCTCTTGATTAAATTAATCAATTTAATTTAATTGATCCTCTCTCTTTGGTTCTTTAAATAATTCATTTTATTTAAATTAAATCTTTAAAGTCCTCTTATTAAATTGAATAAATTAAACATTATTTGATTTAATTTAACATTATCCCCTTTAGTTAAATAGATCAAATCATTTATTTAATTAAACCCTTCCTCTCAATTTGATTTAAATCAATTCATAAATTTAAGTCTAAATTGTCACATCTCCTAAATTCCTCATTAAATTAAATAAACTTTGATTAATTTAATCTTAATCTATGTCGCATTCTCTAGAGAATGCAACTTGCACAATAAATCAATTACTTTGATTTATTAAATCTCCTATTTTCCTTCACATGGCATAAAAGAGGAATATTCCTTCAAATTTGAATTCAAATTCAAGTGGACTTGGTCCTTCCAATAAGGCATTTATTTCACCTTACAAGTCCTTTTGCCTTGAGCCAAGTGGCCATAACTTCATTTTCCTTCCCTCTTCAACAAGACATATCACAAATTTTAAATTTAAACAAATTGCATTTATTGGCACTTTGATCAAAATGTGCACAACCTTCAACCATTCACATCTTGACAAGTGGCACTTGGCCATTGGATGTTCAATGAGCCCACATTGCTCAATTTCATTCATTCTCCCAATTTGAAAATCTATAAATGAGAGACTCTTCCTCTTATTTTATCATCCACAATCCAAACAAGTATACTATACTTTATTTCATCCACAACTTAGCCAATTCATATCAAGTTTTCATCATTTTCATGGTTTCATAGCAAGGTTATGCCAAAATTTCATCAAGGAGTTTCAATCATCTACAAATCTTCATCAAAGTTTGCATTGGAGTTGGGAAAGGGCCAATTTCTACACATAATTGGCACCAATTCCCCCATGGGATCAAAAGTTTGCATCTTAGAATAGGATTTCATTACTTTCTTTATTCATTTCTTCATTTTGTTTCTTATTTCAGCATTGCAAATGGATTTCATGGGGAATCCTTGTTTTTACTTGCATTTGAATCTAATTGTGTGTTTGTTTCTCATGTTTGTGCAGGTATAAAGATTGGGGTTGATATTTTGGTGCTAGAAGGAGGGCATAAATCACAAATCTAACACGTTCTTTTTTAAATTCTGCTATTTTTTTATAGTTCTATTCGTTAACCCCCATTGTGGTGCATCTGACCTCTGTTTTAGCACATCTAATACCTGTTTTAGTGCATCAGACCTCTATTTTAGCACATCTGATAGCTGTTTAGTGCATCTGACACCTGTTTTAGCGCATCTAACCTCTGTTTTAGCGCATCTGACACCTGATTTAGCGCTTCTAGCACCTGTTTTAGTGCATCTGGCACCCGTTTTAGCACATCTGACACCTTTTTTAGTGATTATGGCAACTGTTCACCTATTTTAGCACATCTGACACCTGTCTTAGCTCTTCTGGCAGCTCTTTTAGCGCATCTGAGCATTCTTTTAGCGCATCTGAGCACTATTTTAGTGCATAGACCTTTGTTTTAGCGCTTTTATAGTTAGTTTTAAAATGACGATATCTTGGTCATACAGAGGTCTTTTTAGATGCTTTTTTTTTGAAATGGGGTAGAATTTCATAAGCTATGCAATGGTGTAGGTGTTTCTTAGTTTTATTAGAGTTGAAATTTTCAATTTTACATCTAAAGTCCAATCACACTATAACTTGGTCTAATTTTTAGGATTTTTATGCTTAATGATTCATCTAACCCTTATATCTTCTTGTTTCTTGATTTCATCTAATATTTTGAACACTTTTGTAGGTTAGGAAATCAAAAAGGGGAAGAGGAAACAAAAGAAAATCTTCTTATGACATCATTTCTCTATTGTATCTAGTGTCTTTAGACATGCTTGGAAGCAATTATAATTCCAAGTTTCAGGATTTTATTGCTTCAAGCTTTTAGGACTCAATATATTTCAATTAAGGCTCTAAAAAAAACAATACAAATTTTCTTTCAATTTTGCAAACAAAGGGCTTAAAAAGAATTTTAGGACGAACTTACTAGAGTTGGTTTTCGGATTTAACAATTGAACAAGGAAAATCCCACATTTGATTTAGTGCTATAAAAAGAATTCACTTTTTCTTTGAGGGCTTAAAATGAACAAGTGTTGTGTTGTTTTGTTTTGTAATTGTTTACTCAAAATAATATCATCAAAAGGATGTATGCACTTCTCTCGTGCCTCACGGCGATCTTGAGAATCAAAAGCTCTTTTGGTGGTCTTAAGTTGAGTAAAATAATTACCTCCACATTTCATTTTGGGTTTAAAATTGAACAAAAAATCTTGCGAGTGTGAGTAAGCATATTGCACATGTTCTCTTTTTGTTTCTAACCGAAGGTTGATCGAACTACAAATATGATTGCTCGCTTTTGTTTATCTTAGCGGGCCTGCCTTGTGGGAAAAAGTACTCACCCAAGGGAACGACCCAGCTAGTAACACACTAAGGACAAGTGTATTTCTAGCCAGGATATAAAAGTGGGTACTAGAACAAAAGCTAGTATCACGTGATTGGCTCCAACGAGAAGGGCAACAATGGTCTCTCGTCACATGGGGCAACTCCTACGAAGAAAAAGTCCAAATTAAAACCCTTGTTTAGCGAAGGCCAAATACTTAACTATTTTGTTGGTGCAAAAGATCATGTCCTTTGAAGCCGCCCCACGTATACATGCGGTTTTGTTGTAGAGATGAAAGTATGCCATTTGAGATTCATGGGTACTAATGTTTGGCTGACCCAAGAACCAAGTGCACTGTAAGGGGGAGACTGTGTGGTCAAGCATATAATCATCCACACTGAATATGCGCAGTTGGATTTATCCAAGTGAGAATCCAATGAAATATTGTCTCATCCTCCTAGGATTGTACATGTTCTTGGAAACAAAAACACTTTGCTTGGGTCTCAAAACAATTGAAAACAAACGTTCGCAAAAGCTTCAAAATTTCAAACCCTTTGGATAAAACAAATATCCTTTGACAAATCTAAGTGCTCTTGCTTGCCCTAGGGATTATATCCTTAGAGGTTTCTAAGTGCTTGGGTTTAATCATCATTTATTTTCACTAAATTCAACCTAGGAAACTATGCTCTTGAAACCTTGATTTTCACATAATGGACCTTGTGGAAGGAAAAGGAATTGAGACATAGACATTTAGTTTGGAATCATAATCAAGAAATTGTCTTTGATAAAAGGAACTCATTAAACAAAGATAAGGACAATTGGACCTCACACATGTGTTCTCCCAAATGATTTCTCGTAAGATCAAAATCCAAAAACCAAGGTTCAAGAAGCTTAGATCAAAGGCTTGTGAAGAGTGTCTTGAAATGCTTCTTGAAGTTAGAGAAAGGTTGGTATATAATTTCTACAAGGAAGCTTCAAAGAAAAACCCAAGTTTGTATGAGTTCTATTATCAACAGAATCCAACTCTTTTTCAAAGGTTTTCTTTTCTCACATAGGAAGTATGGCATGTTCTTCAATACCGAGGTCTTGTAAGAAAGAGTCTTGTCTAGGTCAAGTATAGGATCAAAATCATCACTCTCATCCATCCTTCAATCATCAAAATCAAATCCCATTTCATTAAACACACTCATGAAAATTTTGGAACATTATTCATGCTAGACTTCCAGGCAAAATCAAAATCACCTTGTTTGGCTTAACACACCTAGCCAAATTATCCTTTCGTGTATGAGTTTACTCTAGGATAACACAACTTCCTAGGGTTTACAAGTCCAAAATCATATTGTTTGACTTAACACACTTAGTCAAACTATCCTCTTGTGTACGAGTTTACTCTAGGATAACACAACTTCCTAGGGTTTGCAAGTTCATTGTAACTTTATTTGGCTTAACACACCTGGTCAAATTATCATCAATCAAAATCAAATCAAAACAAGTCCTAAAGTATAGCATTGATCCAAAGTTCCTAAAAGTTCAAACACCCATACCCCTCACCCTTTCATCCTTCATCTCATCATTGGTCCTAAACACCTTAGAGGCCAAAACACAAAATGGAAAATTCATTTAGCATCACGTTGCAATTACTCCAACAAATGCATGCTCAAGCCCATGCTCAATACCATGCACAATTGCAAGAAACTTGACAACAAACATTTCAAATAGACCTACAACAAGAAGTAGCCCAATTACTAGCCCAACAACAATCTTTGTTGGCATAACAACAACACGACTAACAACAAGCATTGTTGGCTCAGCAGCAAACACAAGAATTACTCCCTCAACAAAATTTGCAACAGATTCCCACCATAATCATTGAAAATGATGATCAAGATCCTTCGACCAATGATCATGCTGAAAATGTCTCTACATCAGTTAATGAGTTAGAGGACATATCTCAAGAATTTATTCTAAAGCATGATCAACATCTTTCACGAAGGTCTAGCAATGATCCTTTCCAAAAAAAATGGACATCCTTTGACCTCATGACATTTGAGAAACTTCCTATGCCTAATGAATATATCCAAGAACCCTTTATAAGCAATCCATTCTTTGAAATTGACCCATGTCAAGAACTTTATCCAAAGCATGTTGAAAGCAATTCCAAAATCATTCGAGATCAAGAACTTGTATTTCCAAGCTACTACAATGATGTAATAGACACTCTCCTATCTATAAATGATAATCATATCCACATAGCACATACTCCTCCATCTACCCATGAGATTCTTTCTTTGGATGGACACGTAGATGGTCTTCATTCAAAATAGGATTCCTTTACTCTTGACATTATTACATAAAAAGGGCACATTATTGATTCCTACGGTCAAACTGAGTTGTCAACGTCAGGATCAAATATATCCCAAATTCAGATTGAGGACATCATGTATGAAGATATCTAGTATTATCCACTCAAGGGAACATGTCAGACAAAACATGATATTCCAGAGTCAGTAGAGCAGAAAATTGAAATGATGTCATCAACAGTGGTCATTTGTCAGATAATGCATTCCAAACAAGACATCTCAAAAAAGGGAGAATCAAAGAACAAAGATGCTACTACCACCATACTGGGGGCAACTTCATCTCGAGCAAATATCAACATAGGGGTCACGAAGGATCCTTATGATGAAACCAATGTCAATACTACAACTAGCCATGTCATGAATCTTCATCCACCCATCACCCCATCCATGAATTGGGACCAACATTAAAAGGGATATTTGAATCAAAGCATGAAGAAAATTATCAAAGAAAAAGAAGCTAAGAAGCATATGAGACAAATCAAATACATATGAATGCCAAAAAATACAAAGAAAGATGATCCCTATCATACTCCATTAGTCAAAGAAACTATGGGGCAAAATAAAAAAGGGAAAAGTATCCATCAAAGATGTCCACAAAGGAAAAAGCAGGTTTCTCAAGAAATGTACAAAGTATATCAAGCTGTTGGTCCTAATTCTATCCACACTTTCGTATCCACTCATCATTGCTCATCTTCCCAAGTTTGGAGAGTCAAAGGTTCCAAACTGTCAACCAATCCACCTTTTATTCCTAAACACACTCCACCATCCACGCCTCCACGCATGATATCCAATTCTCACATTGACCATGTATTGGTAGCAACTTTTCATCATAAGGATTCATAAAGCACTCTATCGTGATGTGCACACAAAGATAGAGTTAACTCCGGTATCAACAAAGCAGATCATGGATCTCAAAATTTGCATTAAAGTGCACGTATCTTGGCTACACAGCTTCTTCAAGTAGGATACCGATGGCACATTATAACAGAAGCATATAAATTGACACCACCAAGTGGTTTAGCATGAGCTTACAATCTTTCAGCAAAAAATCTAGAAAAAATACAAAAAAATATAAAAATAAAAAAAAATCAAAAAACGGATTGAAAACAATAAAGAAAAAAATCATCCTCTGGTGAAAATTGCATAGGCGATGCTTTGGGAAAGTACCATAATGAAAACCTAGCAAACAGGTGTCATGTGTAGAATCGAGCATCTACATGCGCCATTTTGGGGGAAAGCATCTCATCCCATCCATAATAAAGCTAACGTCTCATCCATAATAAACACATTTATCCATGAACTATTTATCCAATCCATATTCATCTATCTGCATCCATCTTCCAAGTTATCTTAACCTTGATGAAACTTTGGTTCACACTTTACACTTGCTTATGGTAGACACTTGACATGGGTCATTTTCATTGATCTTATCCTACCCAATGTTATCCGAGCCTTGAAGCATTATACAAATGTGCATCGACTACATGAACCCCTTATCTTATCACAAGATAATCCTTGGCATCCTTTGCATTCTTACCACACCCATCCATCCATCCATCTATCCAAGAATCCACCCATGGCCTTTCAAACATTGCTAGACGCTGGAGGCAGATATTTGCATCTTGCTTTAGGAATAAATCTTGATATATAACCTCCAGCTTATGTGATGATCCAAACATTAGAAAACATGAAATCAAATTGGTCAAGCATTTGTGAGCCAAAATCCAAATCACTAGCCCATGGCATATTTTGGACAAAAAGATGTTCCTTATCAAGCTTTAACTTTCATCGAACATCAATGCAAACAATCAATATCCGTAGCATCTAATGTGTACTTCAGTGTCACATCAAATCATCAAAACAATTTTGTTCTAAATCAAGCTTCAAAATTTTGATCAATCAAATCCAATCAATCCATCATCATCTTGGGATATCCTTCCCAATCCTCGTGTTGCTTAACACTATCCTTGCATTGTTGTGTATCCTCAACAATGTTATCATCATCAATCCATCAATTTGATTCATCAACCTAGCATAATTTTCAACAAAATCCCAAACATAACACTAATATCATATCCATATCCAAATCATCCAAATCATTCAAAATCCAAAACACGTCAAAAACCTGAAAAATCAAAAAGTGGCATCATCTGTTCCGAACTACATCGTCTCTGAGCTGGAACGTAGGCAAGGTTGATCTATGATCATCCCTTGAGACACCCTAGGTCAGTCCTTTAGGTGTCCATTGCAATCTGGCAATCCCTTTGCCCATCTTTCTCATCATCAAATCAAGTTTGTCATCAGTCGAACTACATGGTCTCTATGTATATAGCGTAGGAAAAACTAATCTATGGATCAGCTCCCGAGACCCCTAGGATAGGTCTTTAAGTTAGTCTCTTCATCATAAATCTCGAAAATCCAAAACATTTATAAAACATCCAAAAATCAAAAAAACCTCAAAAACATTTTCAAAATACCAAAAACAGCCTCAAAATATCTGAAAAATCTAAAATGGTGCATTTGTCTCCTCTCGCTTTCACCCAAAATAACCATCACTCATAATAAATCAATCATCATCTTCATCCTTTGGTGGGTCAGTCGGAAGCAAGTCTAGCAAGTTCCAAAGTGAACACCCTAATCATCAAAGTCTCAAGCCTAGGTCAGTTAGCAAGCAAGTTGATCAACTCAGAGTATCAATAGCTTATCACCCAATCAGTCTCATCAAAACCCTGATCACAACATGTCCTAGGATGCATCCTTCCTACACTGGACACTAGCATCAGGTATCACCTTAGTTTAGCCTTGGCTAGTGGTACAAAGAACATTAGTTTGTTTGTTTACTTTATCCTTTCTTTGGATTTATCTTATTTTGTGCTCATTCCAAGGACCTCTCAATGATGCCTAACTAAAACAGGTTTAGAGAGAAAGGAATGGGGCAATGATCATTATCTTTTTTATCTGTTGTGCTTGTGGGATACTCTTGTAAAATAACTTAGTCATACATGCTTTGTTTGGTTTGTAGGTAGGGTTTTTTAGGTATCTTGTTGACCACATATGAAGGCTTTCTTTTCTATGTTTTGGTCTGAGATGCTTAGAATATTTGAACTACATCCTGAACAAGGTTTCGTATGCTAAGTGTAAATAGGAATACTCCTATCTAATTGTCGAGTCAAAGTTCATCACACTAGGTACAACACCATCCTGGTTCTTTATACCTTGATGCATCATACCTACATGTGTTATCAAACATAAAGTAATTGGCCCTTTTAAAATCCTGACTCCTGGTAAGAAAATCATCACCATCATCATTAATAACGTAGGCTTGTTGGATCCTCTTCTTATCATTCTTTTCTTTTTATTCTTCTATCTTTACTAATATTTCTATCCAAAATTGGTGTGTTGTATCAAAAATACATGAGGCTACCCATGGCCGATAACTTTCTATACATCATCAGAATTGTCTACATCAAAGAATTATCTTTCATCCTTTGATCAATAAAACCACTCCTCTCACATTTTATCGCGATCTTGATCGAAAAATCGAACATTTCTGCTCGATCTCTTGAGGGGGCAATATACCAACGTAATCCTCTCATTGGGGCAGCAGTGGGGCATCTAAAAAAATCAAAATTTTTTGAACTTTGATCATAGCAGTTTATTTTTTGAACCAACGCAACAAGCGCATTGCTTCAAAGAGGGGTAAAATGTAGACACGAAAAATATACAAGTTGATCCTATGCACTTGATCCCAATTACTAATGTGATTTCTTCTTGAATCATACTCTCAGATTATCATCACTTTTCATCTCTTAATTAGATAAATCATTATTTATTTAATTAGGTCTTTCTCCCCTCTTGATTAAATTAATCAATTTAATTTAATTGATCCTCTGTTTTTGGTCATTGAAATAATTAATTTTATTTAAATTAAATCTCTAAAGTCCTTCTATTAAATTGAATAAATTAAACATTAATTGATTTAATCTAACATTATCCCCTTTAGTTAAATAAATCAAATCATTTATTTAATCAAACCCTTCCTCTCAATTTGATTTAAATCAATTCATAAATTTAAGTCTAAATTGTCACATCTCCTAAATTCCTCATTAAATTAAATAAACTTTGATTAATTTAATCTTAATCTATGTCACATTCTCTAGAGAATGCAACTTGCACAATAAGTCAATTACTTTGATTTATTAAATCTCCTATTTTCCCTCACATGGCATAAAAGAGGAATATTCCCTCAAATTTGAATTCAAATTCAAGTGGGCTTGGTCCTTCCAACAAGACATTTATTTCACCTTACAAGTCCTTTTGCCTTGAGCCAAGTGGCCGTAACTTCATTTTTCTTCCCTCTTCAACAAGTCATTTCACAAATTTCAAATTCAAACTAATTGCATTTATTGGCACTTTGATCAAAATGTGCACAACCTTCAACCATTCACATCTTGACAAGTGGCACTTGGCCATTGGATGTTGAATGATCCCAGATTGTTCAATTTCACTCATTCTTCCAATTTGGAAATCTATAAATGAGAGACTCTTCCTCTCATTTTATCCTCCACAATCCAAGCAAGTATGCTATACTTCATTTCATCCACAACTTAGCCACTTCATATCAAGTTTTCATCATTTTCATGGTTTCATAGCAAGGTTATGCCAAAATTTCATCAAGGAGTTTCAATCATCTACAAATCTTCATCAAAGTTTGCATAGGAGTTGGGAAAGGGCCAATTTCTACACATAATTGGCACCAATTCCCCCATGGGATCAAAAGTTTGCATCTTAGAATAGGATTTCATTACTTTCTTTGTCCATTTCTTCATTTTGTTTCCTATTTGAGCATTGCAAATGGATTTCATAGGGAATCCTTGTTCTTACTTGCATTTGAATCTAATTGTGTGTTTATTTCTCATGTTTGTACAGGTATAAGGATTGGGGTTCACAATTATACGACAAGCTATGAATGATTCAGTGTTCTCAAGGGTTGCTGCAACAACTAAGTCCAAACAAGTTTGGGAGGCACTAGAAGTTTCCTATCAAGGTACAACCAAAGTAAAGGTAGCTAAGTTACAAACACTAAGGAGAATTTTTCAAAATCTTCATATGAGTGGTTTTGATTCTATAGATCATTTTTTCAGTGAAGTTATGAATATTGTTAATCAAATGAGGACACATGAGGAAAACATAACTGATCAAACAAAGGTAAAAAAATTTCTTAGAAGTCTACCTAGTAAATTTTATTCAATTGTAGTTGTTGTTGAAGAATTAAAAGATTTAGCTCAACTATCTATAGATGAACTATTGGGATCCTTATTATCTCATGAATCTAGAATGAATAGGAATAACAATTCTTCTATAGAGAATGCTTTTAGATATCAAGTGTCATCTAACAGAGGAAGAGGAAGAGGCAAAAATGGTTATAGAAGTTCAGATCAAGGAGAAAGGACCAATGAGTCCAATCATAGTTTCAATAATAGAGGATGAGGAAGAAATCAATTTCAAGAACAATCACCAAGGTTTGATAAATCCCACATCCAATGTTATTACTGTAAGAAATATGGTCATTTTGCAAATGAGTGTAGAAAGAAACAAGAAGAAGTGGACAAGAATGGTGCAAATTATTTAGATGTATCTGATAATAATTCAGGAAGTTTATTTATTACTTGCAATGCAGCTCAGGAAAGTTCTAAGGATGTGTGGTTTTTAGACAGTGGTTGTAGCAATCATATGACTGGGAATAGAGAGTTATTTGCTAGTCTTGATGATTCTATGAAATCTGAAGTGAAATTGGGAAATGATAGTAAAGTATCTGTAATGGGGAAAGGTGTTATAATTTTTTTTACTAAAAGTGGGGAAAAGAGATATATCCCTAATGTTTACTTTGTGCCTAGATTAAAACATAATCTAATGAGTGTGGGATAGCTAATGCAGAATGGGTAGAGAGTTTTCTTTAACAATGATGCATGTACAATTATGGATAGAAATACTAGTGACAAATTAATTGCAAGGGTTGAGATGACCAAGAACCAAATGTTCCCCCTCTAGATGAATTGTATTCAAGGAAGAAAAGAAGTTAATTTCAGGGCAGTATACTTGGACCAGACATGGCTATGGCATTTAAGGTATGGTCACCTTCATTTTGATGGTTTGAGTTTATTGCAAAAGAAAAATATGGTAAGAGGATTACCGACCATCATGCAGCTAGCTAGTTCATGTGAGAGTTGTATATTAGCGAAGCAACATAGAGAATTTTTTCCTATAGGAAGTTCAAATAGAGCAAGGACTCCATTGGAATTAGTTCACACTGATTTATGTGGACCAATGAAAACTCTGTCTTTAGGAGGAAGTATATATTTTCTAACATTCATTGATGAGTTTAGCAAGAAAACTTGGATATACTTTCTCAAGAAAAAGTTTGAAGCCTTCAATAAATTCAAGGAGTTCAAAGCTATGGTGGAAAAGCAAAGTAGACTATTCATTAAGATACTTCGATCTGATAGGGGTGGTGAATTTAGTTCTAATGAGTTCCAAGAGTTTTGTAGAGATCATGGGATTAAGAAATAGTTCACAACAAGGTACACACCATAGAAAATGGTATAGAAGAGAGGAAGAACATAACCATAATGGAAATGGCAAGGAGTATGTTGAAGGCCAAAAACTTGTCTAATGATTTTTGGGTAGAAGCAGTAGCGTGTGTGGTTTACATTTTGAACAGAAGTCCTACAAAGAGTGTTAAGGACAAAATTCCACAAGAAGCATGGAGTGGTAAGAAACATTGTGTTTCTCATCTTAGAATTTTCGGTTGTGTTGCATATTATTTAGTGCCATCTAAATTAAGAAAAAAATTGGATGATAAAAGTGAGAAATGTATCTTTATTGGTTATAGTGAGCAGTCAAAAGCTTACATTATATAACCCCATTTCAAAGAAAATGATTACTAGCATAGATGTCAAATTTAAGGAGGAAGAATCATGGGATGGAAGTGTTGATAGTTTAGTATCAACAAGAGCACCAATTCATCATAGTGAAGAAGAATAAGAAGGTCAAGATGGTCAATCAAATCAAGTAGAACCAAGCACTCCATCAAGAAATTGTGTGCAAGGCCAATCATCAGGTCATGCAGAGCATCCTAATCCTAATTCAAGTGTAAGTAATGAGTCGAATCCTACACTTGCCTCATTAAAAGGTAAGAAAATGAGGAGTTTAAAATAAATATATGATGAAGGAGAAGAAAATTTGGATTTGTGCTCAAATTTTGCTTTATTCTCTTATGATCCTATATATTTTGAAGAAGCAATGAAAGAACATAACTGGATCAATGCTATGGATGAAGAAATGGATTCTATTGAAAGGAATCGAACATAGGAATTAGTGGATCTACCTGAAGGTAAAGATTGCATTGGAGTCAAATGGGTCTATAAGACTAAGTTCAATGCTGAAGGTAAAGTTGTAAAGAATCAAGCAAGATTAGTTGCAAAATGTTTTTCACAATAGTATGGAGTTGATTATAATGAGATATTTGCTCCAGTTGCTAGACTCGATACTGTGAAAATGGTTTTAGCAATAGCTACACAAAATGATTGGAAAGTTTTTCAAATGGATGTCAAGTCATCTTTTTTGAATGGTTTTCTAGAAGAAGAAGTATATGTGAAACAACCGCCAGGTTATGAAGTGCATGGACACAAAGACATAGTCTATAAATTGAAGAAGGCTCTCTATGATCTTAAACAAGCACCAAGAGCATGGTATAGTACGATTAATTCTTACATGAAAAGAAATGGATTCAGGAGAAGCAAGAATGAGCCAACATTGTATACAAAGATCAATAAAGAAGGTTAGATTTTGATAGTGTGCTTATATGTTGACGATTTAATTTTCACTAGAAATTTGTCTGTGGACATATTTAAATCAGAAATGAAGAAAGAATTTGAGATGATAAATTTGGGTTTGATGAAGTAATTTTTGGGTATTGAAATTGTTCAATCAGATAAAGGAATTTTCATTGGTCAATCCAAATATGTAAAGGATGTGCTGAAAAGGTTTAGGATGTTGAATTGTAATGCAACATTTACACCATTTGCAATAGGGACTAAAGTTAGCAAAGAAGACAAAGGGCCTAATGTTGACTATACAATCTTCAAAATATTAATTGGAAGTTTGATGTATCTCACAGCTACAAGGCCAAACATCATGTATGGTGTTAGTCTAATCTCAAGATTCATGGAGTCACCAAAAAACTCACATTGGCAAGTTGGAAAGAGGATATTGAGATATGTGGCAAGAACAATAGGATATGGAATCTTGTATTCCAAAACTAATGATATTTGTTTGATTGGTTATACTGACAGTGATTTTATAGGTAGCATGGATGATATGAAGAGTACTTGTGGATATGTCTTTCATTGTGGGACAGATGCAATCTCATGGGCATTAAAGAAGCAACCATTAGTAACTCTTTCGTCAGCTAAAGCAGAGTATGTAGCAGCCACATCAGTAGCATCCCAAGTAGTTTGGATGAGAAAAGTATCAATAGACTTATTGCAAGCATAACAGGAGTCAACACCAATCTTTTGTGACAATAATTCAACGATTGTGTTATCAAAGAATCATGTTTTTCACAAAAGGATCAAGCACATTGATACAAGATACCATTTCATCAGAGAACTAGTAAATAATGGAGAAACTTATTTGTAATTTTGTAGATCCAAAGATCAGCTAGCAGACATCTTGACAAAGGCATTACCAAAGGAGAACTTTGAGTATCTAAGAGAAAAATTGGGAATAATTGATGTTGAAATTGTTAATGGTGGAAATTAAGGGGGAGTGTTGAAAGAGTCTAATTTCCTTCTCACGTATGCCAGCAGTTGAAAATGAACTCAAGTTGGTTGTCTATCAGTTTAAACTACTTGTCTCCACGTCTCCATGTTGCCTCCACGTATAGAGGTAGTTGAAACTAAACTATGAGTTTTGTTCATTTGCTGTCATGTTGTTAGATCTATTCGCTAGAGTTTTGTCACTCCACCCTCCATGTTGCCTAAGCTATTCTCCACATTTTGTATATTTGTTAGGTATTAGAATCCTATTTTTTTTTTTCTTTAATATCTACAGATTCATTTGCATCAAATCCTCTATAAATAGAGGTACTTGTAACATGTTTATTAGATGAATAAAATTTTTGATTATTTGCTATAGCATTTGCATCATATTTTCTGTATTTTTTTCTTCCCTCTACCATCAAATTTGGAATCCCATTCCTAGAAAACATGTGTCCTGCAAAGTAAGAGCACAATGATTAGTGCTATATTGCTAATTCTGTAAAATATCATACATCAGTAGATACTGCTGATTTTTATTGACTTTCCAATAGGAGTAGGAATGTGCAAAAATGCATTGAGTTCTCATATGCAGATTTAACAACAAGAAAATAAATAGCTTTGAAATCATAGAAATGAGTAGATTGTGCCAGTAATTTTCACTAATAGAAGAAAGATTGGGGGGTTCTAGGGAATACTTAGGGTTTTTTTATTGGGGAAGAGAAGTTAAATGTGTACAAAAGTGCATTGAATCCTCACAAAATAGCATATTTTTCTTATATATCAGTAAGACCTGCTAGATTAGGGAAAATTGCTCTGCAATATTATGGCAGCAGATTCTGCTCACTATAGTAGCATGAATGCAAAATAAATGCTTTGATGTCTCATAAATTAGTATTTTCGGCTAGATTGAGGAAGAACCAAGAAAATTAGGGGAGGAATATTTTGTAATCACATAAATCCATGTACTCTTTTTTCTAATTACTTTGAGAGAAAACTATGTGGGAAAATACTTTGAATTCTTGTAAAAGAGCATTATCAATAATGTGAAGCAACGGTAGGAGGAAATTTGCTTTGAACTCACATAAATCCACATATTCTCCTCATTTATCACTATGAGAAGGAAAATCATTTGGGGAAATGCTTTGAATTTTCATAAAGCAGCATTATCAATCATGTGAAGCAACATTAGAAGTAAATTTGCTATGGATTCTCATAAATTAAAAGATTCTACTTGTTTACCAGTAAGAGCATGGACATAAGGGAGAAAATTCCTTACTCTCATCAATTAGCAGACTCAATTGAGTTTTCAATAAGATCAGGAAACATGCTTTGAATTCTAACAAATCAGCCAATTCATATTAGTTATCAACAAGAGCCATAGATTCTCCTCCTTTATCACTATGACAAAGAAAATTATGTGGGAAAATGTTTTGAATTCTCATAAACCAACATTATAAATAATGTAAACCAACATTAGAAGGAAATTTGCATTGAATTCTCAGAAAAAAATAAAGTCTACTTATTTATCAGTAAGAGCATAGGCATGAGGGCAAAAATACCTTAACTCTCATTAATCAGCATGAGCAAATGCAGGAGGAATGTTCTACAATAAACACATTATGGAATTTGTTTGACAAATTTTAAAGAGTGTATATGAAATCAAAGCATGGAGTATAAAATTTACTAATTTTTCTACAGTCTCCAAGCATAACTTTAAAGAAGGAGACACACCCATCAAAACGCTCTTTCTCATGATGTTTACCATGATTTCTAAAAAATTTCTGACTGCACATCCTGGATGGTATAAAAAGATCCCATGTTTCTTCATCTTCCATTACAAACCCAGATGCAAAGCTTATCAAGATACACCCCAAATTCAAGATACATAACCAAATTCTGAATGATTGATGTACACTTGAATTCAAGTAGCAGATAATGTCAAGTAGAATTCAATCAGTGTGCAGAGAGTGCAGACAACAAGACACAACATAAAGAAATATACAGTAATCACTTAGATTTCCATAAAATTTAAATAATGGCAGGATTGCAATAAAGGCGATGCGTACCTAATCATGTGGAATTGGATTTATAAGCACATGGGTGACACCTTACTATGAAAGACTTTGCTCTAGCACGTGTATGGGATGTGTTTGTCTGTCATTTTTCCTGCAATTTTAAATTTAAAACTTAAAAAGTAGCTAAATTTGTATCTCTAGGAAAATTTATATCAAAACCTTAATGGCATCCAAACTTGCATTTAACAATTTTTACAAACAAACCCACCAACAATACCATCTAACATATCTTGGCCTATACAAAATTAGGCATTCAAGGTATAAAATGATGAAAATGTACTTTTTAGAAAAATTGTGCTAAGTTTTTAAATGCTAGTAACTATGAGGAAAGGTGACGAAGAAACCAGATACTGGAGAACACAAAAAAGAGCAAGAGTCCATGATGGGGCTTATCTCCATTATAGGTGCTCTTAGTAGCTGGTGTCTAGTGCTGAGAATCTAGAAATTCACTGAGAATCTAGTGTGGATACGTAATAAAAGAGCTTCTTTAGAAAGTAGTAGGCCATTTTGGTGTAGAAACGATGAAACCAATATGTGGAGTCCACATAATCAATAATGAACCAAAGATAATCTTCAAATGGCCACTAGCATTGCCCCAACATTGGTGGATGTGGAATACCTTCTCCCAAACACGTGACTTGCAGAAGTGAACCGAGCCCACCCAATAGGGTTAAAAACATCTTGAGAAAGTTTTGACACCATACCTTTGGGGATATCAAGCCCTAAAAGATCCCTAATAGAATGGGAAGAAATATCCATATTTAGGTGACACTTACCATTATCACAGAGGAAATGCTTACCCATAACCATTTTTACAGCTTTCAAAACTAAAGGATCCTGATCTAAAAGTAACTTCTTTAGGCGGTGGCCTCTAATAGGTCCCTTAAATGACATTTGGCTAGAAGAATGGGTTAGATTGACATTAGTTCCCATCTCTGGTCTAAACCTAAGCCGAGGTAAACACTTCTATTATAGGGAAAGTAAAAAAACAAAATAGGAGTGTGAAGGCAGAATACCATGATAGGATAAAGAAAACATATGATGCCCACAACAATCGAATGCCATGATGTGAGAAAGATCACAAGAAATGCCTCAACATGGGGCCAAGATATCAATCGAACAATTGTAAATACATATGAAAAAAGTCATAGAAACAATAACCAGGAACATATATCTTGAGAAAACGAAATTCTTTCGGAAGTTAATATATTTAAACATCATGGCTGCTATAACTGAGGGTAATTTTTGTTAGGTTGTTAGCATATTAAATGCAAAACATATAAAAACCCACAATAAATAATGGAGTGTAAAGGAATAAGCGAAGAAATGAATAAAACGATCTCACCCAAGTTCTTCATCCTCCATGGCTGATCTCCATTACACTTAGCTTGTTGAGAATGTGAGGTTGCCCTCAGATTATGATGAGCAATCTAGATTATGACTAGTCCTAAACAAGTGTTGAAGGATTCAAATGATTGTGCAAGAGAATGTAAAATCCTACATGCAAGACTAATTAACTAAATGACAAATGATTAGCAAATGCAAGACTCAAATTCAAGAATAAGATTTGCAAGAGTTTTCAAGATATTAAGAGATGACAAAATGAGGACAAAATTTTTATTTTATAGAAAATGCAATTTTGGATGGACGGATGAGATTAAAGATTGACAAGTGCCCTAGAACCAATGGTCAAGATTCAAAATAACAACCCCTTAATTAGGGTTAGGGCAACTTTAGGGTGAAATTGAAAATGAGTGGACAAGATTTAATTTAAGAAATTAAATCAAGGAATGAGAATCTGTGTACAGTGAGATGAGAATTAGTAAGTAGAAAAAGAATGACTTAGAAAATCAAGCCATTTTAGAAATTACTTAATTTGTGGAGGGAAATGGTATTTTGAATTTAATATTTTAATTTAATTCAAAATGGTGAAGTCATGTGAGAGTAAATAATAATTAAATTATTTACTTGAGAGAAATTTAAATAAATGATTTTTATTTAAATTTAGAAATGAATTAAATGAGACAATTAAATAATTAAGTTTAAATTATTTAATTGTGGAAGAAGTGGGTTAATAATTAAATAAATTGTGGAGAATTTATTTAATTATGAGAAGACATTAACATTAGAGATGTATTTAAATAAAATTAATTTATTTAAATAATCAAGAGAGAATAGTGGATTAAATAAATTTAGTAATTTATTTAATCAAAAGAGGACTTTAGACATTAGTGGCATATTTAAATAAATGTAATTTATTTAAATAGTCGAGAAGAATAAGAGAGATGAATTAATTAAATAATTAGTCATTATTTAATTAATAGTTGAATTTGGTCAGAGGGACATAATCAAATTATGTCTAGAGGAATTGATAAGAAAATTGGGTTTGTAGGCCTAGGTCAATTTTATGTGTCTACATTTTGCCCCTCTTTGTCATAATGTAGTTTACCGCGTTATGACAAAGAAAAACAAGTCAAAGATATGCCCCAGCGAAGGTACAGAGTGCCTATGCCCCCTTAATTTTTTTTTTGAATTTTGGATTGGGGTCAGAAAAATTTGGAAAGTGTCCTGATAAGCTAAATGGATGTCCAGAAAAACAACGACGCGATCAGTTTCAAAAATGGAGGATGTTAAGATAGAGAAAATATCAATCAAAGGTGGTCAAATGAGCCTCCAGTACAAACCAAACAGGCCAAACCCTAATTTTTAACCTATAAATAGGTTTGAAAAGGCATTCCAAGTATCATTTTCATATTTGCTAGTTAGAAACTTTGGAGAGCAGAGTGCGAGGAGAAAATGGTGATTCCTGTGACAGACCACCACGGCTATCGAGTGAGGACATTCTGACGACCCGAGGGCACAAGGGCACCGGTAAGTATCCCCTCTTGACTTTTATTTTCTTGATTTTTGTGCATTAATTAGGGTTTAGGGAAAAAAATGAATGCGTTGTGATGCAAATGCATTTGCATAGACTAAAAATTATTTCGCATTCAACGCATTTGTTGCATTGCGATGCAAGTGAAAGGGATCCATAGGGTTTAGGTTTATAATGATGCAAATGCTAGGCCATGAGACACAACTACCAAAATGCAACGCAAGTGTGGTAATGCACGACGCAAGTGCAATCTTGCAGCGCAACTACAATGCAACACGATGCAAATGTTATGAAATGACGCAATTGCCATATAGAATAAAAAAATTGATATAAAGATTCGCAACTGTGAGCTGGAACGATGCAACCGCTTAAATGCAATGCAAGTGCAAAATTTTGGGCCGCATATGACTTAGCGCGATGCAATTGTAGTCAACGCCTGCAATTGTAGTTGACCATGGTTGACTAGAGTTGACTTAGTGTAGACTCTTTTTTCGGATGCATTTTTTATTACATAGATAGTAATAATGCTTTGTAATACTAATCCATGTGTGCTAACCCTCGTTTTTGTGTGTGCAGAAATGACTAGTGCCCATCTATACATGTGAGTTCAGACCCTCTACATACGCATTGAAAGATCAGCTAGGAGACCATGAGTGGCAACAATTGATGAGACTAGGCCTATATTATGTCACCTACATGCCCATTATTCAAGTGAATAGAGGATTGTTGATAGCTTTGTGTGAGAGGTGGAACTCAGAGACATGTTCCTTCCACCTACCCATAGGAGAAGCCATTGTGACCTTAGAGGATGTCTACAGGATACTCTGCATCCCAATTAGTGGGGCGTGAGTAGTTTACAATCCACACAGAGGACGATAGGCCTTGGGAGACATGTATGAGGTTGTGGATGACGGCGGTTTAGGGATTCATAGATATGATATTGGTTGGGAGTTTGTGGTTGATCACTATCCTCGGTGGGATGCTATGTTGATGACATTGATTGTCAGAGTCCTTATACCAGATCGTCGTGGGCATGGATTTCTGATTGGGTGGGGGGATGTTTTGGTGCAGATGCATAGAGACAAGACTATATTTTCTTGGGGGCTATGTTTGTTGGGCATGCTATACCACTAGTTGCATGAGGTGGCTTACCAGAAGGGCCATACTATCAGTTGTGTTACTACTTTATTAATGATCTGGGCATGGGAGCACATTCCTATTTTTTGACCACCAGTTCAGATTCAACGGCTAGGCGAGGGTATGCCCTATGTGTATCTTTATGCAGGTTTAGTTATGTAGACCTGAGTAGGAGATATAGGGTACTAGCATCACAGGATTGATGCACTGATGAGTTCTATGTGGAGGCCTTTCAGAGATTGGGCCCAGTGGTTGAATGAAGATGGCCATCTTTCTTTATACAGATAGTTTAGGTATTTGATTGGGCGGACTATGCAGAGTTGGAGGATTATCGAGATGTACCTACCCCAACAGGTACTATGGTAGTTTGGTGAATAGTAGGGTGTGCCTGTGGGGATGACCGAGTATGCACAATTGTCCAGAGAGACCATGTGGGGGCCACCTATAGCAACGGCCCTGATAGAGCAGTAGTTTGATGGGCTGGTTGTGCAATAGTGGGGATGGAGGGGAGGACCAGTAGATGTAGGGATATCGGCCAAGTATGACACCTAGTGGCATGTTCACATGCCTATTCCGTTGACAAATCCAGATGGTCTTGCACCGATTGATCGTCGATTAGTCATTCCATGGGTGTGGAGGGGAGGATGCGGAGGGAGAGATGGTGGCCATGGGAGGGATGGAGGCTGAGGGGATGGTGGATGAGGGGATGGTGGGCAAGGAGATGGAGGGAGAGATGGGGGAGATGATGGAGGCTGCGAAAGTGGAGATGGTGGCGGTGATGGCAGGGGTGGGAGGAGGAGGAGGGGTGATGGAGGGCGGAGGAAGCCGAGGAGAGTGAGACAGTGGGTGGGAGGAGGGTGAGGAGGGAGAGCAGCCAGGCAGGAAGGAGGTGGACATTAGGGCAGAGGAGGAGGTGGAGGTCAGGGCAGAGGAGGATATCTTTGCAGAGCACAATCCGCTAGATATTGATGTTGAGGAGGTTACAGGGGAGGAGGATAGGGATGAGGAGGATGAGGAGGGGGAGGATGAGGCAGAGAGGAGGCTAAGGGAGATGATGATTGATGGGGAGGAGGAGGGGGACAAGCCACCTATTTTTCCTATTGATGCCACTACTGATGAGAGAGTTTCTGACCTACAGAGTAGACTAGATGCGACTTTTTCTCAGAACAAGGCCTTAGTAGCAGAGTTAGAGGTGGTGCAAGTAGAGAGGGATCAGGTTGTGATTCGGTAGGAGGAGCTTGAGAGATGGGTCAGGGATTTTGCACAGCTATGTACAGGGCCGATAGGGGATATCGCCAGAGAGCTGGCCCAAATGAGCGAGAGAAGAGGTAAGTATAGGCTATTGTACGAGCAGGCCATGCCACCCGAGAGATGAGATCCTGGATTAGCCAGATCATATATATTAGGATAGGCAATGGTACCCGTACCCATAGCAACAACATATCACATAGTAGCAGCCACACTAGTGTTTGTGGGTCCACCTCATCTGGGCAGTCATTAGGTGATCGATCACATAGTTCACACTAACATTCATCAAGCCATAGCCATAGGTCAGGGCACATCCACAAATCGGTGTCTTTAGGACACTAGACAGAGTAGAGTTAGCCTCCCATAATTGACCCTTTAGGATCTCAGAGTCAAGCCCTAGTCACCTCGCTCATTTAGGTTACAGTTGAGATGATGCCATCAGTATCAGTACCATTGGCCTCACAGACACAGGGTGTTTCATCATCACAGGCTATGCTAGCACTAGCGACAAGTCATCGATCACCATGCTCATCTCCACGAGGCGATGAGGAGAGCGCACCCTAGGGGAATTGGACATATTTTGTTTCAGACTTTCTTATGTTATGGCACTTTATGTATTGACTATCAAGCCTACAAGCTCCATTTTTGGGATATCTCATGACTCTATCCTGTGACATGATATATTTTTTGATATTATATATGAGATGATTTTGATGCAGACTACATGCTTTGTTTTATGATGCCATGCATTATGATGTTGTATGCTTTCTTTTTTATGTGATGTGATGTGATGTTATTAATGATGATGGTTTTATCCTTATATGTCATGATTGTCCTATTTTATATGTTGATGATTATGGTATTCTATTTGATGGGATGGATGCATTTATGTATTTTGAGATGTATGGATATCGTGCTTTATGGTTATGAATGCAATTATGGATATGTTCATGTATGACAATATGATTCCTATATGTCAATTAAAATGTTGGTAATGATGTTTATATGTTAATGCAAGTGATGGTTATCATGTCTATATGTTAATGCAAATGATGGTTATATGTATGCAAGATGGATGGATGCAAATAATAATGTCATGCCATGTGAATTATGGTATTTGATTTATTAAAATGTGAGATGTGATAATGAAATGCTTTATGATCATGTATGCAAGTATATTTTTTGTTTGTATGTCATAGGATATCATCAGAAGAGGGAAGGAGAAAAGACAAAGGTGGATGTTACTGTGGAGAAAGATATGCATGTTAGTTCGGAAACAAGAATCCTTCAATAATTGCCATAGTACTATCATAGTTGTTGCTCCTAATCATCATTGGGTAGAATGTCATAATGGCCAAAAAACACTATGATATGACATAGATCAATAGTGTGCAAGGTCAAACCATCACATGATTCAAAAAATAGTCACAGACAAGGATGATCATGACTTATACAAGGAACGCAATTGTTTCAAGTGATTTTGTCATAACCAACCGCAAACAGACAAGACTAATCATGGAACATCGTTGCTTCTCTAAATCCTAATGTCAGGACATCCTCGAGAAACTAGCCACATGATAGTCAATGAAAGACAAGACAACCATCGTACTACGTCGTTGCTCCTCTAAATCCTAAAGTCGGGACATCCTTGAGAAACTAGTAGCAGGATGATCAAAAGGACAAGGATGATCGTCATGATATGTTGTGGCTCCTCAGAACTAATATCATGATAACCATCAAAAAGACAGATAATGTTTACCAAGTGTTTGCCAAGTGAATAGAATGTCAAGTGTTTTGATGTCCAAATGCCAAGGTTGATGAGGTCTAGGTTGCCAAATGTCGAGTGATGCCTGATTCAAGAAGGACACATCCTAAATGATTTTGATGTCAAGAGGATTGATTCTCGGAGTCAGGAGAATCCATCAAAATACCAGATAATGATGATGAAGCTTAGGAAGGACACATCTATAAGCACGAATGACAAGGGTTGTTCTTCAAAAGTACACATCTGAAGGAGAACCGTGATGGATAGGTTGACTTTCCTTGATAGAATTTTATTAGATAATAGATTTGATCACATGTTGGCATGGACATGCAAGTTTGTTTGAGATTGTTAAAAAGACTATTTAAAGCTTGTTGATAGATTGCTCGTTTAGAATTGAGGGATGATTTGATTGACTTGAAGATATTTGACATGTGTGAAAGTGCAGTGCCATGAACCCTAATGGACTGACGTAGTGTGGCCTCAGGGGCTCATCGATTGATGGCCTTGCCTACGTCGTGCACTCATAGACCTCATAGTTCAACACGACCAATGACTTTGTCTGAAGGACAGAAGATTAAGTCATGATTTTATTTTGAAAAACCTAAAAAGATAGACCTAATGTCTCATGGATTCATAGATGAATCTTTCCTACGTAGAAAATGTCCAGAGACAACATAGTTCAAACTATGACAATGATTGAATGACGTGATTGACTTGAAATGACAAGACAAACTTGACTTTGTTTTTGATATTTTTGACTTTTTCTGAATGTGTTGTGTTTTCTTTAGGACATTTTTCAATTTTTAGGTCTTTTTTCAAGACTTTTTGTAATTTTTATGAATTTTTTCAAATTTTTATGACTTTTTTTTAGGACTTTTTTCAAATTTTTATGACTTTTTTCAAAATTTTATGACATTTTTCAGGACTTTTTATGAATGTCAAGACCATGTGCAATACCCACTGTAGTCAAATAATAAAGGTCTTTCCCCTAAGTAGGTCAAGGATTACCTACGTAGAATGACATGGAAAAGGGGGTACGAGGGATAAAAGGCAAGGATATGTAAGGAGTGATGTCAACCACTACTAGCCATGGACAGAAATGACAGGACTGATGGAAAATGTCATGAATGTCAGGATGTTGTGGTTATGCAAAGTGGATGAAGGCCGATTGGAGTAATAGTAGATGGCGAAGCAATGATCATTTACGCATGGCACCTATTTACCAAGTTTTCAAGATGGTACTTATCCAAAAGGCCTGTTTGCCAGGTTTTCACTATTGGACAAATTTGTTTCTTTTTAATATTTTTGCCATTTTTTGATTTTTTTGGTGTCACCAAGACGACTGTTTGCCAGGTTTTCATCAAGGGATGATTTTTTTCTTATTTTTCATTTTTTTTTTGTATTTTTAAGGTTTTAGCCAAGTTCTTTGATGCTATGTATAGAACTTTTGCAGATGCAGGTTGTTGATGGGTTTTATCAATTGTTCCCCATCAGGTGTGGCTAACTGATATGCTCTCGAACCGAATGCTACAGTAATAATATAAGGACCGAGCCAATTAGGCTCAAAATTTCCAAGCTTCTCACAATCAACCTAATTTCTTGAATTTTGCATGAGGACTAAGTCACCAATTTCAAATTTTTTGACCATTACCCTTTTGTTATAGCCCCTGCAAAGATGATTTTGATATGCATGTAAGTGGTTCAAGGCATTCTATCTTCTTTCTTCTAACATTTATAGCTCATGCAGGCGAGACTGTTTGTATTCTTCATCATCGATCATTTCTTTCAAGGAGACTCAGAGAGAAGGAATTTTGACCTCGATGGGCAATATGGCCTTAGATCCGTATACCAAGCAAAATGGAATGGCTCCAGTGGGTGTGTGGATGCTGGTGCGGTAGGCCCACAAGGTAGGATTGAGTTGTAGATGCCAATCTTGGCTAGCATTGTTAACAGTCTTCTTAAGAATGTGAAGCATTGTTTTATTTGATGCCTTAGCTTGACCATTTCCTTGCAGATAATATGGTGTGGAGAAATGGTGTTAGATGTGGAACCATTCACAGAGTTCATGAATGTCTTGATTTTTGAATGGATGACCGTTATCTATGATGATGAATTGTGGAACACCATACCGGTAGATGATGTAATTAAGGATAAAATTTGAAATCTACTTACTAGTGATGTAAGTGAGGGGGACGACTTCAATCCACTTAGTGAAGTACTCAGTGGTGGTAATGATGAACTTATGGCCATTAGAGGAGGATGGATGGATTTTTCCCATGAGGTCAAGTCCCCATTGTGTGAAGGGCCATGGAGAAGTGATTGGTCTCAGCTCGTACATAGGTGCATGGATTAGGTCACTATGTACTTGGCATTTCTGACATGTTCTGACAAACTGAAGAAGATCTTTTTCTAGTGTTGGCCAATAATACCCCTGTCTAGTGACTTTCCTATCTAGAGTTTGGCCACTTGAATGAGATCTGCATATACCCTCATGTACCTCATGTAAAGTTGTGTGAGCTTCATTAGTGTTGAGACAACGAAGAAGGGTGTTTTCAAAGCTACATCGGTAAAGGGTGTCACTGACAATGGTGTATCGGGCAACTTTTCAAATGAAGGATTTGCGTTGATTATTGGATAAGTTGGGTGGAAGGGTTTGGGACTTAAGATAATCATAGATGTCCTGGTACCAAGGTGAGTTGGGACCAACAAGTTCACAAACCATCTCTAACTCTAGAACATCATATGTGGGAATCAACAGTTGTTCCACTAAGAAGTCGAATTGTGACACATTTTTGGGGATGTCCAAGAGAGATCCAATAGTTTCTATTACATCAGTGGCCTTGTTTTGTGCTCAAGGGATCTTTTCAAATACAATGAATTTGAAATAGGTCAGAAATCTATCCACCATTCGCTTGTAGGGAAGCAACTTTTCATCCTTTGTTTCATAATCATCATTCACTTGGTTGATAACTAACTGAGAATCCCTAAATACTACTAGTGTTGAATTTTCCATTTAATTCCCATTTTGAGTCCTGTGACCAGTGCCTCATATTTTGCAATATTATTATTACAAGGGAAGGTGATCCGAAATGCCTTAGGAATGGAATCCCCTTGTAGTGTGATGAACAAGATACCAACTCCTAAGCTGTGACTAGTATGAGACTCGTCAAAATACAGTTTCCAAGGTGATGTAGGTTCTGCATGAAAGATAGACTCATTAAGAAAATCAGTTATCAATGGATGAGTTCCTTGGATAGGTGCATCTGCAAGCTAATAAACTACTACCTATCCTTTTATTGCCTTGCGCCTAACATATTATATGTCGTATTCACTCAAAATCATGACCCAATTTGCCAACTGACCTATCAGTGTTGCCTGACTCAAAAGGTACTTCAAAGGATCAATCTTGACTATCAGCTGTGTTTGGTGGTTCAACATGTAATGTCTTAGCTTTTGTGCTGCAAAGACAACTGCAAGGCATGCATGTTCGATAGATGTATAGTTCAACTCATATCCAACCAATGTGTGATTGATATAGTATATAGCCCTTTCCTTTTTCTTCATAGTCATTTTGTGCCAATAATGCCCCTAGTGCGTTGGTGGTTGTAGAGACATATAGGATCAATGGTTTTCCTTCAATGGGAGGCATTAGGATAGGTGGTGTTAATAGATATTCTTTTATTTGTTGGAAGGTTGTTTGGCATTTGTTTTTCCAGACAAAGGGGATACTTTTGTGCAATAGGTACTGAAATGGTTGACATTTGTCTGCTAGTTATGCAATGAAGTGTCAGATGGACTATAGTCTACCCTATAGTGTCCTTATCTCATTGATTTCTTTTGGTGGAGGCATATTTAAAATTTCTTTTACTTTTGTAGGGTCAACTTCTATGCCTCTTCGTGAAAGCATGTAGCCCAATAATTTTCCTAAAGTAACTCGAAAAACACATTTCTTGGGGTTCAAATGGACCTTGTACTCTTCTAGCTGCCTAAAAATTTTGTCCAGGACTTTGAGATGATCTTTTCATGTCAAAGATTTGGCCAAGAGGTCATCCACATAATCTTTTATTAAGGTATGCATGAGATCATGGAATATTGTTGTCATTGCTCTTTGGTATGTGGCACTTGCATTTTGTAAGCTGAGAGGCATGAAATTCCAACAGTATGCTCCCCATGGGCATGTACATACCATTTTGTGCTGATCCTCGGGGGTGATGCGTATTTGATTGTAGCCCGAGAAACCATCCATGAGGGACAACATCTTGTATCCCGCGGTGAGATCAACAATAATGTCTATGTTTGGTAATCGGATCCAGACCTGCCATGTCAACATATGACCATGCAAAGTTAAGTTTCCTTTCTGTGAAGAATTGTTGGAATTCAGGTTTCTCTTTTTCTATCAATGATGCAGCCAAGAGAACCATTTTGGGATTCTCTAGTGTAGCTATGTTAACCTCTATGGTGTCTTCAATAAGCATTGCCACTTTTTCCTATGTTACAGGAAGAAAGTCCAATCCTCCATCCTTAGGCACCCCAGGGAGGTTTTCACCTTCGGATACATCCTTTATTTTTACTATTGTACTTTTAGAAGGTGCCTCACAGTGTTCACCTAAATAATTTTCTTTTTTTGTTTTATTTTTTATATTTTTGTGATTAGAGGATTGCACAGTCTCCCCAAAGTATGCTACACAATCTAGATCAATAGAAAATCCTATCTTGTGATCACCACTTGGTATTCCCTCATGGAGTCCCATGAATTTTATAATGGCTTCATCATTCTAAAAGATATCCATAGCGGGTGGATCTTTTTGGTCCCAGTCAATGAGTTGTGGGTAGAGAAGGGAAATACCATCGTCAGTGTTGGTAAAGGATGGTGAGGATGTGGAAAGAATGCAAATGGAAGCCTCAAGTGTGAAGGCATAATTGTCATCCTCAATTTCCTAGTCAGATTCAATTCAAGGACCATAGTCAAATTCAGATGAGTTGTATTCATAGTCATAATAAGGGATAAATGGATCTGAATCCCGATCAACAGATGGTAGTTTAGAGGCACGGACAGTAGGCTCAGGTATGTCAAGCTCATGGGTGGGTTTAGGAATGGGGTGGGACAATTCAAATTTTGTCGATGATAGTTTATGCACTTTTGGGTCCCAAGGAATGCTTACCCATTCTTTATGTTTAGAATGATGATCTATAGGATCAATGTTGTACATTTGTCTAAATATTTCCTCAAAAGGGAGTTGGCCAAGTTCTAGGAATAGCTCATCAATATCATAGTCACTCAGGGTTCTAGCAGATCCTATTCCCATTCATGAGAGTCAGTTTCCGTAAGGGAGTCTTCACTTGTCTCGACACTTTCCGAAGCAGTTACATCCTCACTTGAAAGTACATTGGTACATCGATCCTCAATTTCAAGTTGCTCAAACCCTAGCCCTATATAATTTGGTCTTTGAGTGATAATTATAGGTTCTCTCCTTCTTGTGTTGTTTAGTCCAAGGCCATTAGTTCCATCAAAACCATGTGCTTTGCATATGTCATAGCCTTTTCTATAGATATGTACTAGTAGTAAGGGTAATCCTTCTGGGTCCTTGTAGATCCAATCAGCTATGTTGATAATGGCTTCATCACTCATGTCCCCCCATAGTGTGAATACCCTTTTCAGATGAACCTTGAAAGTCGTTTTAAGCTCAACTGTGAAACAAGGTCGACCACAGACTTTAGGTAGCTTGGGTATTGTGGTGATACAATAAGTTGTATTCAATTTGAATTCTCCACAACCCATGTCCTAGATCTTAAAGTTAGTACTTGGTATGGAGACTGAGGAGGATGGTGTGACAGAAGTTGACAAAGTGGATATGGGTAACTTGGTAAGTGTGGATGAGTCGATGCATTTAGAGGAAGTGGATGTTGAAGCCTCTCGATTGATAGGCACTTTATGCTCAACAGTAGCTCTCAAGTTGGTGCAATATTGAAAAGGATCAAGATCTCTTGGTAGAGTAATTTTAGTGCTGTCAAAAGGGAACTTCAGACAACGGTGGTAGGTGGAGGGGATGGCCTTTAAGGTGTGAATCCATGGGCGACCAAGTAAGATATTCTAATGTATATTGTGATCCAGAACTTGACATGTGGTGCCTATGATAACTGGTCCCACATGAATTGGGAGTGTGATGATGCCTTTAGAAGAATGCTCCTCGTCATCATATTCTTTTATCACAATACTCTTGGTAGCATCTACACATGCATTAGAGAAGCCAAGAGCCTTAACCAATTTTAAAGAGAAGATGTTCAATCTTGCTCCGCCATCTACTAGGACTCATCTAACCTTATGCTTATGGATGGAAACCTCAATATGAAAGGCGTTGTTATGAGATGGTTTGAGTGAGGAGTAGTCAAGATCCGAAAAGGTAATGTGGTGAGGTGAAGTCAAATATCTGACCATAGTTTCAAAATGGTTGACATCAATATCGTTTGAGACAGATGACTCTTGCAAGAATTTATCTAATATGGCCTTATGCGTTGGTGAAATGCGGAGTAATTCCAAGATAGAAATTTGGGCAACTCTCTTATTTAACTATTCGATAAGGTTGAATTCTAGATTTGGTATTAACTTCTTGATAGACGGGCCTGGTATGGTAATTTTGGGTTGACAAGAAGAAGGGCCTAGGATGGTGACCTTTCCTTTGCATGTGGTGACATTGCATTCTAAGGTCTTTTTAATAGTAATGGTATTGACACATTTATCTTCATCAGCAGCGTGAAGATTATTAATGATAGTACCACAGGTATAGTTGTAGGTAGCACGGGCGTAACTGGCTTGATTTTTATTATTCTTTGTGCCAGACGAGGAGGGGTTACCTAAACTATGGTCTTGCAGTGGGTTCTTATGGATGGTATGGTCAGCATTAGATGTAAATGGTTGACCTCCTAACTCAATGGTGTGGTTTTCAATTAGAGCTTGGACAAGATTTCTAAGTTGGCGACAAGAGGAAGTTTTATGCCCTTTAACACGGTGGTAGTCACAGAATGCAATATCATCCCACCATGATGGCATAAACTGACCATGATCATATGGTTTAGGTTCTTCCAAAGTTACGACACCATTTTGGATGAGTTTCTTTAGGACAACTTCAATAGGTTCACCCAAAGGGGTGTATGTGCATTTTGGGAATTACTTTGTCTGATGAGGTTTCCTTTAGTTTGATTGAGCAAGATTATTTTGAATGGCATTAGCAGTTGGTGTTGGTATAGTCATAGGTGCATTTTGATTTTGAACTCCTTTGATTGTGAGTACATGACCTATTGTGTTGACTGTTTTCGCATTGACCACACCATCATTGGTGATGTGTTTATTTTTAACCCAATATTTATTTGTCAATGGAAGCACTTAGGTGGGTGTTTGTGGTAGTGTTGATTATTTTTCTGTCATACTTAAGTTCGCCTTTGGCTAGTAAGGCTTTTCAAGTTGGACACCTTTTTCAACAAGATCAGTAAAGGTGGTGAAACAATGGACTTTTAAGCCATATCTTAGTGGGCCGAGGAGATTCTGTACAAACATTGTGATTGTTTCCTTTTCAGGTATATCCATAGGACATTGGCTTGCTAGAGTTCTCCATCTTTGAAAGAATGGGATAAAGGTCTCACCTATTTCCACTTGAGTGAGCCTACATAAAGATGCAATGTCAATGTCTGTATCAATGTTATAAGCGTAATTTTTAACAAACTTGTTTTCCAATTCATCCCATGATTTGATTCCTTTGGCGATTGTGCGAACCACTCCAGTGCGTGCCCTAAGAGACTCCTAGAGAAGAGTCTCATTAAATAGGTGTGTTCATAGGCAATGTCCATGCAACTGGTAGTGAATTCTTAGATATGTTCAATGGGATTTGTCTTGCTTTTTTATTTAGGGAAATGTGGCACCACATATCCAGGAGGAAATGGTGGCATATACAAGGTTGTGTCAAACGGATATGGACATAGGTCATATGACATGTACGGCTTTTTTTTTCACTGTTGCAAGGTTTCCACTTGTGTTTGAAGAGCAACAAGTTTGAGTGTGAGTGCCTCCATAATTGGGTTGTTGGTAGCATCACACATGTTGGTGATAGGTATGGATTTATTGCCCACCTGTTTTGATGAGATGTGTTGATTTGGAAATTTTTGTTGGTGAGCAAATTGGGTGTTCTAATTTGGCGATTGTTGGAAATGAATGTTTTGATGAGGGATGTGTTGTTGTGTATGGACTGAGAGGCATAAGTTGGGATGTGGGATCCAGCCATGTTGGATTGAATTTGAGTTCCTTGATAGCATTGAGCATGTTGATGCCCAAATGGAGTGGAATATTGGGTGCCTTGATTGCCTTGCCCAAATATATAATTATAGCCTTGAGGAATGTTGGTATTTTGTCTCAAGGGAATGTTGGTGTTGACTTGTGATGAATTTGGTACATTAGTTTGAGTTCCTTGAATGACAACGCTTCATTTATTCCTCCCAAAAGGGTTTGATGAGTTTTTTTCCATTGCATTAGAGGAACCTAATAGGAGGTATGTTGATGCCCCAAAGAGGTTTGATGTGTTGACACCCATTGTTGATCCAATAGTTTGTGAAGAAACTATGGATGTTTGTTGAGGGATGAAATGTGATGTGGTGTTTGTTTGGGTTGAGGATCCCCTAATAGATGTTGTGTTGACCACATTGGATGCATTGGTTGTGGTATGGGTGGTAGTATGAGCAAGGGAGGTAGCATTAATAGTGTTGATGACATTTTGCATGGTAGCTCCCATGGAAGTATTGTTTGCATTTGTGTGATTGGATTGTTTGATTGATGGGTTCAGGAGATGTTGCTCTTATAGTGTTGAGGTCAAATCCTTTTGGTAACCTAGCCCCTTGGTCAAGGAGCATGGCTAGGTATCTATCTGAATCATGTAGGACCAATTGCTCAACAAAGGAGGCCACTTCTAGGTTTTGGGTTATAGCTTGTATGTCTTCCTCAAAGACTTTCCCATTTTGGTCTCTGTGGACAAATTGTTCAAAAGGATTGTGTGAAGAGGATGGAATGGAAATCTCACTAAACAGATTCATGAGAGAATTTCCCATGTTTGTATTTGTGTTCATGTCATTATGGAAAGTATTTGTATTCATTTCATTGGAGAAGTTGTAAAGGTTGCTGTCTTGACCAAAATAATCCATGAGTCTTCTTTTTCTCTGTATTCTAGTTTCAACCATAAAAATTTTTCTCAACTTTGGTGAAGGATGACCTAAATATGTAAATGTTATGACACTATGTTTTGGGGGTTTTTGGAATAAGGAATGATATTGAATGATAAATGCAAAGGAGACTAAAGTAAGTGGACTAAATGTATGCAAATGTAAAGGAGATGCACACTTAACCATGCAAAGTTTTGGCAATGTCTCAATTTTGGAATGTCAATGGACTTGTAAAAAGGAGTAAGGAGGACAAAGTGAAGTTTCCACACTAGACTGATGAGTGGGAAATGGTTCACAAAAGATAATGACTAAAGGAAATGATTTGATCAACTCCAATGATAACCTACTCTTGAGGGAAAAGATTTGACAAATGATGGTAAGAAATCTACTCCTAAAATCTACAAAATGAGTGCCTAAAACGATGGTAAAGCCTAACAATGCAATTAATGAAATGTAATGGAAACCTATAGCAGCCTAAGAATGCAACCTAAGGATGATGGAATTTGAGCAATTCCTAGTCTGGTTGTGGATAGAAACAACAAAGGAAGATGTCTAGAATCTTGTATGGACAAGTTGAACCTTGGTTTCTTGAAAATGAATTAAATGGTAAGTTTTAGGAAAATGCGTCACAACAAATGCATTGCAAAAGAGAACATGCATCATGAAAAAGGTGATTGTGGTGTGTTAGCAAGAAAATGCAGTTTGATAGAGTAGTTGCAATGTTTTATGTAGAAAATGCGTTGTATGACAGGAAATTGCAGCATTTAAGGTTGCAAATGCGGTGCAACAGAGTGATTACGGCTCAAAAATAAGCAATTGCGGTTCAATATGGTAGATGCATCATGAAGTTTTAATTTGTGGCAAAAAAATTTGGTAGATTAGGAAATGTGTTTCAGTTTTGAAGTGTTATTTCAAGTTTTTAAGAGGATGTTGACTTGTTCATTTTGTCTGAAGACATTTGGAAAACACATTGTCTTGAAAGAAATTGAAAACAACCACATAGAAAATATGTACAATCCCTATGGTTGAAAAGACTATATTCTTTTGGATCCCATGTGGATTTTACTCCAACTGCATATTCTTAGCGGATGAATCCAGAAGCTTGGCCCCATGGGCTCCCCCTTACAGTGCACTCACTTGTCAAAGAAACCAAGCTTCCAACCCCCATGAATCTCTCATGGCAAGTTGATCATCTCTACTAAAAACTATGAAGATGTGGGTGCCTTCACAATGATCGTTGCTGCACCAAAGAATAGAAAAGGATTTTGGTCACACTAGAACAAGGGTTTTAATTCAGTCATTCTATTCGTGGGGCACCATCCATGAAGCAAGAGATCATTGCTGTCCTTCTTATCGAAATGGTGATCGTGATTCTTGAACTTTCCTCGAGAACCCACACTTATATACTGACTGGAAGACGCTTGGCATCTAGTGTGTTACCGGTTGGGTCGTTCCTTGCGGTGATTACTTTTTCCCACCAGGCAGGCCCTCTAAGATAAACAAAAGTAAGCAAACACATCTGTAGTTTAATCAATCTTTGTTGAGAAACAAAGAGAGAGCACATGTAATATGTTCCACTCACACTCGCATGATTGTTCTTTTTAATCCCAAATTGAAATATGAAAGGGTGATTTAGTAACCAAATTGTTAGTGTTTTTGGTTCTCTAGGTCGTACTAGGTGCAAGAGAATTGCATAAACACTATGAGGATCATTACTAGATCACAAAACACTTTAGACACATGTTCATTTTAACCATTTGTAGTGTGATCAAACATGGGTTCATTTTAACCATTTGTAGTATGATCAATCAAGAGTTCATTTTAAACCAATGAATGAACATGCAATGTTGTGTTCTTTTTAGCCTAATCAAAATGTGTGAGTGTTCATTTTAATCCATGAGTGCAATGCATGTTATTTGTTTGATTGATTAGATTGTAGAAAAAAAACAACAAAAGGGGGTTAGACTCCAGCTTGGCACATGCTATCACACATAGATTAGTAACCCAAAAATCCTTAATCTAGAAGCAGAAAAACATAAGAAATCTAGGAAAAATAAAAACACTTCTTTACATGTCGATTGCCTCGCAACAGAGCGAATGCTGCTCACTACGACAAATGCGTCATTCTGTATTGTAGATGTGGCTCGATAAGTCAATTACAGCTCAATGTCTATCAGATGCGGTGCGGGAAGTCAGATGCGTCACTCGGTTAGTCAGATGCGGCTCGATAGAGCAGTTGTGTCATTTGCAAAGGTAGATCCGGTGTAACAGAGCACTTGCGTCACATAAAATGATAGATGTAACATTTCGTACACCTGTACTTGCAAAAAATGATAAACAACCATACGAAATTATGCAAAAACGTGTTTGAAAAGGCATCAGGTTCACCAATGTAACTGAGGGTATTTTTTGTTAGGTTGTTAGCAAATTAAATGCAAAACATATAAAAACCCACAATAAATAATGGAGTGCAAAGGAATAAACGAATAAATGAATAAAACGATCTCACCCAAGTTCTTCATCCTCCATGGCTAATCTCTATTATACCTTCTAGCTTGTTGAAAATGTGGGGCTGCCCTCAGATTATGATGAGCAATCTAGATTATGACTAGTCCTAAACAAGTGTTGAAGGATTCAAATGATTGTGCAAGAGAATGTAAAATCCTACATGCAAGACTAATTAACTAAATGGAAAATGATTAGTAAATGTAAGACTCAAATGCAAGAATAAGATTCGCAAGAGTTTTCAAGATATTAAGAGATGACAAAATGAGAACAAAATTGCGATTTTATAGAAAATGTGATTTTGGATGGACGAATGAGATTAAAGATTGAGAAGTGCCCTAGAATCAATGGTCAAGATTCAAAATAACAAACCCTTAATTAGGATTAGGGAAACTTTATGGTGAAATTCAAAATGAGTGGACAAGATTTAATTTAAGAAATTAAATCAAGGAATGAGAATCTATGTGACAGTGAGATGAGAATTAGTAAGTAGAAAAAGAATGAGTTAGAAAATCAAGTCATTTTAGAAATTACTTAATTTGTGGAGGGAAATGCTATTTTGAATTGAATATTTTAATTTAATTAAAAATGGTGAAGTCATGTGACAGTAAATAATAATTAAATTATTTACTTGAAGAGAGTGAAATTTAAATAAATGATTTTTATTTAAATTTAGAAATGAATTAAATGAGACAATTAAATAATTAAGTTTAAATTATAATTGTGGAAGAAGTGGGTTAGTAATTAAATAAATTGTGGAGGACTTATTTAATTATGAGAAGACTTTAACATTAGAGACGTATTTAAATAAAATTAATTTATTTAAATAATCAAGAAAGAATAGTGGATTAAATAAATTTAATAATTTATTTAATTAAAAGATGAATTTAGACATTAGTGGCGTATTTAAATAAATGTAATTTATTTAAATAGTCAAGAAGAATAAGAGAGATGAATTAATTAAATAATTAGTCATTATTTAATTAATAGTTGAATTTGGTCAGAGGGACATAATCAAATTATGTCTAGAGGAATTGATGAGAAAATTGAGTTTGTAGGCCTAGGTCAATTTTATGTGTCTACAGCTGCCATTGTTCTCTCCATGTATGAGGCATCACATTTATCACGTCAACTTGAAGAATGGCGGCAAGAAGTAATCAATAGTCCTTAAAACTGCCCACACCGCAACATTAAATATTACATTTACTTCCTCCCATGCCATCGTACAACAATGCCAGGATGCATTAATCCTCACATGAGAAAATGCTTACCATTCTACTTCCATGGCAACCATACAACTTGTCTCACGCCAAGAAATTCTATTCATGGCTGGTCTGACGAAAATCATGATGAAAATTTCACACATATAGCCTATCGGCTAAAAATGTGGGTTTATCTCCATTTTTATTGTTGTGTTAAAATCATGAATGTGAATAAAGGGGAAATTTTTGGTTGCAATATTTAGGTAGATTGCTTTCCCTTCTATTGTGAATTTGTTCTTAATTTGGTTTGAATAGCGAAAGTGTAGTTTGTCTTGCATCATTTGTTCAACCCTTTATTTGAAACTAATAACTGTCCTACAATATTCTAGTAAATATAACTCTCATTTTTTGTTTTGGCGCCCAAAGGACCAACCGTTTATTTTCCTAACCAAGAAGATATTTTATTGAAATTCACATTTTGGTAGCACAACTTCCCAAAGCCATAAATTTTTACTTGGCTATATAATTTTCTATTATATCATTTAAAATATTTCAAGGAGATATATAATATTAAAGTGATTTTAAGATTATTTCATCCACTTTTCAAGGTTCTTCGATAATTCTTAGGGCTTCAAATTTGAGTTTGAAAATGTACAGGATTAATTTACCAAGACAAAAACGTTAATATCTCCCAAATGGTATAGGACATTGAGATGATTCTTCTACCATCTGAAACATTTTTAGATTCCACACCTTAGGGTAAATTCTCAAGTCCATACATGACATTTTAGGGTGCCTTACTAAAAATAGAAAGTGATTTTTTTTCCTTTTTGGACTTTTGACTATCTTACACCCCTTAAGTCTCATCATTGGACTCGAAACATCTAAAGAAAATAAGGTAAAGTGAAAACAATTGGCGATTCAAGATTGACCCTACACTAGTGGATATTCCTACACCATAAATCTAACACACAAGAAACAAAGAGGTTGCGATATTTATTTGAACAATATTAACTCCTAGGATAAGGTCTAATGTTCTCATGAATTTTTTATCTAAAATAAATTTCAATTAAATGATAATCCTATATTTAGTATAATGCTAGCCTTTATTAGAGCTATACCCCCAATTTTGTTGGGTTAGTTAATTGCATAAATTATGGCTATGAATTGTCTAGATCCTTAGATGGATTTAAATACAACTATATCACAATTTCGTCTAAAAGACAACTCACTAAAATAGGACCTTTATATACATATATATCACAAATGAAAAGTAAGAAAAATATGTGAAAGATTCTTAGCTTATCAAAATAATGTAATGTAACAATTATGTAAGTAAATTAACTATATATTTTATGATTCATAACTCAAAACTATGCAAGAAAATTACAATTTAAATAAATTTAGAAAATGGGATCTTATAAATTCCTTACAAATTCAAGTGATGCCTACCATAGGGAAAATTATCTACTATATTTTTGTCATGATTTGGATGCACAAGTAGTGGTCACAAATGTCATCAAGTTGTGGGAGAATTGAAATAAAAATGATTAACTATAATTACGAGATGACCTAAGGAAACATACAATAGGATGGATTAAGGGGATATACATTCAATCCTTGACTCAAAAATCATGTGAGAAATTTTTAACTATATATTGATTATCAATTAAATATATACAATTATATGTACTTACATATATTTATTTATTCCATTGTGCCATCTTCATCCTCTATTTTTTATAATGTATATATGATTATCTCATGCTCTTCCATAAAAAGTATCTATAACTCTTTATTAGTAGGTATCCCTTCATTTTTTACTAGTTTTATATTGGTTGGCACAACTTAATGTGAGTAGGGTTTAATCTTCTTATGTCTTTCATAATCTTCAAATGCAAGAAAAAATTTATTTCTTATTAGATATTTTCATAGCTAGGTGCCAACAACAACCACAAAACTATTTGGATACTTATAGTTCTCATCATTCACTCCAGTATGTAACAACTTATGTTTTTTCTCAACACACTAAGCCAATCAATACTTTGTTTCATCTTCATTCCCCTCAGGTGAAACAACATTCACGTGTTCTAAAAAAATAATTATGTATTAATTGAATGAAGTGAATGACATATAATTTACATATAAATATGAATATATAAAAAATTATACATATTACAAACTATTGTAATAAAAAAACTAATTAAAATACCTTCTTGTACAAGGTCTAACACATGATCAGAATCATCTAATGCAAACACTTGATCATTTTCTTTAATTGAAATATTTCATGTTGATCATGTGTTGGTGTAAGTGTTAAGACTCTTTGTTTCCATTCTTCAACCCATTATGTATTTTCACATGCTTCCCAATCACCTGTAATATAAAATTGATAAAATCATGCAAGATCTGTTTTCCATATTGTCTACATATTTGCATTTGAACTTTTAAATGAATGTTGTTTTGTTTATCCACTAATTGCCTCACAATAATGTCATGTAATAATATTATATTTTTAGCCCCCATGGGTTAGAGGAGTTGGTCTGAGTCTTGGGTTCGATTCTCTCTGGCTTGGAATTCACCCCGCCGCAGACGTTGGGGGGTGACGTTGGTTACCCCATGGCCGTAGGGATTAGTCTCACCTCAAGCTCGCCCCATAAAGGGATCCGCTGGGCTTGAGTCACGGGGACACCCTTCGAGACCAAAAAAAAAATATTATATTTTTCAACTAATCGAAAGAAATCAAAATATTGAGTTCTCCTTTGATCTTATAGATAATTTTGTTACACCAATTCACAATTACACATGCATCTCTAAATTTTTCTACATCCTTAAATTTAATTTCTATCTATCAAGAGCTCTTTTCACACATGATCCAATTCCATCACTTTATGATTTACCATCTCTAGCTTCAAACAAACTCCACATGTTTTAGATACTATTTTCTTTCTAAGAACTACATAACCAATAAAACATTCTAGCATTCTTGAATTGTCACGTACAAATATCTGACCATGTGAGATGTTCTTCCATTTTTATTTCTCTTTATTTTGAATTTTTACAAAATATATTGAAACAAAATTAGACAAACTCTAACAAGTGTAACTGGGTATCCATCAAAAAGAAATGGTACTCCCACAAAAATAAATTATTTCTTATACTATCATTTGCATGTTTGTATACAATATGAATAGATATGGCTACCTACACTAAATTATAATAGTGAGATTGAATTTCCCCTTGTGGACCAATGGTATTGTTTTCTATAACGTCAACCACTAATACTATAGTTCCAATTCGAAATATGTATTTACATGTGTAAAATTTTCCATCAAGCCATCAAGAATATTGAGAGTGTTTCAAGTATTTGTATATAATCTTATCTTTAAATTCTCTAATGAGTGCATGCACAATATTCTTTTTGTGACTAACTCACAACATTTTCTAATTTTTCCATCCTTTAAAGAATATTCAACATTTTTGAATCTTTTCATATATACTAATTGTTTTCCAAAATTATGTGAAATAATTTCATGCATACATTCTCCTAATAATGAATGGTTACCACATCTATTAAATTTTCTAGAAATACATGCATTTAAATAAAATAATTGTCCATTAGATTCAAAAAACAAATCTTCTATAAACTCCTTGATTGTTTGAGGTGGCATATTAATACCACATTCTTGCATAATTTCATTTGTATGCAAAGTAAAACATATATTAAAAATATCACAATAATATTGAAATTTCACATGAGTTTTATAAAAAAATTATAGATTCATTGTTTATTAATTTAAACATATGAAGGTTTATATTTTTCAAATGATCGTTTACTTATGTTAATATTTGGTAATATTGAATCATATATTTTTTTTATAAAATTTAGTTTGAGCCATATCTAATAGATGTTTTGTATGAGGGTCACAAATTTTTTCCCGTCTTAATTTTAGAACATCTCTCACATTAGATGATACCATTGTACTATTATGCTAGTCATTTTTTATTAAATATTTGATTTCATTATTTAATTTAATTTAAAACCTTGGGAGTCTAGAACTAAAATTCCAACATTTCTTAATTGGATTATTTTCAATACTTTATTTTCTCTTTTCTAATCTTATCAAAGTTTTAGGGTTTACATTTATAAATTCACTAATTTTACTTAACATTGTTTTATTTGAAGTTGATTTATTAAATAAAGTAGTTGTTATAACTCGTTGTGTTGAGTTCTTATCTTAAGATCAACTCTTTTTCTAGTAGAATCCATAGAATTAGCAAGACTAAATATAATTCATTTTATTGAATCATATTTCTTTTTAAAGGTTTTAAAAAATGACAATATTTTCATCACTTTTCACATTTTTTGTAGTTTCATCAATTGCACGATGAGTTGATGTTGAAATCCTAGACATTTTCTCTAATTTTTTTATATAATCTATTTACATGTATTATTAGTTTTTTGTAAAAAATTTTACCAATAATGTTATCTAAGATATTTGATTCAATTAAAAAACATCATTTTCATCCATACAAGGGATTTCATTATGATTTTGTGTTTCCATTGTTTCAATAGTTCTTATTATTGATATATCCAACTTCATTTAAAAAACTAATATCAATATCATCAAAATGTGGGTTTAAAGGCATTCCTAGATTTGTTTATATAGTCACATTTTCCATATTATTGAAAGGTGTGTTTGAAGGCATAACTAGATTTGCTTGTATAGTCAAATTTTCCATATCATTAAAAGGTTGATTTGAAGACATACTTGGGTTTGTCTCTAGTATCACATTTTCTTCCATATTCACAATTTCCAAATTTGCATCATCTATATTCATCCTATCCCTCATGGTCTCCTCTTCAATAGGCATGGAACTAGATGCTTCAATATTTTTTCAATTGTTGAATCCTTGTTCTTTGATCTCTTTGTCATTTTTCTTCTTCCCTATTTGCTTCAATTTTTTCAAGTGTCATGAGCTTCCTACATTTTTTCTTTGATTTCTTTGATCCCATGATTACCAAACTCTCTGGATAAAAATAAAAAATGATATTTAATCTATTTTTAGGTTGCTACCTCTTTAAAATTTTGAAATTTACAACTAGATGTAGATCCTTTGTTTTATAAATTTTGAGGTACAAATAAAGTGAATATATCAATAAGCCTCTTTTTTATTTCTCTTGAGAAATGTCAATGAACTCGAATCCACATCAAAATGGTTATTTTGATTGATTCTTTTGAAAAATTGAACAAAATATGACCAATTAAGGTATTGCATAAGTGAAAATTGAATTAAAAAAACACAAAAAATGTTAATTTAGTCCATAATGTAAAAATAGAAAGATAAAAATAGAGTGGTACTATGTTTTTTCCTAATTTGGAGAAAATGAACATAATATAGGAATTAGTACCTATTCCATTGTAGAATGGATACCCATTCTAAAATTGAATAGGTTCCCACCTTAAAATGGGTACATGTTTCTTATTCCAAAGGGGAAAGTAAGGAATGGGTACATGTTTTAAAGCAAGTACTCATTCTATTTTAATAATGAGAACCCATTTTGGATCAAGTACCTATTCTAAAAATATTGAAATCCCAATCTGATTTGTTATCTAGTTTTAAGCTCTAGAAGGGCTTGTTAACCCAACCCTTAGCCATAGACCTACATGTACAAGGTCATGACAATGCCAAGGGAAAATACCGACTTTGGCAATATGGTTGATAGTTTTTTTTAGAATTATTTTATGAAATTAAAACTCATTATAGATGACGATGTGTAGGTTTCAAATATGTGATTTCTTATGGTTAGATTATTTTTTCTATTTTTTTAATTTTTGACAAAACTAGTCCATAAAATTGAAATACCATGTTTTTTATATTTTTTAGTAACTGGTAATTTTTTAAGTTTCATGTAAAACATTTATATTACATCAATATGAAAATATTTTTTTAGAAAATTAAAAAAAATATATTTTTTTATTAGTTTAGGTCAAATTATGGCTGTTTTGCATGATAGTTGTTAAGAACAACAATTAAGGCCAATAAAAAAACAATAAAAAAATATTTTAAAAAAATTATAAGAAAATATCCTCATCAATCTTTAGTATAATACACATGTTTCCCCAAAATTAATTAAAAATGTATTTTTCACTAGGTCAAATTATGGTATCTATACATGTGCATGCTATGTTCCTAAAAAAGTGACTTTTAAAAAGTGGATTTTATAAATGCCTACTAAAAATTAATTATGTCATCTAGGTATTATAATAAATACCATATTTGAAAACTAGAATCAAAATACTAAATTTTATATTACTAAACTTTTTAAAGATTCAATGTGTGTGTGCTTCAAATTTTTAGTCAAATTGTGACAAATTTTGAAAATCAGAAATAACACTTTCACTTTTTGAACATTTTGTGAACCCATATTCTTGCACCTACCCTTCATAGGTTTCATATATTTTCTCCTTATTGCATTGTTGTGTGCTTTGATTCTCAAATGTGGACATGCATACATTTTGCAGGAACCTATAATGAGATTTTTCCTATATTTCTCTTTTTTTAAAATGGATTTTATTGTTGATACATCACTTATGTGTTTCTTTCGAAAGGTAGAATTTTTTTCTCATGATTGTGGGCACTCTTTAGGATTCATATTTGAGCATTCACCATTGGCACATCACCTAGTTATTTTTAAGAGGATACAAAACCTCTCTCTTTCTCTCCTATGAGGGGTTAACTATTATATTTATGATAGATTTATTTCTTGAGGAGTGATGTTGAGTCCTTTTTGAAAGATGCACAAGAGAAAATTTTCCAAATGTTAGAGCATGTAGAGCTCATTATCCACTTTAGTTTGTTTGGTTTGATATTTTTGGTCGCATACAAAAAATATTTGGTTGTCATGTTATTCCATTACTTCTATTGATGATGATTCATGAAAGTGTTATGGTTATTTTTTAAGTAACAAAGATTTAAATAATTTTATATGTTTTCAAATTTTAAATCTTTTTCGAGAATGAAAATGGTTATATAATAAAATTCTAAAGAAGCAATCCTAAAGAAGAATTTTTTTTTGAGAAATTTTATGGACGATCGCTATATAAAAGGCATCAAAAGATATCTCATAATTTCTTACATACCTCAAACAAATGATATAGTTGAAATGAAAAATTGTATATTAGTTGCAAGGATCAGCTTGTAAACTAAGGGATTGAGCAAATCCTTTTGGTAAGATGTAATTGCTACAATATTTTATCTTCACAATCGAAGTTCCAATAGTCCATTTGACAAGATGCTACTTATGAATCATGGCATGAACAAAATATTAGGGTTAATCATGTCCATGTTTAATATTACTTAGCATGTGTTCACATAACTAATCAAGACATAAAAGTTAAATCCAAAAAATATTGTTAAGTCAAGAAATATTATTTTTGATGAAGAGGGAGTGTGTGGTCATCAAAAATTCCATGTTGACAAGTCTCAATAAAGTATGAATACATACCTTACACTTAGCTTTAGCAATTTTGACAACTAGGTGAAACTTAGTACAAATATAATTAAAAAAGAAAAATAACCATTCTTAATAGATTAACAAAATAGGAAAAGAAATAAATGAGAGATAATATTGAAATTTTCTAAAATTATAAATTATTTGTCTTTATTTTACAATCTAAGAAAATATTAAGCTCAAAACATTTTTTTCTTACTATTTCAGATTTGTCACATAGTAACAATATATTCAATCTTGTAAAAATTGTAGAAATGTTTTCATCTCCATAACTTCAACAAGAAATATACTTCTCATTAAGCTCTTTGGATTTGATTATTTTCTTTGTTAATAGAAAAAAATAAATTTAAACACTTATTTTGAAAAGGTAAACTCAAAAATTGAATTAAATCTTTCTTGCATTTAAAATAAATAATGTCTTAAAATATCGCATTTAATAATCTAATGAAATTAATTATTAAATTAATAAAATAGTATTGTACAATCAAATGAGCCAATCCAAACATGATATTATGCTTCCAAATTAAATAAGAGAAATGAATACCATTTAATCCTAGAAATGTAAATTGATTATTATCAACAATAAATCGCATACCAACTAACAAAATTTCAAAAAACAAGTCTAAGCATTGATAACCATTTTAATTAGAATTACACTAAAAATCCTAATAATAACAATTATTATCATAAATATAGAAATTATAGTAAAAAATGATGACTCTTAGTGCTCCCAAAAATACCTTTCAAAACAAAAAAATAGATGAAAATACATATGTATACACCTAAAATTGGTCTGGAGCATTCGATTAATTAAATACAAATTATTTGATTAATTATCCTAATTTTCTCTACTATTGAATAAATAAAAATATTTATTTATATAGTTCACATTTTAATTCATCTTAATTAAATAAACAAAATTAAATACTTTGTTTGATTTAATTATCAAATCCCTATTTTATTCTATCACATCAATCTTAAATTAATTAAATAAAGATCAAAACATTTTATTGATTAATTGCCGTATTCTTCTGTCTAATTTAATAAACAACTTCTATACTTCATTTTATTAAATTATTTATCCCTCTTTTGCTAATTTAAATAAATCAAAATATTTGAATAAAGGCATAAGGAATATTCCATCTATATCTCCTCAAAAATGAATTAGATATCCTATGTCTAATTTATGTCTAAAATATGTCACAATTAATGCTTTGAAACTTCAGGGGAAGTTTTGGAGACAAATTGGAGACCAATTCCAAATTCTTCTCTCAATCCTCCTCCATCAATCTTTCCTCTTCTCTTGCCTGGTGTTTTCATGGGTAGAGACAATCACCAAAATTTTCTCAATCTCCTCCATCTTTCACCATTCAATCCTCCAGATTGAATCCAAACCTCTCAATGTCTTCCCTGTGCATTTCTACAATCAGGAAACCTATAAATACAACCTCATTGAACCAAGAAAAGGATCCAGATAATCTAACTTATGCACTCTTACTCTACAGGAATTCAAGCATCAAGAATCAAGAATCTAGCATCCAACAATCAAGCTTCCATATCATGGCTGCCTCCTGTAGCTGCATTTATCTATTTCCATGTCAATTCATGCTAGTTTAATTTATTTATCATCTAGTATTATCCATTAAGCTCCATATCATTTGCATTAGCATCCATCTCATTCTTTTGAATTGTGATTTTAACAATCATAGTGCACTCACGAACTGAGAGCAATAGTGGTTTAATAAATCTTTGGAGATAGAGAATAATATGACGCTTTTAGTAGATTATTGCTTTGATTTGATTCATTCAGTTTTGTCTTTGATATAATGTCGTATAAAGAAGTGTGTTTTGTGCTTTACACCTTATACATGCTTACAATTTGGCACCCACCATGGGGCATTAACCCCAATTTTAAATTTTTTTTGGAAAGTGTCACACAGGTTCCTGACATGTTTTCTTTTAGCGCTTTCATCAAATACTATAGCACTTCCGTGGAAAACTACAGTGCTTCCGTGCTCTGTTTCTGCACTTCCATGTTACTACAACGCATCCATAAAAAATTTTAGCGCTTTCAACTTTAGTGCTTCTATGACCTATTTCAACACATTGGTGATTTAGCGCTTTTGTGGAAAAATTTGGTGCTTTCGTGTTATAGCACTTCAGGTAAGAGTTATAGTGCTTCGGTGGAATGTTCCAACACTTTTGTAAAATCAGTCTGGATCCGACGCGGCCACGGCCAGATTTTAATTTTTTTTCACAATTGGACTAAAATTTATCAATCCTAGGATAGTCACTTCTGGTTTTTTAAAATTTATCAATCCTAGGATAGTCATTTCTTGGTTTCTAAAATATATCAATCCTAGGGTAGCCACTTTTTGTTTTCTTAAAAGAAAATTTATCAATCCTAAGATAGTCATCATATTTTTACAGTACAGGTTAAAAAGAACAAACATGATTTCTGTGAAGCAACACCTTCACATAGATTAGAAAATTTCCTTTTGGGCTTAAAACAGAACAACTTATATGTTGTGCTTGTGGTGATTAGGCTTATGCTCTCCCCTTAACTGGGTGACCAAAGTGCCAGATTCATTTTTAATTCATGCTATTTACGCTTTATTAAATCCTTTAGAAGGCCTTTTGTAGTGGGAAAAATTACTCACCCTACGTGAACGACCTAAGTGGGAACAGCTAAAGCCAAGGATTCCAACCCAATATAATAAAAATGCAAGTTGTTGATGAAAGTCCAACTTGATGATAGTGAGCAAGATAACCATCCCCAAAATATTTGTTCTTAAGATTGGGAGGTCTCCTGAGGGATTTTATCAATTGCCACACCACACGAAAGCCCTATCTACGAACCATAGAGTAGTATCCTGCCGAGTCAGTATCCATACATTGTCATACTCATGGTGCAAGGGGAGGGAAGAATCTGCCCCCAAGACACTCACCATATAATTTCCATAGACCATTTACTCAGGGGACGAGAAATCCAACTCTGAGTACGCACCTGGAAATGACAAAAACACGGGCACCGTCTAGGGGGTGACAAGGTTGTGTGCATCAACACAATTCAAGATGTGGGTTGTGAGTATAATGATGACCTATTTGTCCTTAAGTGTGAGTCTATTTGATTTGTGTACAATTGTCAAAACAACCCATAAAATTCAATAAGAACATTCATGGCTTTTGAACATACATGATCTATTCAGTTAAAACAATTATTCACAATTGCTTGTTGTGTTTTCACAAATTCATTAAAATCAGATTAAAGATCATTCTGAAAACCAACAAAGTCAAGTTAGATCAGAAAATCCATGCTACGAAAGTGGAAGTCCACCACGTTTGTCAAGAGAAAAATCAAAATCACAAAACCCAAGAAACCTTTCGGTTATCAAGATAAATTAAGAAGACAACATTTTCTATATCAAAATCAAAAACTCTTTTTACAACATAGAACTTTCATCCACAGATATCACGATTTTGCTAGGGGTCACACTTTAGATTATGCAGTAGAACCACTCTATTCATGAGCCTTCTTCCAAAGAGGAGCTCTCACTCAGTATCACAACCGTAGTCAGCACATACATCGTTCTTATGTTCCGCAATCCATGATACAGTATGCCACAAGGCCAGATCAAATTTTACAATAGAGAGTCATAAAAGTCCTATTTTTTAGCACTCTGGTAAAACCTGTTTCAGCACTTCGGGTCACTATTTTAGCGCTTCTGTGAAATAGCTCTTTCGGGCACTGTTTCAGCGCTTATAGTCTATATTTTAGTGTTTTCATCAAACGGTACTTTCATCATCTTTTTTAGTGCTTTTGGGCACTGTTTCAGTGCTTCTGTCAAGATAGTGCTTCCATCAATTTCTGCAACGCTTTCATGCACTATTTTAGCACTTCTATCAAGATAACGCTTCTATCACCTATTTCAGCACTTCAAAACTCTATTCTAGTGCTTCTATGAAATAGCGCCTTTGTCCTCTGTTTTAGCGCTTTCAAAGCAGAGAGTTCAAAAATCCTACCAGTCAGTCAGTCTATCATTTTATCCCCAGCTTTCATCATAACCAAGTTTCTTTTTATCAGAATCACTATCTAGAGACCGAAAATAGATAGGTTTATACAAACTTCCAATCTTATCAACTGAAACAAGATCTTGCAAAACACAAGTGTCAAAATAAAACACAAAATCGATTACTACACTAAAGTTTCATCATCAGGATACTATCATCCTTTATCACGAAACCAAGTATAGTAATCAAATTTTTAACATAGTCTCCTCAATAAGATCTGTCATCTTATTCGACTTTGTTAAAAGTTCAATTGACATTTTCGTAGCATAGAAGATCAACATTTCAGAAGAAAGGGTAAAAATTTGTATGCCAATCTTCACTAGGTCCCAAAGTAGAGACTCTGAGAGCAAGAACTTGAAACATCACAAACAATGGTAGAAGAAAATCCTTGGAATAATCTAAACCAAAATGATAAGAACGAAATAACTCCAGAGGATATTCAGACAACTCAACAAGATCCCAAGTTCCATAAATTTATGGAGAAGTATCTTTTGATGTTGGCTGAATCAGGTGCCAAACTTGCCAAGGACTTCGACATGAATCATCTGAAGGAAGCACCTGGAACAAGTGAGACTGAAATTCTACAACCTACGCAAATAATAGATCCAGTTGCCGCTTTAACATCTCAAATGCAACTGTTACAACAATAGATATAGGATATGATGAAAGGGAGTACCAAAAGATATGTGATACAGGACATTTTTCCTTATCCTTTCGATGCAATGGTCGGTTTGATACCTTTTCCTAGACATTGTGAGATCCCAAAGTATGACAAGTACAATGGAAGAACGGATCCGATAGATCCTATCAGGGAATTCAAAACAATGATTCTCGAGTTTGCCCAAGAGGAAACTTACTCAATGAGATTATTCCCAAGGAGCTTGGGAGGATCATGTATGGAGTGGTTTTCAAAACTACAACCAGGTATCAGAACTTTTGAGGAACTAGTCAATAGGTTCATTTCCTAGTACTCCTTTAACATCCAACATGATGTTACAATAAAGGATCTTTATAACCTAAAGCAAAACAAAGGGGAAACGTTCTTGTCTTTTCTACAAAGATGGCGACGATTGTTCACTAGACATCCTCGATCCATTCTTGAGGAAGAAAAGATGGAGCTGTTCATTGACAACTTAATAGAGGAAATGAGTTATAGACTTGAATTGCAATGTCCTCCCACACTCGAAAAAGTAATAGAAAACGGTCTTAAAATTGAGGAAGCATTAGTCAAAAGAGGAGTTATCAAACATTTCAATGATAAAAAGAATAACACAAATAACTCCTCCAATCAATACTCAAGCAGTGATAAGCCAAAATTTTGGCAAAATAATCGAACCACAACTACCAATGAAACAACAAATGATTCCCAAAATGTCAAACCGATTTTTAACTTGACAACATCTACATCAAAGAATCAAAACAATGATCAAATTGTCAAGTCAAATATCATACAGAATAATGAGATTGTAAAAACATAGTCATATCAGAAACCATCAAATCGGCGTAGGTTCACACCTTTAGGCCAAATGATAGAATTATCAATGAAAGAATTAGTCACTAGTGGCCTTATCACTGCACGGGAAGCCCGATTCTGGGATCCAAAGGTCAAACCACCATGGTGGAATGACGCTGATTATTGCAACTTCCATAATAACAAAGGCCACAAAACCAATGATTTTATGGAGTTGAAGCACGCAATACAAGATTTGATCGACAACAATAAAGCATACGTGGAAACACCCCAAAACAACAACGATCATTCGGCCTTCAAGGAGCCTTTTCCAAACTATGACAAAGGAGCACCATCATCTTCAAACAACAAATGAAAGAATGTCAACCATGTCTTTGACACAACAATCCTTTGTCTATCTGGAATAGAGAGTGATCATATAGTTAGTCACAACATTGACAAACCCAACATCAATAACACTACCCCTTTGGACTTGATCCCAAGCATACAAAACTCTGATAATCAAATCAATGTCTTAAAAATTAGAGACCGTCAAGAACATAAACCAGCAAATGTAATGACTAGGGGGCAAGCCAAGGTCATGTTAAAGGGAGTTGGGTCTACACATGCAGTTCCACCTCCATCTCACTATAACATTGTCGATGAATTGCAAAGCATTCCGACACATATATCGATACTAGAACTCCTTAAAATATCACCATCACATAAGGAGGTTCTAGAACAAGATTTAGTTGCCACTATGGTACCAAATAATCTAGATGTTTGTCAGTTCCAAGATATGGTGGGACATTTGGCTACCCCACATTGTCTATCATTCTCTGAAGAGGATGATATCTCGCTAAACCATCCCCATAATACTGCACTCCATATTGAAGTCTTAATCCATAATCATCGTGTCAAGAGAGTCTTAATAGATGGGGGAGCTGGTCTGAACATTTTCACTCTCAAGTTAATCCATGCACTAGGGTATTCAGATGATGCTATTGATGCTCGGAGAAAAATGACTATCAAAGCATATGATGAGGAAGAAAGATCATCTAAAGGCTTGATTGTGCTACCCATTCAAGTAGGGCCAATGATGAAACATATAGCATGCCAAGTGTTAGAAAAAGAGTTAACATACAACATTCTCTTAGGACAACTATAGATCCATGAAATGCAGGTTGTACCTTCAACATATCATCAATGTTTGAAGTTTCCAATAAATGGGCGAGAGGTGACTATATCTGCTGATTACAATCATCCTCAACATTGTGACACCCTTAGGATTATAGACATGCAAAATTGACATCGTACATCTCGCTCTAACATCATGCATCGAATTCTCCTATTAATCAATTAAAGCAATTTATTGATTAATTTTCCTAAGGTTCATTAAATAAATTAAATTATTTAATCCTTATGTTCTTCTCATTTGATTTAATAAATCAAACTGATTTAATCAAATGTCAAATCCCTAAAACTCCCTAAGTTAATTAATCTAAATTAATTAACTTCTAATCATGATTATCATTCTCCAGCTTTTGACTCAACTAGAGTCAAATCCAAACTCCTAACTAACCCACCCACTTGCACCAATAAATCATTTATTTGATTTATAATTCCTCTAATTACATTCAAAAGGGAATCAAAATGGAATATTCTTCCAATTTGAATCTTCCCCCCAAAAGGGACTTGTCCCTTCCAACAAGGTTTTAAATGCCATTTGCACAAGTCAACATAGCATTTATTACACCTTTCATCCCCCCAAAACATGTCAAGTCTTTCAAATTCAAATTTGAAAGTGGCACATTGGCCAAGACTTGCACATTCCTCACCCTCTCATAGCTTGACAAGTGTCATCTTGTCATTGGCTTGTGAATTATCCCACATTCATCAAACTCTTTCAATCTCCTACCCTTGAATCTATAAATGCAAGGCAAAACAACTCAATTGGAGACAACACATTCTCACTTGCAAGGTTACTCTCTTCATAAGAGAACTAATCTTGTTCCTCATCACACCATTTGCTTAACAACTCATTTTCTGATTTGCAAGGTTACTCTCTTCATTTGAGAGGATATCTTGCTCTTCATCACTATTATTTTGGCAGTTTTGCTTATCATGGATTGGGAAAGGGCAACTTCTTACACAACTAGGTTGACATCAAGATTGAAGTTGAAGGTTGAAACTAAAGGTTGAAGGAACAAGGTTGACATCAAGGTTGAAACTAAAGGTGCTAGCATCAAGGTTGACATTGGAGATTGAAGTTGAAGGTTGACATCAAACGAAAACAAAGGCGAAGTGGAGTTAGAGATTATTTTTTTTTTGAAACCAAAACTTAAAAAAGCATTTTTTAATGCTTGTTTCAACAATCTTGGAGCTTTCACTTACTACCCTTTTTTTCTGTTTTTAGCTAACTCACCTTTCAATTTGGGCTTAAAATCAATCAATGACTTGATCTTTTCAAAGTTGGTTAAAAAGAACCTTAGACATTTACTAAATTTCAATTTGGGCTTAAAATTGAACAAGGCAATCACACGTTTCAATTGGTGCTTAAAACGAACACATCATTGGTTTGAGGTTTAAAATGAACATGTGCATTCAATGCTTTGTAATCTTTTTCACAAAGTAATATCATCAAAAAGACGTATGTGCTTCTCTCACGCCTCACGGCGATCTTGAGAATCAAAAGTCTTTTTATGATATTAAGTTGTCAAAAAGATTGCCTTCACATTTCATTTTGGGAAACTTAAAATTAAAAAATCTTGCGAGTGTGAGTGGAGTGCATCGCGAGTGTTCTCTCTTTGTTTCTCAACAAAGATCGATCGAACTACGAATGTACTAACTTGCTATTGTTCACCTTTAGAGGGCCTGCCTTGTGGGAAAAAGTAATCACCCAAGGGAACGACCCAACCGGGAACACGCTAAAGCCAAGCGACTTCCACCCGGGATATAAGTGTGGATATTGGAACAAAGGCCAATATCACAAGGATTATTCCGACGAGATGGACAGCAATGGACTCTCGCCGACGTTGGATAATCCCCCACGAACGGAATGCCCGAATTAGAACCCTTGTTTAGAAATTGGCCAAAACCTTATCTATCTTGTTGGTGCAAGAGGTCATGTCCTCTGAAGCCGCCCCACATAACATGCGGTCTTGTTGTGGAAATGGAAAGTATGCCATGGGAGATTCATGGGTACTAATGCTTGGCTGACCCGAATAAGTGAGTGTCGTGGAGGGGAGCCAGTGTGGTCAAGCATTTAGCCATTCGCACAAGATATGCGCAGCTGGATTTATCCAAGTGGGAACCCAACAAGATATTGCCTCATCATCCTAGGGTTGTAAAAAGTGCTTGGAATCAAAAGCACTTTGCTTGGATTCAAAAATTTGGAAAACAAACATACACAAGAGCCTCAAATTTCAAACACCTTGGAAGAAACAAATATCCTTTGACGAACTTGCCCACTCTTGCTTTCCCTAGGGATCACATTCCTAGAGGTTTCTAAGTGTGCAAATTCTACCATCATTTGTTTCCAATAAGGATAAACATAAGGAACTTTTGCCCTATTTTCCTCGATTTCCGCATAAAGGACCTTGTGGAATGAGAAAGAGAATGGGACATCAGACATATAGTTTGAAAACCTAAGCAAGCAAGTGTCTTGGATAAAAAGAACCTCATTTAACCAAGATAAAAGACAAATTTGATTACACATGTGTTTTCTAACATGATCAAAATCCCAAAACCGAAGTTCAAAAAGCTTAGTCTGAAAGCTAGTGAGGAGCATCTTGAGATCCTGAATTGTTTGAAAGGTTTACTTTCCTCTCATAGGAAATATAGCATGTCCTTCAACACCGAGGTCTTGTAAGCAGAAGTATCATCTAGGTCAAGTCTAGGATCAAATCCCATCACTTTGATCCATCTTTCAACCATCAAAATCAGTCAAATTTCCATCTCACCAACAGCTCTTGGAATCTTTGTAAACATCTTTTATGCTAAACTTTTAGGTGAAATCAAAACATCTTTGTTTAACACATCTAGTCAAACCATCATCTTATACACGAGTTCTCTCTTGGATAATACAACTTCCTAGGGTTTACGAGTTCATCTTGTTTGGCTTAACACACCTAGCCAAATTATCGAATCATCACCTCGTTTGACTTGACGCACTTAGTCAAACTACCATCTTGTAGGAGTTCACTCTTGGATAACACAACTTCCTAGAGTTTTATGATTACATTCATCACTCTTGTTTGACTTAACACATCTAGTCAAACCATCAGTCTAATCACGAATCAATCAAAGTCCTAAAAGTTTAGCATTTCCTTCAAAGTTTCTTTAAGATTTCCATTCATCCGTATCACTCATCTTCCGTTTATCTCGTCCTCATTATCGCTTTGATCCTTCAATTATCCTAGTGCTTCACTTCTTTGAACCTAAGGTTTAGACCGATCTAAAGGATTAGAGGTTTATCTCTTACATTCTTGAAAATTGATCTTTATTTTATGGTTCAAACTCGATCTCAACACAAGAGGGACATGGAATATAAATTTGATCCATCCATCATGAGCAATTCGATTCAACCAAACTATCCAAGCCTTGCAATACCATTTGATTTTCAAAGCTTGTACAATGCATACATGGGAGCATTATCTCATACAAACATCAATGGTACAACAAATATGAGCATACCCAATCCAAAGTTTGGAACACCTTTACCAATGGTAGATTTCAATCTAAGTCCAAATCTGCAAATCTATCAACCAAACGCTCAATGCATGAGTTTTCCAAACAACATTATCCCACCAAATCCATTCATGCCAAGTGCAACTTTACCAAACATGACCATTTCAAATCCACACTTGGTAAACTTTGGGGTCGACATGTTTACAAATCCCCCTAATGTTTTTCAAAATCCTAGCAATATGTTGAACTCCATATGTTGATTCAAGTCAAGGTAACAACATGCAAAATCAAAGTTACCTAAATCCAAGCAATATGATTCCCAACCACAACAATGTTCAATTTCAATCTATCATGCCAAATCAAAACATCATACCAAATCATCCCATTTTGCCATCGATATCGCAACAACAAATGGCAACTATCCAAGCAACCCCAACAATCAACAACATTCCCATTCCACCACCACCGCCACCACTGCCAAAGCACAGCATGACCAATTCATTCTCCATCATGTTGCAAGCTGCACAAGAAGCTTCCCGCAAAAAGGCACTCCAAGCCCAACAAGCTACACAGCTAGTTGCTCAGCAAGCACAAGCGGCTCAAGTAGCCCAACAAGCGCAAGCGCAAGCAGAATTCTACGCACTATTGCAATCAATCCAAGAAGAAGTAGCACAAAAAAGAGCCCAACAAAAAGCTTTGTTGGCACAAAAACAACATGACGAACAACAAGCGTTGTTGGCTCAGTAGCAAACGCAGGCCTTACCCGCTCAACAAAGCTTGCAACAGATTCCCACCACAATTGTTGAAATCAAAAATCAAGATCAATCTATCAATAAGCACTTTGAGGATGTTTCAACCTTGACCAATGATCAAATCAACATACACCAAGAGCTACTTTTCAATTATGATCAAAACTCACCAACGATGCCCAATAATGATCAAATTCAAGAAATATCAACATCACTTGATCCTAGGATTGAAAACAATGTTCAAGATCTTAAAGATGCTTCTATCCAATCTAGTGATCAAACCAACATTCATCAAGAGCCACTTTTTAGTGATCTATTCCAGGATGTGTTAATGTTATTTGATCCTATTGACATAGTCCACGATCCATCGACCAATGATCATATTGAAAATGTCTCTACATCACCTTACGAGTTAGAGGACATATCTCAAGAATGTATTCCAAAGCATGATCAAAATCTTCTGTCAAGGTCTAGCAATGTTCCTTCCCACGACATATTGACATCCTTTGACCTCATGGTTATGGATATTGAAGGAATCCCTAGCTCAACACTTGATCCAGATCGATTCAAAGAACAAGTGGATATTAATCCACTTCCCATGCCCAACGACGATGTCCAAGAACCCCTTGTAGACAATCCATCCTTTGAAATTGACCCATGTCAAGAACTTGATCAAAAGCATGGCGAAAGCAATCCCAGAATTAGTCAAAATCAAAAATTTGTATCTCCGAGATACTACAATGATCTAATGGGCACTCTTTTATCTATACAAGATGTTGCAAATGATGACCATATCCGCATAGCACATACTCTTCCATCTACCCATGAGATGCTTTCTTTGGATGGACACGTGGATGATCTTCAAAAACAAGAGTCTCATACTCTTCAAATCATTACCAACGAACAAGAGTCTCCTACTCTTAACATTTGTACACATGATCAAGATATAGACAAATACAAAGACATATCAGAAATGGATCATGAAGAAGGCTTGTACATAAGTTGTGAATCAGAAACTTCCTATGAAGTGAGTCATGAGGAAGAATTTTGTGTAGACAGCGAAGCATCAACACTTCTTGAGGAAACACTACAATCTGATATGTCACAAGATCAAGTTGAAGATATCAATCAGGCATTCATCCCACTTAGGGAAGATCCTATCACTTATAAACTTGGATCACTCACCTTTGTAAGGGAAAATCATCTTATCAATGAAAGAGCTATGACATTTGAAGATCCGCCACAGAGCAGAGAAGGAGAAACACCTTGTTTCCAAGGTAAATCATATCCTATTGCAAATAAAAATTTTCAGCAGATGAATTATCAAGGCAGAGGATTGGGCCTACATGAACAGGGTATCCTAGAACCAGTGCAGATTGTTGGCAATCCTAAGCATCAAGGCCTTGGTTACTCAACAATCAAGGGATCTCAACATATCAATAATACTATCACCATACTGGGGGCAACTTCGTCTCGAGCAAGCATCAACATAGGGAGCACGAAGGATCCTTATGATGAAACCAATGCCAATACTACAACCCACCACGTCATGAATCTTCACCAACCCATCATCCCATCCACGAATCAGGACCAACAAAAAGAGAAATATTTGAATCGAATCACAAAGAACTTCATGAAAGAAAAAGAACCTAAGAAGCACGAAGGACAAATCAAATACAAATGGATACCAAAGAATACAAAGAAAAATTATCCCTATCAAACTCCATTAGTCGAAGAAACTATGGGGCAAAATAAAAATGGGACAAGTATCCATCAAAGATTTCCACAAAGGAAAAAGCAGGCTTCTCAAGCAACGTACAAAGTGTATCAAGCAGTTGGTCCAAATTCCATGCACAATTCCATATCCACCCATTATTACTCATCTTCCCAAGATTGGAGAGTCAAAGGTTCCAAACTGCCAACCAATCCATCTTTTATCCCTAAACACACTCCATCCACGCCTCCACGCATGATATCCGATTCTCACATTGACCATGTATTGGCGGCGACCCTTCATCATAAGGATTCAGAAGGCACCCTATCATGATGGGCGCACAAAGATAGAGTTAACTCCAGTATCAGTAAAGCAGAACAAATTTCTCAAAAGTTGCATTCAAGTGCACGTATCTTGGCAAGACAACTTCTACAAGCAGGATACCGATGGCACGTTATGACAGAAGCATCAACATCAGCACCACCAGGTGGTTCAGCATCAGCTTAAAATCTCTCAGAAAATACAAAAACAATCAGAAAATGTCCTGAAAAAATGGTCACCTTGATGAAAACCTGGCAAACACGCGTCTTGGCGACAACAAAAAAAAACCAAAATAATACAAAAAATCCAAAAAAATCAGAAAAAGTATTGAAAACAGTCAAGAAAAAAATCGTCCTCTAGTGAAAACCATTTTGGTGGCGCTTTGGACAAGTACCATGATGAAAACCTGGCAAACAGGCATTGTGTGTAGAATTGAGCATCTACGTGTGCCAGTTCAGAAGAAAGCATCTTATCGCATCCATAATGAAGCCAACATTCCATCCATATCATCCGTTCATCCATGAACCATTTATCCAACACATTGCCATTTATCTACCTTATCTTGATCTTAATGAAGGTTTGGTAAACACTCTACACTTGCTTATGGTAAAAATCTTGACATGGGTCATTTTCATCGATCCTATCCTACCCAACGCTATCTGAGCCTTGAAGCATTATCTGAATGAGCATTCGTCCATTCGGACACCTTATCTTATCGCAAGATAATTCATATCCAAGAATCCAAGAATCCACCCATGGAATTCCATACATTGCTAGACACTGGGGGCAGATATTTACATCTTGCTTCCAGAAAAAAATCTTGATCTATATCCTCTAACTTATCTGGTAATTCGAAAATTGGCTAACATAAAATCAAATTGGTCAAAACATTTGTGAGAAAAAATCCCAAATCACTAGCCCATGGCATATTTTGACAAGAAAACATTCCTTATCAAGCGTTATCTTTCATCGAATATCAATCCAAGCTATTCATATCAGTCGCATCTAATGTGCACATCTGTGTCACATGAAATCATCAAAGCAATTTTGTTCTAACTCAAGCTTCATCGATCTTGATCAATCGAATCCAATCAATCATCATCTTGTTTGACTTAACACACTTAGTCAAACTATCATCTTGTGCACGAGTCTACTCTAGGATAACACAACTTCCTTGGGTTTACAAGTTCATTATCATCCCTCTGTTTGGCTTAACACACTTAGCCAAATTATCAAATCCATAATCACCTTGTTTGGCTTAACACACCTAGCCAAATTATCCTTTTTGTACGAGTTTACTCTGGGATAACACAACTTCCTGGAACTTACGAGTGCATTATCACTTTTGTTTGACTTAACACACTTAGTCAAACTATCAATCCATCAGTCCGATTGATCAACATTAAAGCTTGGTTTTCAACAAAATCCCAAAACAGAGCACTGATATAATCACATATCATATCCAAATCGTCAAAATCATGCGAAAAATCCAAAAACATGCAAAAAACTCATCAAAAATTCAAAAACATTCAGAAAAATCATCAAAAAATCCAAAAACATGTCGAAATATCAGAAAATCTTCAAAATTCATCATTTAGTCTTGTCAGTCTTTCACCTTGTCGAACTACGTCGTCTCTGAGCTTGAACGTAGGCAAGGTTGATCTTTGATCATCCCCCGAGACAGTTTGCATCTGTCGCATTGGCATCCGTTTGCCCATCCTTTAGGCGTCCGTCGCAATGGCATTCGTTTGCTTATCTTTTTTACAATCAGGTCCGTCCTTATGCGTCCATCGCATTGGCAATCCGTTTGCCCATTCATTTATGCGTCCGTCGCATTGGCAATCCATTTGCCCATTTATTTATGCGTCTATCGCATTGGCAATCCGTTTGCCCATTCATTTATGCGTCCGTCGCATTGGCATCCATTTGCCCATCTAGTTAGGCGTCCATTGCATTGGCATTCATTTGCTTATCTTTTTTACATTTAGGTCATTCTGTATGCGTCTGTTGCATTGGCATCCATTTTCCCATCTATCTCATCCGTAGTCAAGTCAATTGACACAAAATCCAAAAACATTCATAAATCTTGAAAATACTCAAAACATTGGAAAATCTTGAAAATACCAAAAACAACCTCAAAACATTTGAAAAAACCAAAATGGTGCATCCATTTCATCTCGCTTTCACCCGTGATTGTCATCACTCATAATAAATCATCGTCACTTTCACCCTTTGGTGAGTTAGTTAGAAGCAAGTTTAGCAGGTTCCAAAATGAACACCTTAATCGCCAAGGTCTCAAAGGTCTAAGTCAGTAAGTCAGCAAGTTGGTCAACTCAGAGTATCAATAGCTTATCACCCAAATCAGTCTCACCAAAACCCTGATCACTACATGTCCTAGGATGAAGCTTTCCCACGATGGACATAAGCATCAGGTACCCCACATTAGTTTAGCCTGGCTAGCGATACGAAGAACATTAGCTTGTTTGTTTACTTTATCTTGGTCTTTTTGACTTATCTTATTTTGCACTCATTCCAAGGACCTCTCGATGATGCCTAAACAAAACAGGTTTAGAGAGAAAGGAATGGGGCAACGATCATTATCTTTTTATTTGCTGTGCTTGTTGGATGTTCTTGTAAAATAACTTGGCGAATACTTTCTTTATTGGGTCCATCCTAGCAGGGTTTCCGTATGTCAAGTATGAACAAGAGCACTCCTATCTGATTGTCGAGTCAGAGTCCATCACACTAGGTGCAACGCCATCCTAGTTCTTAATACCTTGATGCATCGCCCCTATGTGTGTTATCAAACATAAAGAAAGTTACGCTCTTTATCTCCCATTCCTGGATAAGCAATACATCATCATCTTTCATCATCATCTCTAATAAAGTTGGCTTGTTGAACTTCTGCATCTTCTTGGATTCAAGGGTTGATCCCTCTCATTCTTCTATCCTATCTCATTCTTCTATCCACTTTCATGCTAACAATGCATCCATCTTGCATCCATCTTGCATCCATCTTGCATCCATCCTGCATCCATCCCGCATCCTGCATAATCACGTCATCTCATTTTCATAATCATATAAGTTGTTTAAAATAATATAGATTTGTTATTCTAAGCATCTTCCAAACATCTCATTTACATCATCATTATCATCCATACATCCATTTTGAACCTCTTTATCATGAGATCCACCTCAAATTGAATCTTTTCGCTCGATCTCTCGAGGGGGCAATGTACTAACGTACTTATTTTCGTCGAAGCATCCGAAAAATCAGAAAATTTTTAATTTCGATATCGGTAGAATCATTCTTTGAACCAATGCAACGAGTACATTGCTTCAAAGAGGGGCAAAATGTAGATATGCAAAATTGACATCGTACATCTCGCTCTAACATCATGCATTGAATTCTCCTATTAATCAATTAAAGCAATTTATTGATTAATTTTCCTAAGGTTCATTAAATAAATTAAATTATTTAATCCTTATGTTCTTCTCATTTGATTTAATAAATCAAACTGATTTAATCAAATGTCAAATCCCTAAAACTCCCTAAGTTAATTAATCTAAATTAATTAACTTCTAATCATGATTATCATTCTCTAGCTTTTGACTCAACTAGAGTCAAATCCAAACTCCTAACTAACCCACCCACTTGCACCAATAAATCATTTATTTGATTTATAATTCCTCTAATTACATTCAAAAGGGAATCAAAATGGAATATTCTTCCAATTTGAATCTTCCCCCCAAAAGGGACTTGTCCCTTCCAACAAGGTTTTAAATGCCATTTGCACAAGTCAACATAGCATTTATTACACCTTTCATCCCCCCAAAACATGTCAAGTCTTTCAAATTCAAATTTGAAAGTGGCACATTGGCCAAGACTTGCACATTCCTCACCCTCTCATAGCTTGACAAGTGTCATCTTGTCATTGGCTTGTGAATTATCCCACATTCATCAAACTCTTTCAATCTCCTACCCTTGAATCTATAAATGCAAGGCAAAACAACTCAATTGGAGACAACACATTCTCACTTGCAAGGTTACTCTCTTCATAAGAGAACTAATCTTGTTCCTCATCACACCATTTGCTTAACAACTCATTTTCTGATTTGCAAGGTTACTCTCTTCATTTGAGAGGATATCTTGCTCTTCATCACTATTATTTTGGCAGTTTTGCTTATCATGGATTGGGAAAGGGCAACTTCTTACACAACTAGGTTGCACCAATCCACCATAGGATAGATTACGTTTCATGTCTTCTTTATATGCTTAATTTGGTTTTATCATTTTGTTTTGAAGAATGTTATGTTATCCTATGAGGATGTTAAAATCAAGCTAACCATTTGCAGATTTTAGCATCCACAAGGATCTCTCAAGATACCTTTGTACCACACAACAGGGAATCATCATGTTCAAAATCATCCAAAGAAGAACAACATTCAAGTATCACTACTAAGTGGGTAGAGAAGAAGGGTAAAGAAAAAGAAACAAGTCTTGTTGAAACTCAATCAATAGATAATCCGGATCAACAAACTTATTTATCACAAAAATTCCAAGAGCAATTTCAACTGACGGACAAGGGAATGGGAACATATTCTATGGAGCAATCGCTTAACCTATCACATTTAATGCCATCTCCTAGGACATATGGTCAACCATCTATGATCAAATCTCAAACATCATTACCAATCACGGCTCTTGACGAAAGGTTTGTCAAGAAAGGTACAATAGAGGATGAATCAGATAGTAAAGCAATCCTGGATTGGCTATATAAAGATGAGGAACCCTCTACATCAGATATCAGTATCAAAAATGTCGATACTAACACTGATAAATATGGAAAAGGAAAAGCTATTTTAGAAAAAATAGGGTATGAAGGACAAGGACCCATTGGATTAAGAAAGGATGGAATCATAGAGCCTATTACACCCCTCACTCTACACTCAAAGGAAAAGCCGAGACTAGGATACTCTAATGAAGAAAAACAAGAACTGGAAAAGAAGGTTGTAGAAAGAATTCTTCAACTTAGAAATAGCTCTAAGATAGATTCAAATGAATATGAATGAGATTCATGTTCCTATGTATCTTTCATAGATATTCATATTGATGTCATCCAACAATATACACCTACACATGAGGAGGGCCAAGGCTCTGGGTCTAGACCAATCGTGGCAGCGTCACTAAATATCAATGATTCAAGTGGGGACAAATAGACCTCGAGTGAGCTAGACAATCTTGAAGAAAGTACCATCATTGACCTCGATGTTACCATAAAAAACTATGATGAAATGGCTATCCAAAACCTTACATCCATCAACCCAAATGAATCTAATGACCTCATGCCATTAATCCATCCTGAACTCATCGACTGGGAACCTGTTGAACCTTTGACTATACCAATATTTACAGACGATGATGCCATCATAAATTTCCTATGTCATAGAAAACCTGGTACAAGTTCTATCAGTAATACTCATAACAACATGACTCAGTAGGAGGGTGTCAAATCTTCTAGTTACAAAATTGAAAACAGGAAAAATAGATATAATGGTGAAAACCATTCTATGGCAGCATTAGATTTAGAAAAAGAAAAAATATAGAACACATCTAACAGTGAAAAATTTTCTGAGGCACTGAAGGATGGAAGATTTGACACTCTTCTGGAACATTATCATGAGCGATCATCAGTCCTAGTGGAACCAACACAGTCTGTGAATATCGACACTAAAGAAAAGACAAGAATCCTACATCTAGCGAAATCCATGACAGATCAAGAAAGATCGGAATTCATCAAATTCTTTAAAGAAAGAAGCATCAACTTTGCTTGGTCATATTCTGATATGCCAGGCTTAGACCCAAATTTTCTCATGCATCACTTGTCTTTGCCCACAAGAATCAAACCTGTCAAGCAAAAATTGAGAAAAATGCATCCCCATATCGCATTGATGGTAAAGACAGAGCTAAAGAAATTATTGGATGCTGGATTCATAAGGTCTATAGACTATGGTGAATGGATATCAAACATTGTACCTATTTCAAAACCAGACAATAGCATCAAAATATGTACAGATTTCAGGGACCTAAATAAAGCATGCCCGAAGGATGATTTTCCACTACCAAATATAGACATCATCATGGACTTGATGACAGGGCATGCCATGTTGTCAATCATGGACGGTTTCTCTGGGTATAATTAAATAAAAATAGCTCCAGAAGATCAGGAAAAGATGGCTTTTACATGTCCATGGGGAGCCTTCTACTGGAACGTCGAGCCATTTGGTCTGAAAAACGTAGGAGCTACTTATCAAAGAGCAATGACGACAATCTTCCATGATATGATGCACACCTTCATGGAGGATTATGTGGATGACATCTTGGAAAAATTTGGTACTAGGGAAGGACATCTGCATATCCTTGACAAAATCTTCACACGGATGGAGAAATTCAATGTCAAGTTAAACCCTAAGAATTGTGTCTTCGGGGTCACATCAACAAAACTATTAGGGTACATTGTCTCAGAAAAAGGCATTGAGGTAGATCTAGTGAAAGTCAAAGCAATAATGGATATGCCACCTCCTAAGAATATTAGTCAACTCAGATCACTACAGGGAAAGCTCTTATTGATCAGAAGATTTATCTCCTAGTTGGCAGACAAAAGTCATCCTTTTAATCATCTATTGCATAAGAATATAGTTTTCAAGTGGGATGAGGGGTGTGAAACAACATTCAATCAAATCAAACAGTATCTAATATCACCACCTATTCTCATGCCCCCAATAGAAGGAAAGCCTCTCATATTGTACATTGCTACAACAAATATCTCTTTGGGGGCACTATTAGCGTAGGAAGATTATGAAGGAAAAGAACATGCCATCTACTATATCAGTCGAACTTTAAATGGATATGAAATCAATTACACTTTCATAGAGAAATCTTGCTTGACGGTGGTATTTTCTACTCAACAACTGAGACACTAAATGCTAACTCATACAATCAAGCTAATAGCGAAGATCGATCCTTTAAAATATCTACTCAGTAAAGCTGCCTTAACAGGTAGACTGGCAAAGTGGGTCATGCTATTAAGTGAATTTGACATTCAATATGTAGAGAGCAAGGCAATCAAGGGTCAGACAATCGCTGAACAATTAGCAGAGGCTCCTTTACCAGATGATCAACCAATGACAATGGAGTTTCTAGATGCAGACATTTTGACAGTGATGACCCAACAATGGGTATTATATTTTGATGGATCATACACACAGCGGGGATTAGGAGTAGGGAACTTGTTCATCTCTCCACAGGGACACACCATTCCAAAATCATATAGACTGATGTTTCAGTGTACAAATAATGTGGCAGAATATGAAGCATTAATCATTGGGGTCAAAATAGCAATTCAATGGAAAATCACGGACTTACAGGTATATGGGGACTCTCAACTAGTTATTTATCAAGTAATGACGAATATCAAACAAAAGATGAAAAGTTGATGCCCTACAAGAAACAAATAGATAATATGAAACAGTCCTTTGTCAGTATCAAGTTTGATCAAACTCCAAGGGCATAAAACAAAGCTACAGATGCTATGGCTACAATTGCTTCATTATTACAATTGCCTGAGAAGTGTGTTTGTTATGAGTTTATGGTAGAACAAGTATCATTTCCTTCCCATAATAATCCATAATCTGCTACCATCTGCCATATAGAAACCATTGAAACCTCCATTTATGAAAAGACCTATGCTTACCTAAAAGACGATGTCCTTCCTCCTAATCTATCCAGGAACCAAAAATGAAACTTCATCCGCCAATCCACACGACATACTTTATTGCTGAGGTCTTGATGGCACTTTACTCCGATGTCTAGAACATGACAAATCTGAAATGGCCCTATGTGAGGTTCGCGAGGATGTTTGTGGCACACACTCGAGTGGGATAACTCTAGCCAAGAAACTCCTCTGTTTGGGATATTATTGGCCATGGATGGAGAAAGAATCCTATCAGTTTGTTAAGAAATGTTAAAAGTGTCAGATTCACAACAATTTGATTCATGCACCAGCACAAGAACTACATCCCTTCACATCGACATGGCCTTTTTGTCAATGAGGCCTCGATCTGGTAGGAAAAATAAATCCATCTTCATCCAATGGACACAAGTTCATCATAACAGCTACAAAATATTTCACAAAATGGATTGAAGTAGTACCTCTTACAACCATCACTGGGAAGCAGATCTCCTCTTTCATTTTGAATTACATAATATGTCAGTATGGAATCCCTCAATCCATTATCACTAATAATGGATAGCCTTTCAAGAATCAAGATGTCCAGGATCTATGTGATAAGTTTCATATCCAACATCGTTTTTCAACACCATACTATCCTCAAGGGAATGGCCAAGCAGAGGCCTCGAACAAAAAAAAATTAAAATTCTCAAAAAGACGGGTAATGAGGTTGGACATGATTGGCATGTTCAACTCAATCCTGCATTATGGGCCTATAGAAGAAGTATCAGAACACCAATGGGAGCTACACCATATGCCTTGGTATATGGGTCAGAAGCCATATTGCCCATCAAAGTAGAGATTCCATCCCTTCGTGTATCACTCAAGGTATCATTTCAGATGAAGACTATAGGGTATCTAGACTACAGGAACTGGAGTTATTGGATGAGTATCGTCAATAGGTTGTTAATCATCTAATGGCTTATCAACAAAGGATGTCAAGAAGTTACAACCACAAGGTAAAACCGAGGGTCTTTCAGGTTGGTGACTTGGTACTAAAAGAAAACCCGAGGAATCAGCAAGATACGGAGAAGAAAGGTAAATTTGAGCCTAACTGGCTTGGTCCTTTTGTCATCATATCAATGTATGGATCAGGAGCATATCAGCTATCACTGTCAGAAGGGGATTTATTTGATGAACCTATCAACAGTATTCATCTCCGAAAATTCTATGCTTGAATCTCCTAGTGCATGGGTCCAACTTCTAAAAATTGTTTCCTTGGTGAAAACCTGGCAAACAGGCATCTTTGTGATGCAAAAAAAAAAAAAGAAAATACAAAAAGAAAGAAAAAGAAAAAAATGAGAAAAATACACAAAACAATGAGTGCAATCAAAACATATGGTGAAAACCTGGAAATAGGCATCATATGTGATTCTAAGATCAACTTTCCCATCTATTTTGATATATATTAGGATCATTTTAGTCTGGTAGTCAGTACCATTTCATATCATGTCAGTAGTCTTGCCATCTTTGCATCCATATCAAAATCATTCTCAAATAGTCAAAACTCACTCCAAAGCTTGGGGGCGACATCTGGATATCACTAGGGGCAACAAAAACATCGTTTTCACCAAAAGGAAAACAACAATATAGTAGAAAAACAAAAACAAAGATCAAGGTGCAACATCAATCATTGTCAGAAAGACATCAACCATCCGTATCATTTCAAAAACCGAAAAACATGTCAAAAAGTTAAGTCTGAAAATGCATAATCCAAAAACATAGGTCTGTGTCAGTCGAACTACGTGGTCTCTATGTGTGTAATGTAGGCAAGGCTAATCTTTGATCAGCCCCCAAGACCCCTAAGATAGGTTAGTAGGTTAGGTCTTTGGTCAAAATCTTGAAAATCCAAAAACATCACAAAATCAGGATGGATGATCTAAAATCTGAATAATGAATGAAACACTCTAAATCAACAATGGCTAAATTGTCTTTTTGATTATCATTTCTTTGGAGTAACTCAATGATGTATTGAACTAGAGAAACAAGGAAGAAGAATGATGTTTTTATTATCTGTTGTCTGTAAGATTAATCAGTTAAATGTATGAATTGTTGGCGGATGTGCTATGCAAATGTATCACCGATGACATTCAGAATTCACACATGGAAATGATTAATCACTACTTGTTTACGCAATGAATGCTCAGGTCATCTCGGTTAAATCATACCTAGATGCTTGTGTTCGCTTGCAATATCAAAAATCATGAAAGAAGTACTTAGGTCGTCATTGGTCTAACACATACCATTAACGCTTGTACTCACTTTCAACATCCAATAAAGCTCTATGATGAAAAAAACCACAAAAGCACTGTTAAAATGACAATGCTTTTGCATATAATTGCATGTTAAAATTAGATTGCATTCATCATTAATCATTATCTGTAGAGTATTTGTTGCATAAAGGATTCTAATCAATAATTATCTTATCTACAAATTAGGACTGAGTATACTTGACATAAATCCAAAAATCATCAAAAACATGTAGGAGTCATCATCTCATCATTCAGTTTCATCATTTCATCATTCATGCATTTCATCATACATCAAATAAATTATGAATTAAATTGTACCATAAGTACATCATGTTCATTTTACCATAAAAACATTCATTACATTATCATCCATCAAACATCATATGCATACATCATTTATCATCCATACATTTTATCACATATAAAATAAATGCGAGTCATGTCATTATTTTCATTACATCCATCCATTATCATTCATCATAAGATCATCATTTTTATCATCATTGCATTAACATAAAAATCATTTATGCATCCATCCATACATGTTATCACATTTTGAACATCTATATAGATCATCATTTAGAAATTCATACATCACATCGTATATCCATGTATCATATATTCTATAAATACATTTATCATTGAATCATTACATGAAATAAAAGCATTTCTCATTACATCATCACATTTGAAATAAAATCATCACATATTGCATAGATCAACATAATAAATGCATCCATCACATAGAAATCATAAACCATCATAAAATCACATCAACTACATCTCATATATATATCATCAGTGTCAAGTATACAATGAAGTCTAAGCATAAAGATACATCATAAAAAATGAGCTACATCGTAGTGTACGTCATATCTCAAAATGATAGTCTCAAAATCACAAGAGGCATCTATGATTTGCTACTACTAGAATGTGCGGGCCCAACGGGACTAGTACCACCACCACCCCTGAAAGAATCGGGATCTCTGGGATCTCTGCGTGGAGGCTCTGTCACCCCCTCACTCACTGTCTATGTGTGCATCCGTCCAGATCTCGATGGGGCATAACTGACTCTACGATCGGCAGGCACTGCATCATGATACCTACCTCTATAAAACTATGCCTCTCGGCTAGCCCGCAGAACCTCCCTTATATAATCTCCTACTGAGGTACCATCAACAACTCTCTAGAGGGTCTCTGCTATCTACGGAGCACTATCTCGTTTGGCTGTCAAAGTGGCCACCTACATCTGTACAGTTGCCAATTATCCCTGAACCTCCGCTAAAGCCTAAGCATGAGCCTGCGGCTAGGCCTGCATCTGAGTCTAGGTCTGAACGAGCAAACCCCGAGCCTGTACCAACTATCCCTGCAATGTCTAGACTTGTGTCTAGAGACCTGCAATCTATCTCTGATGGTCTACAGGTGGTATTGTCACTGCTCACCTCTTGCGAGGCCTACTAGATGATGGACCACTACTAGCTAGCCCTACCCCTCTATCCTCTCCACTACCACCATCGCTGTCATCACTGCTAATGTCATCATCACCCCTCTCCATGCTACTACCTAATGGATTACCACCCTCACTCTCTGGGGAACCCTTTGCCACATCCTCCTCTACTAGTAGTGGTGGTGGCTCATCTAGAATAGTAATGCGAGGATGTGGAACCAAGGCCAGGAAGGCAACGTACTCCTCTATAACTGGCGCCTCTGCAATGTCTCTCTGCATGTCCTAGGGTGATTGATGCAATGCCTTGTATCCCTCCACTAAAGCATCATAAGACAAACAGGGCCCCCAATCAAGAATATCACTCTGCCGCCTAGCATAGTGAGCTACCCCCTGTGGCATACACTGCATGATGCCATACTATCTGTACACTTGGTGCAACAAAAATCTCTCTAAGACAAATGGTGTCCGACCGATCAAATACATAGAATCACAGAGTTATCCTAAGACTGCATCATCCTCGTCCCACTACTCATAGTCTAAGTATGGATGCTAGGTAACAGTCTCTGTGTCATCAAAAACCCACCTCCAATGCTCCAACTTACCCATCCGGGCTTGGGTAAGCCGACCTCTGTATCTAAACACATAGGGTCTACCTGCTAGTCTATCTGCCACTGGAAATGGCCAAGCAATAGAGAAATGCTCCCATGGTGACACCTGTAACAAGGTCATCCCTGCTGATAAGCTCCGTGCCCCTAGGTACACAACTGAGTGAAGATCATGATAGAGATGTGCTAGCATGCACATCCCCTACACATATCTAGTACTGTGTACCATCATGCTCTCTAAGGTCCTGCCCCAACCCACGAGGAATCCCTTTGACCTACGATCAAGTCAAAGGAAACCTCCAATAAATCCAGCAAGCACTACTGGTAGTGTCACATATGAATCGGCGATCCTCCTCCATTAGACACTTGGACCCTCAATATCCTGATCCTGGAATACTCTACGAAGAGCATCTCTATCACCAACCCCATGTGAATCGTATGCTACAATCTCTCCCATGAACGGAATGCGTAGAATCCGCCACACATCCTCGGGAGTGACCGTCATCTCGCTAGTGGGTAGATGAAATGTGTTGTGGTCACTGTGCCACCTCTCAGCCAAAGCAGTCAATAGACCCCGATTAATCCTAATCTGGGGCATATCAAGCAAACTAGTCAAGCCGCATCGGCCTATAATCTGAAGCTCATCTGGTGTCAGATGAGGTATCAAGTCTGTAGTCCATGGAAACCTCTCTCGCATTTGGAGAGTACCCAAATCCTCTTATCATCATAATGAAAAATCCACAATTAGTGAACTATGTCAAGAAATCAAAAGTCATTCTACTATCAAGTCTATTCCAAAAGTTTTGGTATGAATTTTTGATCAAAATTCATGGGCGAACATCAAAAAACCTCACCTATCATGAGGTTCATCAAACATTATCTAATCTCACCTATCATGAGATTTATCAGATATTGAATCATTTCCTCGCCTATCATGAGGATCATCACAAATAGGATTTCTTCTCGCCTATCATGAAAGTTAGTCTTATTTAAATCATCACAATCCAACATCAAGAATTTGGATTATCAATCACACCAATCCGAAGAATGAACATGATCAGAAGTGACGAAATCAAGGTTACCTAGGTCAAAATCTCCAATTCTAACATGGAAGGGCTACATCAGGCACTCGAAACGCTAAATCCCAAAAATGCTACTTTATCAGTCAAAAGCGCTAAATCAGGCACCCAAAGCGCTAAATCTCGAAAGCACTACTTCAGCACTCTGATGCGCTATAACAGGCATCTGAAGTGCTATTCTACTCTAAGCGTTGTTTTACTGCATCAAAGTGCTAAAATAGTCCATCAAAGCACCGCTTTACTAGAAGCGCTAGAACAGACCATGAAAGCGCTAATCTACCAAATCAAAGTGTTAGAACTCTCTAAGCGCTAAAATCCGACATCATAGCGCTAAAATTCACTACCTAAGCTATATCATTGAAAGTGCTACATTATCCTATGGAAGCGCTAGAGAATTTAATGCAAGCGCTAAATCTCAAAGCGCTAATCTACTTACTAAAAGCACTACACCAGAGTGAAAGCGCTACAGCGCGGCTTGAAAGCGCTAAAATAGGAAAAAAATGTCGAAAACTATAAAATGCATAAAAAACAAAAGTGCATGAAATACGAGGAAGACAAGGGGTACATACCAGAGGTCCATACATGGTCAGCCATCGGTGACATCGAACAGGCTCGAAACGGTGAGTGTGGTAAGGGATTGGCATGCTGCTCTAGCTGGCTAAAGTGTCTCTATCAAAGAATTTCTAAACTCAAAAAGTGCAAATGACTTTGAAAATGACCTTCTGGACTATATATAACTTTTGTAAAGGGATTTTATTATATTTTGATTAATTTTATCCATGAAATTAATTGAAATTCATCTGCGGGCTATTTTTCTTCATCATTTGTTGAGAGATAAATTATTTCATCTTCGTATCTTCATCAAATCATCAGAAAATCATAAAAAAATTGAAAAATTCTAAAAATCATCAAATCATTAATTTATCTCCCGAGGGGGCATATTATTGACAATCATCTAAAAATCAATGTTTAGGGCATACAAATTTATTTATTTTTATCCTAGCAGTAGGAGCCAAAATTTCTTCGAAGCAATGCGTAAACACATCACTTCAAAGAGAGGAAAAATGTATATACCTAAAATTGGTCTGGAGCATCCGATTAATTAAATACAAATTATTTGATTAATTATCCTAATTTCCTCTACTATTGAATAAATATAAATATTTATTTATATAGTTCACATTTAAATTCATCTTAATTAAATAAACAAAATTAATACTTTGTTTGATTTAATTATCAAATCCCTATTTTATTCTATCACATCAATCTTAAATTAATTAAATAAAGATCAAAACACTTTATTGATTAATTGTCGTATCCTACTGTCTAATTTAATAAACAACTTCTATAGTTCATTTTATTAAATTATTTATCCCTCTTTTGCTAATTTAAATAAATCAAAATATTGTAATAAAGGCATAAGGAATATTCCATCTATATCTCCTCAAAAATAAATTAGATATCCTATGTCTAATTTATGTCTAAAATATGTCACAATTAATGCTTTGAAATTTCACGGGAAGTTTTGGAGACAAATTGGAGACCAATTCCAAATTCTTCTCTCAATCCTCCTCCATCAATCTTTCCTCTTCTCTTGCCTAGTGTTTTCATGGGTAGAGACAATCACAAAAATTCTCTCAATCTCCTCCATCTTTCACTATTCAATCCTCCAGATTGAATCCAAATCTCTCAATGCCTTCCCTGTGCATTTCTATAGCCAGGAAATCTATAAATACAGCCTCATTGAACCAAGAAAAGGATCCAGATAATCTAACTTATGCACTCTTACTCTACAGGAATTCAAGCATCAAGCATCAAGCATCCAACATCCATCAATCAAGGTTCCATATCATGGTTGCCTTCTGTAGCTGCATTTATTTGTTTCCATGTCAATTCATGCTAGTTTAATTTATTTATCATCAACTATTATCCATTAAGCTTCATATCATTTGCATTAGCATCCATCTCGTTCTTTGAATTGTGATTTTAACAATCATAGTGCACTCACGATCTGAGAGCAATAGTGGTTTAATAAATCTTTGGAGATAGAGAACAATATGACGTTTTTAATAGATTATTGCTTTGATTTGATTTATTCAACTTTTTCTTTGATATAATGTCGTATTAAGAAGTGTGTTTTGTGCTTTACACCTTATACACGCTTACAACATAAATTCAAACAAAATGATGCAAAATTAAGGCAAGATTGAATGGTGTACACCAATTGTCAACTATGGTGAAGATGATTAATGCTATGGGATGACACTCTCGGGAAGAGTGTTGTTCCTAAATATTGAAGAAGTGCAACCATATAAAGGAGTGGCATTATCACTCTTAACTCTCAACTTGGGTTTGATTTTACTATACAAAAAAACTATTGTTAAGGCAACCAATGCTTTGAGAGATCATTGTGTCCTACTGTGTGAAGACAAGTGCTCTGTTATTATTTTATAATAAAATATAAAATAATCAATTCATAAAATATTAATTACAAAAAATTTAGATAAAAGTGAATTTAATTTCTCAATTAATAAGGATGCTAGAATTTTCCCATCATAAAACATAATTTTGAATTGTAAAAAATATTTATTTTAATTTATAATAAATAGATTTTATTAATATTTAATTTGTAATAATAATAAAACTGTTCATTATTATAACTTAAATAAATTTTAATTAAAATAATAATTTAAACACTAATATCTTATTAGAACTATTTAATATTTATTGATTCATAACATCAAACTATTTGCATCCAATGAACAGAATACTAACCTGGGTAAGAACTAATAATATAGAGAAACTATAAAAGTAGAGTGCTGTCCTCAGCAGAAAGTGATTGTAAACTACATGCATACAAATTGCAATTTCGGAACACAAAACACTGCTTATTCTTTCCAGATCTCTATCCTCGGAATCTGATTATGCAATCCTACGTTGTTTGTGCTGGATAGATGAAATCAAAACATTTTGAAAGTGAAGAATAGATTTGGCAGCTAACCAGTGGGTGTGGATGCGGATGGCTGAAATGAAAAGTGAGGGCTGTAATTCAAACTCCAAGTAAAAGTTTGGGAGTCTGCAACTCCATTAAAGCAACTTCTTTTGAGAGACCTAATCCAGCGCCCAAGTCTGTCCCACCATACAATTACTGTCATTGTTCTGCTGAATCCAATAACCAACCCCAGCCCCATAGCCACCACTGACACGTACTCATCTACTCTGCTCCACACTGACTTCTCCACCTTTTCTGAAGTTGAAACTAATGTGTCATTTTTCTTGCATTTCCTCAAGATGAAACCATTGTCACATTAACAGGGACGATTTCCCTGGTATGATGTATTATCAAAAGTCACAAACTGCGGTCCTCCGGGTATTCGCCCACAAAGACTGTTGAAAGAAACATTGAAATAGCTCAAGAGAAATAATTTAGACAGCTCCTCTGGTATCTGACCACTCAAATTATTCTGAGACAAATCCAACTGTTCCAGGGTTGATATTTGCCCCAAAGAAGCTGGTATTCTTCCTTCCAGATGATTTTCTGACAGATTTAACAGTCTCATGCTAATCAGAGTCCCTATGCTTGGATGAATTTTCCCGCTCAAATTATTATTTGACAAGTCTAATATTGTGTTTGCTGCCAACACATATTGGAGTATGTACTCGTTTCCTTTGATTACTGCTGGTATATCCTCATAGAGCGTATTACCCATCACACCATTCAATTGCGAAAATTCTGGCTTTGAAAACCCCTCCAGGCCCTCAAGAGAAGAGGGAATTGTTCCACCAAATTTATTGTTAGATAAATCTAACACCTGCAACCTGGTGAGGTTTGTGATCCATGGAGAAATATGACCCTCAAATTCATTAGAGCCAAGGCTCAGAACCCTCAGCTCCTTACAATTTGCAAGGAGATGTGAAGACAGCTCCCCTCTTAATCCATTATTGCTGAAATCTAGCAGCTTGAGCTGGGTACAATTGGCCAACGATGCAGGCAGGGCTCCAAATAAGGGCTGGGCTTAACCAACACACACTAAGCGCTGACCGCTTAGGTGGCTGGTGTGGGGCCCATGCAGTCCGTTGCTTTCACCAACTCTTTTTCCGGTTCTTCTGAACAGTCCCGTAAACCGTAGCAGTCAGCAGTCAGAAGTCAGCCGTGCGAATCCCACACATAAGACAAGCTGCAAAACCAAATTCAAATCACCGTTTCACGCTCAAGAATTTTGAATGGATAAAAGAAACAGATTGTCTCGTGGTTTATATAGTTATAGCAGCAAACAGAAGGACAAGAATGTGAGCAAATCTGGTCTCATGGAATGTAGGATAGGATATACGCAAAGTGGATTTGTTGAAAAGGTTTTAGGAACTTTCAAACAAATGCAATTGGCAGGTGTAAAGCCAAGCTTCGCAACCATTTTCAATAGCCTCCATGCCTATGCCAAAATGGGATTTTGTTAAGAGGATATGGAATCCGTCAAAGAAGGATGGGAATTTCGTGGGATGTTGTAGTTGCAACTACCCTGGTAGACATGTATGCAAAATGTGGAAGCATAGAAAAGGGTTGTGAACTATTCGACATAATACTTCAATATTTTTTCATATCAAGGAAGCTTAAATCTCTGGTTATAATGGTGGAGAGTCAAAATTCTGTAACAGTTAAAATTTGTTGCAATTTGTAATATTTCGTTTTTGTTTTATTGGTAACTGTATTGTTCTTATTTTCATTATTTTAATATATGATATGATCTGATCCGAATACTATTGCTCTTTGATCTGATCCATATACTGCTGCTCTTTGATCTGATCCATATACTGTTGCTCTTCGCTTCTTCTAGCTTTCTAACTAGACTCTTGTCTCAGGAGCATATGAGAAGAGGGCGAGGTTTCGAATGCTGGTTTTTTTTGTAAATTATTATTATAATAACTTAAATTCAAGAACTTATAAAATCTTGTATTGTGTTGTATATTTTAGAATGTTATTTATAATTAGAATTAGAGCTTATGAATTTGAGTTTATATCAAAGACATCAATTTCAAATCGTTGTTTTTAGTGGGGAATTTATTTTTAAGAATTTTGCATAGTATCAAGGAGAGTAAGATATGTCTAGTATGATATCTATTTTGGTATTAGAATTCAAAATCATTTTATTTATATCTAAGAAGATGGGTTTACCATGAATCTTGATACACATGTTGCCCTCTATTTTAGGGTTATAATATTTTTAATTACTTTATTTATTTATTTGATTGGTTAACAAGAGTTTTATTTTAGTAATCATGATCTTATAATGTAATAGTCAACTAGATGTTAAGTATAGTAAAAAACTCAAGTAGTTAGTCCTTTCGACCTTTGGTTAAAGTCATGCTTTAGATTTGGTTCAAGCCTATGTTCTAGTTTTACTAAATATTAGTCACATAAGAAATTCACTACACTTGTTTATAAAATGAACATTTTGAAAAGATATGCAATACATGCAGTTCTTTGCACATATCATAACTAATTCTCTTTTCCAATTCCAATTAAATGATATAAAAAGTGATTTTTATTTCAATATGATGTCAAACATGGTTTATAATATATTTAATTTATCACATTAGATAAATTTGTATAACATAAATTTTTTAGTAACACTTATTCAAAATTATATCATATTTTACATATTTTAGAATGCATTATTTTCTATTATACACTTTTGAGTTGAGAGATCGAGTAATCATATGTTATAGATCAAGTTGTTGAAACATAGTATAACTATACAATGAGATACAATGATTTTAATGCATAAAAAATCAATAGCAATGATAAATCATAAATGGAAATAGAAATCAACTCGTAAAGTATATAAAAACCATAACCAAAGATTTACATGGAGAAAATTATTTTGGAAAAAAATCCACATCCAAAGAGATCCAAGCCTATATTAATAATAAAATTTATTATACATCAACTTATCCCTCTAAAATTTGGTGGCATAATGGTGCTCAAATAACTTGTAAAACAACATGATATTACTACCATCTCAAGGCACCAATATATAGGAGACAAAAATGCAAGATACCATGATTGGTATTCTAAAACATGTGGTCAATACTACACACCCAACACTAATCATCCAAATCCTCATAAGATATCTCACACCTCACAAAAATAATCAACAACATACCTTGAATAGTAACTCATCTTATACACCTTACATCTATCTCCTACATCATAAACATCATGATTTTATGACAATGGCCAAAATGGCCAAGATCCCAATCCTAAGCACTCTATGGGAAGATTGACCAAATCTATCATAAGATCTAGTAATATAAAATTATCTTACACCTTACACATACCAATCTTGATTTTAAATACCTTTTTAAAAGTAACTCTCAACTTAAATACCACTACAATTGCATGCAAAGATAAGTAATTAATAAATAATTTACTTACTACATAGAAGTGCAACTAAGTCTACCCTCTCCATGTTCCTTCAATACATAACAATTATTTACCAACAACATTAAAGAAAACTATCATAATTTTTCTAGGATTTGTACCTAATTTCAACATTTTCCCACTTGACATTTACATTATAATGACATGGTTAAGAAACATGATCAGTCAATTTCACAAACACGAGAGACCCATGGCCTCTCTACACCAACCAAAATTCTCTATGCTCATTGTCTTAGTAAGAGAATCACAACATTCTCTAAGGTATCCACTTTCTATAACAAGAGATTACCACCCAAAACCATTTCCTGAACAAAGTAATATTGAACATCAATATCCTTTATGCAAACATGATGCATGACATGTTTAGCCAAATGGATGATACTCTGATTACCACATCTAATTCTCACATGTTTACATTGGAATTCCATACTTCAAACATAATTTTTCTAACCACACAGCCTCCAAGTTACAAGCATGTATTGCATCCATGCACTTTGATTCTATAGTGAAAAACATGACTATAGGTTGAAATTTCCTCATCTAACTAACTACTCCTCAAAAAAAAGTAAAGACATGACTATTAGTGCATCTTCTATAATATAGATCACCAACTAATTAGAGTGGACTTCCTCCAATCTAGATCACCAACCCAATCAAAATCAACAAAGACCTATAAATCAACCATCTTGTCAACATCATTAATCTATGATAGAAAATACAATGGTTATATGCTCCTTGTAAATAGAGGAAAACCCTTTTAACATAAATCTAGTGTTCTTTACTAGAGTTCAACATTAACCTACTCAAAACTCCCATTGCTATGGTAATATCAAGTCTCATACAAACCATGGTATATACAAGGCTCCCCACAACATTGGTATAAGGAATATTACGCATCTCTTCAAGATCATCATCTATTCTAAGAGTTTTCTCTGGAGATAACCTAATTCCAATAAAAAAGGGAATACTAACTATTTTGTTATCCTACATGAAAAAACTTTGCAAAATGGTGTCAACATGGTTCTTTCAATTTAACCACAAATTTCTATTAACTTAATCACTATAAATTTCCATATCCAAAATATATTTTACAACCTCTAAGCAACAATATACCAAATAACTAACTATTAAGTTTCCTAATCATTTATTTATCATTTCCAATAAATAACATATTAACATTTAGGACAATGATTAGTAACCAATCATCAATTAATTGGAAATAAACAAAGTGATAAGATTCACTTCTACTAAAGTGATGATCCAATGCAAAAGCATCAAATTTCTATACCAAATTCTTAGTGATTGTTTCAAACCATACAAATATTTCTTTAACCTACAAACCATGTGTTCATGCCCCTTCACCATGAAGTTCAATTATTTCATAAATGTTTCCTCATCAAGATCCCCATGTAGGTTTTTTTTTACATTCATTTGTTCTACCTCTAAATCAAAAACAACAACAATAGATAAAAATAATCTAATTCTATGTTAGTTTAGCCACAATAGAAAAAATATCATCAAAATCAACTTCCTCGACATAGGAGTAACCTTTTATCACTAACCAAGCCTTGTACTACTCCAACTTACCATTGATCTAAAATTATTTTAAAATATCCATTTGCATCCAATGGACTTCCTTCCCTTGAGCAAATCAACTGGATCCTATGTGTCACATTTGTTTAAAGTATTAATTTCATCTTTCGTGGCCTTTAATTAAGACTCATGCTCATCAAAAGATAAAGCCTCTTCCACAAATCTAGGTTCATTATCAATACACTATAATATAAATACACAACTATAATACGAAGGAATATACCTTTCAACTAGATTAGAAATTACCTCATGGACCTTCTAAGAGGTGAATAAAGAGGCTTATGTTGTTCCTCATCAAAAATCAAATCTAAACCATCTACTTCCTCATTCTATCCATAAATTATTGTTGTTCATCATTTCCAAATTCCCTAAGCTCTCTAAAAATAACATCCTTAGAATATCATTTTTAATGCTACAAGATCCAAAAGATTATAACCTTTTATGTTCTCACCTAATGCATGTAAACACACCTTTTACCCCTAAAATCAATTTGAGACCATTTTTTCCTTAGGATCATGAACATATTATTCAATACCAAAAAATATATAATGTGAAATTAATGGTGTCTTACCTATCTAGAACTTGTAGGGTGCTTTCCAACTAGATGTTAACTGGGAGACCTATTAATTAGATACAAGTAGCATGTACAATTTTAAGCTAATTTATTTTTTCAATATTTTCACTTCTTAACATGCTTTTAGCTCTATCAATCAAAGTCTTGTTCATCATTTATACCACTTCATTTTTTGTGGAGTATATGGAGTTATTTTCTTTCTAATAATCCCTCCATGCCTACAATAATCATCAACATATCTAGAGTAAAACTCATCACACTATTCATTCTTAGAAAATTTTCTTTTCCACCTATCTATTTCTCAACAAATTATTCAAACTCTTTAAAGTACAAAAAAATGACTTATGCTCCAGAAAGTAAACCCATGTGTATTTAGAGAAATCATCAATAAATAAAACATAGTAGTGATATTTTCTTATCAAACACACATCCACAAGACCAAATACATTACTATATGGATAACCTCTAATTTTTTTTAATCTCTGGTGCTATTAGATATAAATGAAATCTAATACTATTTTATCATATGTGCATAGTGTTCATAGAAAATAAATTTAATAGAATAAGATACTATTGACCATAATTTTTTAATGATGGTTTTATGACCCTTCTCGCTAATGTGAACTATCATGTGCTGCCATAATTTAAAAAATAAAAAGTTATCAATTATATTTGTAGATTTATAGAAAGTAGATGCTTCTAGCCTAAATTGGGTGCCTTAGTGAGTGCCCCTATCCAACACCAAATTCCCTCTACTCAATATTCAACCACTCCTCTCAAAGTAATATGCACCCCAAAATCATTCATTTTTAATACAAAAATCAAGTTTGTAGATGAAATAGGGATATACATTACATTGATGATGGTGTTAACCCTTCCATCATGGAAAATTAATCTCACCTCCCCTTATCCCACAATATTTTGTGTTGTTATCCTTGAGAGAGTGTTCCCAACATAATAGGTTGTATATGTTGTAAACCACTCCTTCTGAGGATCCATGTGTTAGAATTGTCCTAAATATATCTGAACCAAAGGAAATAGGGGTTCCACCTTTTAGGAGATGGAACAATTATGAGACCTATTTCACTCTTAGTTCATTAGGAAACCCTAGAGATCCCTCAACCAAGTGACTCAATTTAGGGAAGGGGTTGCTACAAGGTTTCCTCAGGTGTGATTAAAAAGGGGATTCACCATTAAAATGAAGCTTCAAAGGAGAAATATAAACCCTAATGCACTAAACCCTAGAAACTTAATATATGAAATCAGATAGCTACACATAGAGAAACAAAAAAGTACTCAGAGGGTAGGAGATGTATAAAAAATATCTGAAAACTCTGAAATTTGTTGTTCTTGATGTGTACTGGGACTCATACGCTAGACTAGGTGATTTAGTCCCAATTTAGGGTTTTTGGGTTGAATTTGGAATCCGTTGCTAGAAAATCAGGATCTACAAAAATCTATTGAAAAGGGGTATACTACCCAACTCATATGACCAAGGTGGTGATTTATTCCCAGTATTAGGGTTTGATTGAAACTTTTGTAGCCTCTAGTGATCTTCTATAGCTTCTTTCTTGTCCGATATTTGAGTCTGAAAGTATGAATTCTGGCATGTAGGTGAGTTTTCGTGACAACTTTGACAACTTTTTTCAATATTGCAACTTTATCTTCAAAGAATCTTCAAGTTCCAAATCACCTAGATTTGCAATCACACATGAACAAAGAAAAATGTTGTTTTGTTAGGGAATAGGGGTTTCCCTTAGTCAAACCCTATTTTGGTAATTAAACCTTGAAATAAAATGAAATAGCATGAAGGAATGATGAATGAACAAATTTAATGTTACAACTCACCAAACCCTTGGAATAAAGGCTGCAATCTTGTGTGATATGAATCCAATGGATGTGGATCTTGACTCTTGATTGAATGTTATGGATCTTGACTTGAATGCTTGCGTCAATCATAAAAACCTATATCACAAATGTTAGCTCAAAGACACACATGATGCATGAAGACTTTGACATGATTCTTGGATCTTGAATGTAGCTCCAAAGTGCTTGATAATCAACTCTTGAATTCTCTCTCGATCATAAACTTGCTATAATGCTTGATCTAAAAAATTGCTAAGATAAAATATGTGAAATAACCTTGTATTTATAATTGTTTATTCCAAATTTCTCAAAATTACAACACTACAAGCTGACATCAAATCTAGGAGAATAAAATCCTGCCAAGAATTTGATTTAAAATAGGTTTTGGTTAAAGCGGGACTCATATGCCACCTTGGGTGTATGAGTCCCAATTTCTTAAACACATGACACAAACTCCAAAAAGTGCCTTGTTTAATTTCACATTTAAGATCAGGCCCCAAGACCTAGGTTGGACACATATGCCCAAGGTGGTGTATGAGTCCTAGATCACTAGATCTGGAACACATAATCCAAAAACATGAATTATTATTTGTCATTTGTTAAATGTCAGGATTGTCCTAAAAAAGTACATTTAATAAGGCTTGTGGATGCAAAATAGGACCAAATAATGCATAAAGAAGCTCAATTTTAGTAGGGAGGGCCCAAACAAGTGTGAAAATGTAAAGGGATACATTTTCCTATGCTACAACATCAACCAAAAGTCATCAAAAGCCATGTTAGAAAATATAATAAAATATTTAATAGCCTCGCCATTAGAAAATTTATTGATAAAGGAATCATCGTTATTTATCTTCTTATTTTTACATTCCCTTTTGAGATGTCCCCATTTTTTGTATTTCCAACACCTTAATCTACTCTTATCTAGTGGTTTAGACCTCCCTTGGACTTAGAATGATCCTTTTATTTGTCCAAGTATCACCCTTCTTGTGCTTACCTCTCTCATTGGATATAACTCACACATACAATACATCTTTAGAATCTTTGAAGTAATCTCCTCATTTCATTTAAGAGGACAATTACAATTTAAGGGAATCCAACTTTAGATCATCAATAAAATAACTAATTACAAGGATTATATTATTCCAAGACTTATGAAATAACATAATAATGAAATAAATTTATCCTTTTGATCTATCTTCACATCTATTGGCTATAACTAATTCAAGATTAGATTAAAAGAGTTTAGGTCCTACAATTGAGTTCCCATCCTCAATTTTGATAGAACACAATTTTTTCTTATAAACAACTTATCAAAGAGACTCTTTGTTTGATATCTCTCTCCCATTCTATTATATAATTTATGAGTAATAGTTTAATTAGGAACATTTAATAAAATAGAATCAAATAAACATAATCATAGAGTGCTACATATTTGTTTATCAAATTTTAATCATTCTTCATCCCACCTCTTTTTCAATTTGGTTTCAGTCTTCACAAAAATCCATTGATCTCTTTCCTCCAAGAGATCGACCATCTTTATCTTTCAAATTTCAAAACCTATGCCTTTGAACTTTTCTATCTTCAATTGAGATGAACTTTCCATGATCTCTATCACTTAGAACTTGAAACTACTAGAAAATAACAACACACTTCCACAATAGCAAACAACTCAATCAAATAATCTAAAAGAGGCATCCCTCTCCCTAATCAATCCAAGTGTGGCTCTAGCACCAATTATTGAAAAAAAATGTGACTATCTATAGGAAGATATGTTGATCTTAATGCAACCAAATTCAAGAACATTGATAGGGGAATGTGCACAAAGTTGAGGGACTGAAAAGTGACTACAACCACTTTTCGGTTCATCCAAGACATAGCACAATTGTGTTTCTTCTATGATAAAAATTGAATAAAATTAGAGGCTAAGCTCATTTTTTCGACCAACCTCCTTTCTCTCCAAAAACCAAATGTGAGTGCATTTTTTAGCACACAATGTTTCCATGATGTATACAAGGTTGAGGAGGTAATTTTTTTCGGTTTTTAGTTATGTAAATTGAAATGAATATAAATTTTGTAATTTTTTTGATTCAATACTCTATACTTTTTAGGAATTGAAAATCCTTCATACCATAATTCACCAAATTCAATAAAAACCCTAGTGAAGAGTGGTCATGACTAAACACTTAATAAATTTCTCCTTCTATTTCTTTCCATCCTGCTCAAACATGAGATAGCTTAATAGGTGAACTTGAAAACAACAAAAGGGAACTCCAACCATTGGTTGATAGATTGGAAAATCCAAATGCAACTAGTCTATATTGAACAACCCTCGCCACCTTAGTGGATTATATTATTTTTCATATAGATTATGTGAGTGGCTAAAGAAACATATAGTCCAATAAAAGGGAGGACACATAGAAATTTTATTCTAGAAAATTGTCGTACCAACAAGTGAAAGAGAAAAAAGTAAAATTTGACTTGTTTATAGTGTTCATTGATCCAAGAACCAATGCATCCTTGCATGTAAATTGCAAGAGATTCCCTATTCATTGGTGCCAAACCAAGGAATAACAAAATTTTTTTTAGAAAAGTGATAGATAATTTTTTACCATCCTCCATGGGACAATAACAAGGTCCCATGTGGTATTTTTTGAGGCTAGATTATTTTGATATGCGTCAATTCTAAGGTAGAGGCAAATGCTCTTAATATGATAGAGAGGGAGAACATGATTCCCAAGACTAGGCATAGAGACCCCTAGCTAGGTTAGATATTTAGTATGTCACAATCCATTCCATTGTGAAGGAGACTGTTGATATGGAGACTTTACAGTCCATCATCTCCCTCACACAAACCTCGTTGCAACATGACATGCATTTTGTACAAGCTGATGAGGTTGAGGCTTTGAAGTATTAAAAAACACCTCACATTTGCTACAACTATGGATATATCTATGATTATGGGTCCAAGGATGCTTAGGATGCATGAGGCTAAGAGCGATACATTGATGATATGGTGTTCACACATGGGTTTTTGGATAACACATTTGACATTGATCAATAAATATTTTTTAATAATGTTATTTAATTTATTAAATTTCTATTATGAATGAAAATTAATGTAAATAATTGATGATAAAAATTAGGACTCAGTGGTAGTGGTCAGACAACAAGTTTCATTGAGATAAGTTTTACTATTTTTAATCATTATGTTTGTAAATAATGTTAGGTATATTTTGGTAAAACAACGTTGCTCTATTTTTAATTGATGAAATCAGTTCAAAATCTTGATTATTCATGGCATAATAGAGGTGGTCATTGTTGCAGTAGTTTTTTCTTTAATATCTTTGACAAAGGTATGAGATAGATTAGTAAATTTTATTTTATGTTTTTATTTTATCCCATATTTATTAGTAATTTATTTTTTGATGCTTGTCATAGTGGGTCACAACTCCAGTTTGTGCACCTTCCCCTTAGATGGATGAAGAGAAGCAACAAATTGATTGGGTGAAATAATCTTGTGGTAGGTAACTATTCACTTATAAGTCACTGCATATTTCATTTTTTTCTATATTATTAGTGTATATATTTTTGTTGTATTATGTGGAAATTAAAAAAAAATTAAAGATGAGATCAAGTTAGCAAGTTTGAAAGAAACAAATATCAACCACCTCTCCATCTTCTTGACATACAAAGAGTCATTGACCCTTCCATCCCAATACATAGGACTAACTATATTATGGATTTTTTGTATTCCACTATGGCTTTCTTGTACATAATTTTTTTTTTTTACCAATTTATAACAATGTATGCCTATATGGCTTTCTTGTACACATATTTTTGTTTTACTAACATATAATGTATTGTATTCTCATATATATTTATTGTGAATACATATTTGTTTTATAGATGTATAACATTGTATGCATTTATGAATTTATTTACTAATTCATTGTATTCATGAAATTATGCATGCACTATATGTTTATATGACAAGTAAAGAAACGAGAATGGGTAAGAAAATAAGTGCCTAATGTTACACATATTGGTAAATTTTTACCATCTAGCACAAATAAATACCAAGAAGAAACACAAGCAATTGAAAAGGAAAGCAAAGAAGAGAAAAAAAATTGATAGATATTTAAAGAGAAATTTTATGAATTTTTTTGCAATGACGATGACCTACTTGATGAAGATAAGAACCATGACCATATTGATGTTAAGGTGGAATATATCAAGTTCATACAATGATATGTGAGCACCTCTATAGTATATATACACTAACTTACATTTATATCAAGGATATTGTGTCTTCCCCTTCTTAACACTTCATACTTACATCACTCTTAGTGCCATCATTATCATCGAGGACACCATGCCTTCCTCCATATTATTTTTTCCTGCCCATACTCATGATTACCACTAAATACCTCTTGTGTCCCCTTACACATTGTGTGCTAATCCTACCACCTTGGGGGCATGGGCCTTTACTACTATCCTCTATACCTTGACATTTAATTCTAACCCACATATTATTTATATATTTTATCATGTTATACTTTCTTATTATAATACACATTTATAAAATTATTGCTTTACATGATTTCCATACATACTTATAGTTTACATTTACATTTCATGTACTATTTTTCCTTCTCAGAATTCGTTGCATCTATAGATACAACCAATTGTAGCAAGAATATATTGGCACTAGCATTCCTATGTTGAGATTTTTGGTAGTGTCATGTGCTACATAGAGACTCATCACCATGACCACATGGATCTTAATCTCATGAAAACTTACCACCTCATGCATTGTGTTATCCCATGACCACCAAACATGGTGGAGCATTTACCATTTTCTCAAGCAGTTTCGTATTTGCATACCATTCTCTACTACTGGATCTCTTTCTCTCTTTGACATCTAGTTGACTATTGCATTATAAGATCATGATTACTCAAATAAAACTCTTGTTAACCAATCAAATAAATAAGAAAAGTAATTAAAAATATTATAACCCTAAAATAGAGGGCAACAGGTGTATCTAGATTCATGGTAAACCCATCTTCTTAGATATAAATAAAATGATTTTGAATTCTAATACCAAAATAGATATCATACTAGACATATCTTACTCTCCTTGATACTATGCAAAATCCTTAAAAATAAATTCCCCACTAAAAACAACGATTTGAAATTGATATCTTTGATATAAACTCAAATTCACAAGCTCTAATTCTAATTATAAATAACATTCTAAAATATACAACACAATACAAGATTTTATAAGTTCTTAAATTTAAGTTATTATAATAATAATTTACAAAAAAAGCCAGGATTGGAAACCTCGCCCTCTTCTCATATGCTCCTGAGACAAGAGTCTAGTTAGAAAGCTAGAAAAAGCGAAGGCAACAGTAAATGGATCAGATCAAAGAGCAGCAGTATATGGATCAGATCAAAGAGCAATAGTATTCGGATCAGATCAGATCATATATTAAAATAATGAAAATAAGAACAATACAATTACCAATAAAACGAAAACGAAATATTACAAATTGAAACAAATTTTAACTGTTACAGAATTTTGACTCTCCACCATTATAACCAGAGATCTAAGCTTCCTTGATATGAAAAAATATTGAAGTATTTTGTCAAACAGTTCATGCCCCTTTTCTATGCTTCCACATTTTGCATTCAAATAGGTTAACTCTGTGAGCATTCCAATACCTTTGGGAATGCTTCCACTGTATTTGTTTAAACCAAGAGTTAAGTATGTCAACTGGGTCATGTTGAAAATGGCTTCCGGTAGTCTCCCTTCAAAATCATTGTCAAGCAAGGAAAGGGTGGAGAGAGGAAGCATGGCAATACTCATGGGTAATGGCCCCTTTATAAGGATCGTTCCAACATCAAGCCACACAAGGTTGCTACAGTTTCCTATTTCATCCGGGATAGAACCTGTAAGGTTGCCTGGGCCATACAGTGATAATTGGACAAGCTGTTTCAAATTTCCTAGTTCAGGTGGTATATTCCCAATCAGCGAGTTATCCCCCAGAAACAGTACCACAAGTGAAGAACAATTACTCAGAGCTGGAGGAATTTGAGATTTCAACCTGTTAGACTGCAGGCCAAGGGTTTGCAATTTGTTCAACCTCCCCAGTTCAGACGGGATGCCACCAGTCAAGAAGTTGTGCGAAAAATCAATGAAGGACAAATCAGAGCAATTACCGAGAGGAGGGATGCCACCAGTCAAGACGTTGTACGAAAAATCAATGATGGACAAGTCATAGCAATTACTGAGAGGAGGGATGCCACCAGTCAAGACGTTGTGTGAAAAATAAATCACGGACAAATCAGAGCAATTACTGAGATGAGGGATTCTACCTGTGAGATTGTTATAGCCAAGGGCCAAATCAAGGAGAGACGTGCATTCCCCCAGAGATTTAGGGATGCTTCCAACTAGACTATTGTAGGACAAGCGGAGATGCTGTAAGTTGCGCAGGCCACCAAATTCTTTCGGTACGCTCCCCGTCAAGCTGTTTTCTGAAAGTCTGATCCACTGAAGCTGCGCGCAATTAGCAAGAGATGTGGGGATGGAACCTATTAGAAGATTTGTGTTGAGGTCGAGTAACCTCAACGCTTTCAATTGGCCAAGCTGAGGTGGAATCCTTCCTGTGAAAGAATTGTCAGAGAGATTCAAAGTGTGCAACAAGGAAAGGCCTCTTATGGATGGAGAAATTGTTCCTTCCAATCCCAATTGAGGCAGAATGATGGCCACCACTCTGTGAGTATGCTTTCTGCACCGAACGCCATTCCACGAGCACACCTTCCCTGAATTCATAGAAGTCCAGCTGGAAAGTGAACCCATAGGGTCGGCTGTAATGCTATTTCTGAAAGAGAGTAGAGCTTCAACGTCCCTCTTCTCAGAAACATCCTCATCGACTCTGTCGAGTAGCATACGGTCTTTCACAACAGAAAACATGTCATCGATGGTAGGGTTAAGTAAAGCAGAGACATGAGGAGAATAGGAGGTGTTGTGAATTGGTATTGCGGTGACAGTGGTTAATGTGAAGGCCGCAGCCAATCCTAAGCGCAGCATCTCAATCAACATGACTCCAGTCATTTGTGTGCCCCCAACTTCTAAGCAATGCATCCGACCTTACGGCCTTTCTGATATATAGATGTCAGTTTGCAGAACACTGAGAAACTACAGGTTTACAGCCAGTTTAAAATAGATAATTTTAAAAATGTAAAAGTAAAAAATTTGTGGTAGCATTTTGAATCGGGATTCGGGATAATTACAGTATCGACTCTGCAATGTTATGACTTCCGGACTAAATATGACGGTCTCCCGTTACAATGATGCATATAGTTAAAGAGTACGGTATATCTATACATACTTTCCGGTTACAATGATGCCTGTTCAATATTTTCGCTTTCCGCGAATACGGTCCCACACAAACGAATAGTTTCTTTAAGCTAGAAATCCATAAAAACATTTATGCCTATGCAATTGAACAATTTGGCTCGAAAAATGAGTTATACAATGAACGCTGGGAAGGATTTGGGATTTGAGGGTTAATATTAAGACGTGTAGAGACTAAAACGGAGGTAGCAATTGCTAATATTTAGAAAATAAAGAATGAAGAAGCGGTTGGAGAAGTTTGTAAGGAGTTTGGTTTGAATATGATTTTTGTTAGGTTAATTTTTAGTCGATAGGTTATTTGTGTGAATTTTGGTTAGTCTTTTCGGTTTTTGAGCTTTCCAACGTTAGGGAAAAGGTGGTGGATTGAATTTTTTTAATTTTTTACAAGCTTTTGGCGCGGCGATAGAGAAGGCTAGTGAAATGGCATCAGTATTAATTGTTGTAAGGTTTCTGTGTAGTGGCGATGGTTATAAGCAACACCTGCCCTTTAAAATACTTGGAAAACTAAGCGAATGTCTGTGGATTTTTGATTTTTTGATAAGTTTGGTCGGAATTTTCATCAACCTTCCCGATTTTTGAGCTTTCCAGCATCAGGGAAAAGGTGGCAGATTGTTTTTAAAAAGGCATATGGCACGTCGATAGAGAAGGCCAGTGAAATGGCGCCAACATTAATTGTTGTAAGGTTTCAGTGTAGTGGCGATGGTTGTAAGTAACACCTGCCCATTAAAATCCTTGGGAAACTATGTCGCCAAAAAGTGTAGAAATTGACACTTTCCACTTATTTGGACCTTTGCCTATGGATTTTGGGACCCTTTTTAGCCTCTTTTCACCCATTTCCAAGCCTTGTGTCGAGGTGTTGTAAGGTGTTGTAAGACACTTTCATACTCTCCTAGGCTTATCATCACTTAATCAACACCTTATTATGCCAAAATGACCCTTTAATACACATACAAGTCCTATCTTAGTGAGTTTTCATGAGACAATCCCGACAAACATATTTATAATTACATTTTAATTATCGAAAAACAATCAAAATTGTCGAGTGGACTAGGTCGCCACCTTGGGCGACCTAGTCCCTTGTGGCATAAAATTCAATTTTGGCTTAAGTTTCTTTTAGGATTTTGTCTCTAAAACCCTAAGGTCGGCCTGTACGGTGTTATTTCAGGAAAATTAGGGCATAACTTGTATAAATAAGCTTTAAAACCCTAATTTCTCATTGGAGACCCTCATTCTTCTCAACACACACTCTTGTCACCTCTCATCTCTCCTTCCTCTCAAGCAAGCTAGGGTTTGAGTAGTCTAAGCCAACATGACATCTCCCAAGAAGCATTCAAGGGTTGAATCTCCATTGTTGCAACTCAAGATCAAACATCATGGCAAGGTAAACTCCATCACTCTCCTTTGTTCATGATTCCTTACTTTATTTCATTTTCATTTGGTTTGATTACTCAAAAGGTGTTTGACTAAGGCAAACCCCTAATCCCTAACAATCAACAAGTTCCCCTTCTTTGTGTGTCTTGCAAGTCTTGTAGGCAAATTTGGCAAAGAACCAAGGTGGAAGATCATTCAACAACTCTTCCAAGCTCTCTAAGGTTGAAGAAACCCTAGTTGAAGCTTGGAAGACACTTATAGATCAGATTCTGCATTTTTGAGATCGGACACCTGGGGGAGCAAAAAACATAGACCAAGAGCCTCAGATTCCATCTTCTGATTTATAGAAATTCAGAAGAGGACTAGGTCGCCACTTTGGGTGACCTAGTCCCACTCAAGCTATTTTTGAGGGATCTTGGTAGATCTGGACACCCTTTTGGCAGAAACCCACTCCGACAAAGTTTCCCGATAGAAGGACTAGGTCGCCAATTCTGGCGTAAATGTATCTTTGCATATTTCTCATAGATTCCAGAGCATTCTGGGGCCTCTCATCTACAACATTCCATTTCTAGGTGCACAATCTCTTAACCTTCCAGTTTACTCTCTTTTTTGCATACATTTAGGGCATATAGTTTAGGTTAGTTTGCATTAGTTTACATTTGCTTTCTTTACATTTCTTAATTAGTATTAGTTTCATCTAGCCACACAACACACACACATATCACAATCCTACATTAGCCCCTGTCCTTTGAATGAACTCACCCAAAAGCACATCACTAAGGTGAAAGAGTGCCATTCACAAACCAAGTGCTCCTAGGTGAAAACCCTAGGAGCCTAGTAAAAGGCAATCCTCTTTCCCTTGTTTGTATATCTTTTTGGTGGTTCATTTTGGTGAACCCAACTTTCTTGCACTCCTCTTTTCTGATTTAGAGTCCTTCTTCGTGACCCTAGATTTAGTTTGCATTGCATTTTGCATTGTTTAATCTTCATTCTGGGGTTTCATATTTTTGCATGCATGAAAGTGTATAAACTTTGCATTCTTGCATCTCAAATTAGTGTCATTCATCCAAAATATGCACCTACCTTTCTTCCTTTGGTCATCCGACATCATAACCATCAAAACCCAGTTGAATTCTTTTGGAAATTTTAAAAAAAATCCTAACTGGGACTAATTTGCCATTCCGAGCGACCTAGTCCCTGTCCAGATTTTTCACTGTCTGTCACAACACCAGAAACCTTATTTTTGTGCTTTCTTAGGCTCCTGGTATCATATACTATAAGTCTAGAAAATTTTGGGAACGTAGGTTTTCTCCTTCTAGCTCAAAAACACCATTTTAAGATGGTCATTCTCAAAATCATTTCATCATTAGATCTGCAAATGCTTTCCTTTATGCAATTTCGCATCTCATTAATAAAAGTACTTTTCACTTTTGCATATACAATGTTAATATTCATAACACTTAGCATTAACTTGTTAAAAGTACTTTTCCTTTTAGCATGTACACTATATATCTTCTTAAAGCTTAGCATACATTGGATATAAATGTCTTGTATTATTTCATATACATTGTTTATATTGGTGAAAAATTGCATACAATGGTTGCATGTAAATTTTATTTTTATTCACACAATGTTAGTAGCTTACATAACTAGACATGCTACACACACTTCACTCCCCCCTCCCTATGAGCATGTTGTAATGGACGAAAAAACAACCTTGGACATTCCTAACGATCATGTTAGTTCTTCTCCTCATATCTCTCTTAGTGATGAAGATATTTTGTTGGAAGAACCAATCAATTAGAGTTATGAGAATCCTAGTCATTTCTCTCCTTTTACCTCTCTTAGTGGACAAGACCTTACCAACCAAGACAACACAAATGTAGATAATCATGACAAAAACATTTTTTTTCCCCTAGTATTTCTCCTAACTGTGATGAAAATACTTTGTTGTTAGAAAACACAATTAGTGAAGGTCATGAACATTTTAGTTGTCCCCCTTCACCTCAACACATCCTTATTGAGCATAACCACCCCACCATTGATCCTTCCCCTATTCGTGATGAAGCTCTTTTAGAAGAACCAACCTTTGATTCTCTCGAACCATTGGTTTGTAGTTCTCCTCAAACCCTTCCTCCTAGGGAAGATATCATGATTCCCGATAAGGATAACCATAACAATAATAATATTACATCCTTCAAAGCAACTCAAGAGACACCCTTGGCCTCTCCCTTGCTCAAGGATGTTAATATTATTCAACCTCAACTCATCCTTTACCCTCCTTCAACCAGACCTAAACCCGAATTGATCCTTTACCCACCTACCCCTAATGTGTTGTAGCAACCGCGTCAAGATACCATTGCTCATACACATTACACTTGCAACAACCTGCGTTCCTAGCCATCACCCTCCACTCCCTTACCTTTTCCTAATCCCATCTTACCTGCTACCCCTCGCCTAAATTCCCTCCTTAGGGAGTATGCCCTTGTTGACCAACTAAGGAATACTCCAACAAAAATATCCTTATGGGACCTTATTCAAGTATCCCCCCACTACCACAACATGATGCAAGCATCATTACAACAAGTTCCTATCCCTTCTAGTGAGCCATCAAATGACATAGCAACTATTATTCATCGAATAAATGATGATATTATTTTTCACCAAAGTGAGCTTCCTCCTTTGGATGTACAAAAACAAAATGATCCTTTCATGATAATCTCTCAATACAAAATAAAAGGGATAAAGAGAACTCTTGTAGATATAGGCTCTGCCCTTAATGTGTGTAGTGTGAGCCTTTTGGATAGGCTTGGCATTAATAGATCCCACATCCAACATGATTATCTCTCTATTCGTGGATTTGACAACATCACTAAGCAACCATTCGGTGTGATCACTATACCTCTTACAATTGGAATGGCCACATTAGACACTAAAATCCATGTTATGCCTCATGAGGTTTCATGCAATCTTCTCTTAGGCAGGCTGTAGATTCATGCAATGAATGGAGTGACTTCCACTCTTAATCAAAAGATGAAGTACATCTTTAACAACAAAGTATACACATGAGATGTTGATCCCAAACCTAACAGTTGCCTAAACATTGACAAATCCACAGAGAATACTTTCCACATCTTAACCCCAACCACCCAAGTGAAACCCGCACAACACAAAAATAAAGATCAACATCTCGAGAAAATCACCAAGATCTTAGATGATGGTTGGGGTTCCTTAGATTTCACCCCTCCTTTTCTAGGAGAATCCAAGATAGTAGACAACAACTCTGAAAAAGGATACACAGTCTTGTCCACACAAGACTTGGCTGATCCTTCACAAGCATCCACCTCAACCACTTTAGTCGATGAAGCACATAACAAACAATCACCCAATCCAAAAAAGATGAAGAAACTTTATGGAAAAGGTTATGATCTCATGAAACAACTTGGCTATAGTGGTAAAGGTTGTGGTGCTAATGAACAAGGTATCCGCAACCCTATCGATCCTATCAAGCGACCATCACATCATGGTCTTGGTTATTGTCCTCTCATTAAGACCACCAAGCCTTCCCCTCCCATCAACACCATCCCTCATCACCCTTCTCACCCAACCTTCACAAGTGCTCCTTTGAAATCAACAAAGGACTCTTTGCTTAATGCCAATGTCATCTCACAACCCACTACTGATTTGGATTTTACACACTCCTCCAAAGGAGTACATAAAATCTCACAATCTCTATAGCCTTGCATAGGTATGACATCCTATACTAAACAAGACCCATCCTTGTCGCAAACCAAGGGATCACCTTCTACCCTCAATCAAGAGGGTCTCTTGTCGAAACTCCTCCAAGATCACTTGATATCCCTTCCTCCCAAAACCCGAAAGAAATGTTCAAACAAGCATTCCTTTTGTTCCTACCATTGGGTCCACGACCACTCTACCAATCAATGTAAGGCCTTGAGTAGCAAAATTCAAAATCTTAAGGAGCTTGGTGCTTTCCCTTATGTGGGGGCACCCCATTCCTCTAATTGATACTAATTTTCCCTCAACCTTGCATTCTCTTAATCCCTTTGGCTCACTCTTGTCTTGCACTAAGTGGGGGAAAGAGGTTAGTTAGCCGTTTTTCCCTCGTATGTCACTTGTCATTGTCCCTTTCGAATTTTCGTTCACCTTTCATGAACATATAAAAGAAAGCTTGGGATATGTACTACATGTCTTAAGATTGACTCGTGTGTGACATACTCCCCTTCTCATGACATAGCTTTTCAGAAACATATGACTCGGCATAGGGCTTTCTGAACAAGCTCTCATGTATTCTTCCTCTTCTACTTTAAAGCAATTGCTCACATAATGTTGTGTAGCAATTCCTTTAAAGTGGGGGCATACATCACCACTCACATTTCATTGAACGATCTTCTTTTCTCTTGTGATTCCCTCTCTTAGAAACATTACACACAATGTTGTTCGGGTTGAGACATTTGCATTTTTCCTCTTTTGCATACAAGATGAGCCCTTTCCTCTCTTGCATACAAGATGAGTATATTGGCACTTTTCCTCTCTTGGCAAGATCACACATAATGTTCCCTAGGCTGTGACATCGCATGAACAAAGAAAATTCCCTTTGAACAAAAAACACTTTCTTATGTGGTGCCTTATCAAAATTATCACGAGGTATAACTTTGGTATGGCTAAGCAAGAAGCCTAACCAGTGGCACGATTTCCCCATAGCCACCTTTGTGAGTACATACCAACCGTATGTATGTTTCTCACCTTCTTTTGGACAAATCACCCCGCGGATAACCTGATGTTCTGTGGCCCAAGAGTGAGCACATATCTCCTTATTCTCTTCATACTAAATCCTTGTCATTGCATGATCATGTATCTAGACTTGTTGTAATGCATTCACCCTTGAATGTGTTCTTTGGAATTGATGTCTTGTTGACTTAGAATCTCGAATCCTTGGGGGCTTGACCACCTCCTTCATCTTTCTCGTTCTTCTTCTTTGTCATTTTTTGCCATCTCCATTAGGCTACTTTAGTGTGGGTTTGAAGCAAGTTCATACTCTCACTAAAGTGGGGCCTAAATGTGTTGCCAAAAAGTGTAGAAGCTGACACTTTTCACTCATTTGGACCTTTTCTTATGGATTTGGGACCCTTTTTAGCCTCTTTTCACCCATTTCCAAGCTTTGTGCCGAAGTGTTGTATAGGGTTGTAAGACACTTTCATACTCTCCTAGGCTTGTCATCACTTAATCAACACATTATTATGCAAAAATGACCCCTTAATACGCATACAAGTCCTATCTTAGTGAGTTTTCATGAAACAATCCCGACAAACATAAATAATTGCATTTTAATTATCGAAAAATAATCAAAATTGCCCAAATGGACTAGGTTGCCACCTTGGGCAACCTAGTCCCATGTGGCATAAAATTCAATTTTAGCTTAAGATTTTGTCTCTAAAACACTAAGGTCAACCTGTATGGTGTTATTTCGAGAAAATTAGGGCATAACTTGTATAAATAAGCTTCAAAACCCTAATTTCTCATTGGAGACCCCCATTCTTATCAACACACACTCTTCTCACCTCTCATCTCTCCTTCCTCTCAAGCAAGCTAGGGTTTGAGTAGTCTAAGCCAACAAGACATCTCTCAAGAAGAATTCAAGGGTTGAATCTCCATTGTTGTAACTCAAGATCAAACATCATGGCAAGGTAAACTCCATCACTCTCCTTTGTTCATGCTTTGTTACTTTATTTCATCTTCATTTAGTTTGATTACTCAAAAGGGGTTTGACTAAGACAAACTCCTAATCCCTAACAATCAACAAGTTTCCCTTCTTTGTGTGTTTTGCAAATCTTGTAGGCAGATTTGGCAAAGAACCAAGGTGGAAGATCATTCAAAAACTCTTCCAAGCTCTCTAAGGTTGAAGAAACCCTAGTTGAAGCTTGGAAGACACTTATAGATCAGATTTTGCATTTTTGGGACCAGACACCTAGAGGAGCAGAAAACACAAACTGAGAGCCTCAGATTCCATCTTCGGATTGAAAAAAATTCAGGAGAGGACCAGGTCACCACTTTGGGTGACCTAGTCCCACTGAAGCTATTTTTCAGGGATCTTCGTAGATCTGGATACTCTTTTGGCAGAAACCCACTTCAACAAAGTTTCACGATAGAAGGACTAGGTCGCCCATTCTAGTGTAAATGTTCCTTTGCAGATTTTTGATAGATTGTAGAGCATTTCAGGGCCTCTCATCTGTAACATTCCATTTCCAGGTGCACAAGCTCTTAACCTTCCAATTTACTTTCTTTTTTGCATACATTTAGGGCTTATAGTTTAGGTTAGTTTGCATTAGTTTACATTTCCTTTCTTTACATTTCTTATTAGTATTAGTGTCATCCAACCACACAAGACACACACATATCACAATCCTACATCAACCCCTATCCTTTGAATGAACTCACCCAAAAGCACATCACTAAGGTGAAAGAGTGACATTCCCAAACCAAGTGCTCCTAGGTGAAAAACCCTAGGAGCCTAGTAAAAGGGAATCCTCTTTCCCTTGTTTGTATATTTTTTGGTGGTTCAGAAACAAACTGAATGTATGCGCAATTCTCGATAAGGCATTCTTGGGTGTCATTGTCTAGGTTTACCTTGTTCTTGAAGATAGTTGTGAGTGAGGAGGATAAGCTTCTATGAAGGTGCAAGTGCGACCATCAGTTGTAGGGTTTCTGTGAAGGTAGTTGGAGGTTATTCTATGTCTTTTGCATGGGGTGATGGTTGCAAAAGTAGTGAAAAAATGTCGGTTGTGATAATTCTTTGTCCATTTTTTGTAGGTCCTGGGGAAAGAAGGGAGCAGAGAGAAAGCAAGCCAGAAGAGGTGCAGGAAGAGGTGCATACTAAAAAAACCATTTGTCGAGTATTTGGAAAACAAATTATGTTATTTTCCAAAGGGCATTTTTTATTGTTGTTCTATAGTTTAGGTTATATTGTTTCATTTATGGTTTCCGTGTAGTCGTGAAGGGTAGAAGGCTGTGTTGATTGTTTTTCTCTGGCTTAGTGTATATTGTTTCTTTTTCGATTAGGTTCTATTGAAAAAAGACTGTATAGTTTGTTGAAAGAAAAATTGTTTGATTTATGGTTCAGCTTTTGTGGGGATGGTTTTTCAAGTGTGTTTTTAGCGGGATTTTTTGTGTAATGCGGGTTTTCCCATCTGGGTGACTATTGATACCAATATTGTTTGATTTATGGCTTTCGTTTTGTGGCAATTGTTGCAACTCTCTAGCTTCGGCTATATTGTTTCATTTATAGCTTGAGTTTTGTGTGAATGGTTGTAAAATAGTTAAGCTCATGTGTTTTTTTTCGGCATTTTCATCTAGGTTGTTGTTCAAACCAATATTGATTCATTTATTATTTGTGTTGTATGGTGAAGGTTTTGAATCGGTCTATTGCTGTGAGCTTTTTGTGTTTTGTGGGTTTTCCATCTAGGTCGCTATTGAAAGCAATATTTTCAGGGGATGGTTGGAACAGAATAAAATAGTTAATGTTATGGAGTTTGCATTATTTTTTCGTAAGGCAGAGTTGATCTTTTCTCTCTAGCTTGGGGTATACTATTTCCTTTTCCAAAAATTTTTGTTTGGAAAAACACTATATAGTTGGTTGGAACCAATATTGTTTGAGTTATGGTTCAACTTTTGCGGTGATGCTTTTGCATGGGTTTGTTACTGTAAATTTTAGTCTTTTGTGGGTTTAGTTCTTGTGTGGTTGGATTACCACATAGTGTTATATCCGCAGAATTGGTGTTCGCTATTTGAATGTTTAGATGCATGTGAGGGCGTGTATGTGTGTATATGGTCAGCTTCGATAAGGTCTTGTTGAATAAATAATTTTCTATGTTGGTCGAACCCTTTGTCCACGTTGCCTTATTTCTCGAACCCTACAAAAAACTATATAATGTTGACAAATTTATTATGTTGCAACAATAGTCACAAAACGGGGGCCATAAAGAGAAACCCACAAAAAATCACAGTAACAGAGACATACAAAGCCACAAACACAAAACCCAGACCATAAAAGAGTGTTTTTTCAACAACATCATATCAAAATTTGAAACAATCAAATACTATCTTATTGGAAATCAAACAATATAGCCTGCCAGAAATCTTGAACCACAAATAAAACAATATCGCAAAGGGTTTTTTTATATCTGCCTCTTCCCATTGTTGTAAGTAACAACTATCTTTTAAAGCTTTGGAAAATATAGCGAATGTCTGCTCATTTTTTGAAATCCATTGGTTTATGGCTATATTGTTTACTTTTTGATAAGGTTGTGTTCAAAAAAAAAATTCCCAGGATGTTGTTCAAACCATTATTATTTCATTTAAGGTGTGAGTGTTTATGTCTGTATATTCATTACGTGCATGTAGTTTTCAAGTGATGTGTTTATGTAAATATGGATGTCTCTAGTTTTAATTATCAATATAGCTATTTTCTTGTTATCCGTTTTGTGGCTGTGTTGGCTAAAATTATTGCAATTTTAGCCAATGGGCTATTTGTGAAACCTTTGGTCAGAATTTCTCATAGCGTCCCCGGTTTTTGAGCTTCCTGACATCGGTGAAAAGGTGGAAGATTTTTTTTAAGAAGCGTTTGGCATGTCAATAGAGATGTCCAGCAAAATGGAATCTACATTAATTGTTGTAACATTCCTCTGTAGCAGCTTAGGGTGTAGTTTTTCATTTATTGAATCAGTGTAGCCCCCAAGGCTAGAAGGCAATATTCTTTATTTTCCCTGTTCGATTGTTACTATGAATTATTGTGTTTAGTGAATTGTTCTTTTTGTCCAAGTTCTTACATCTGAATCTTTGTTCAGACCAATATACTTCCATTTATGATCCGTGTTGTATGATGAAGGTTTTCAATGGGTTTTTCACTGTCGGATTTTGATTGTTGTATGCTTTCTGTGTAGGGTAATGGTTGTAACTAATACCTGTCATTTAAATCCTTTGAAAACATAGTGAATGTCTATGCAATTTTCAATAAGCCATTGATGTATGTGGTTCTGGTGAAAAGGCTATATTGTTGCAATTTTAGTCGAAAGGCTATTTATGTGACCTTTGGTCAAGAATTTTAATAGCCTTCTCATTTTTTTAGCTTCCTAACGTCCCTAAGAAGGTGTTGGCTTGTTTATAGTAAGCATTTGGTGTGTCGATAAAGAGGTCTAGTGAAATGGAATTTGCATTAATTGTTGTAAGCTTTCTGTATAGCGGTGATAGTTGTAAGTAACACCCGCCCCTTTAAATCCTTGGAAAACAAAGCGAATGTCTACGCAATTCTTGATAAGGAATTGTTGGGTGTTGTTCTCTAGGTTTACTTGATTGTTCAAGATAGTTGTGAGTGAGGAGGGAAAGCTGATGCAAAACCATAGCTACAAAACCCATGCAAAATGATACCACAAAACACCAACAATTTTATTCTGTTGCAAATGTAGCCAGCAAGTGGAAGCCATAGAAAGAAAGCCACAAAGATTCACAGTAATAAACCTAGCCAAAAAAAATTCTTTTCCCTCAACATAAACCTATCTAAAATTGAGACAATATAGCCTTTTCAATAGAACCCTATAAAAAATTGAAACAAAATAGCCTTTTCAACAGCACCTTATCAAAAATGAAACAATATAGCCTAAGCTAGAGAACAAAAATCACCAATGGCTAATGGAATCAAAGATAATCTGCCTAACATTAACTATTTTATTCTATCTCTTGGCGGATGTCAAAAAAGGTGGCAAATGTTTTGAACTTTGGTCGGAATTCCTGACGGCTAGGCTGGCTATCTATCATCCACCCCCATTTCTAGGCCTTAGCGGTGGGCTTGGGGAAAGGTTGGGGGAGTGCTTGGATACATGTGCAATAAAATCCATTGAAAATATAAGATGTGGGCATACCTTATGGATGCAACGAGATGTGCCATGTACAAAATAAAAGAAACAAAAAACCACAACCATGAAACCCATGCAAAACAATGGCCACAAAACGCTAACCATGATCAAAACAATATTGGTTTTAACAAACAATATAGTATTTTCTGAATAGCGCCTTACCTAAAATTGAAATAATTATACCTTTCCAAAACATCCTATTGAAAATTACATAGTGCACAATTGCTATTTTCTATTCTCCATGTCTATATGCCATTGTTGATTATTGTTCCCTAGCTTTGACTATATTGTTTTGTATTCGAACCACATTCCAGTAGTATATGTCATAGAATTTGTGTTGTTATCCATGAGGCATTGTTGAATTTTGGTCTCTAGCTTCAACAATATTATTTCCTTCCCTGTTGGGCTCTCTTGGAAGAAGGAATTTCCTAGGTCGCTGTTCAGGCCATTATTGTTCTATTTACGGTGTGATTGTGTATGTTTGCATATGAATTTTTAGCCTGTAACTTTGAGGTTATGCGTTTATCTCTATATAGATATGTCAAGGTTTTTATATCATTATGGCTGTTTGGTTCTTGTGTAGTTGGACTGCCACATAGTGTTATATCTGCACAATTGGTGTTTGCTATTTGAATGTTTATTGTTGTAAGGTTTCTGTGTAGTGGCGGTGGTTGTAACTAACACCTGCCCTTTAAAATCCTTGGAAAACTAAGCGAATGTCTATGCATTTTTCAATTTTGTGTGAACTTTGGTCAGAATTTTTGTCCGCCTTCCCAGTTTTTGATCTTTCCAATGTCAGGGAAAAGGAGGCGGATTATTTTTTTTAAAAAGCATAAGGTGCGCCGATAGAGAAGGACAGAAAAATGGCATCAACATTAATTGTTGTAAGGTTTCTATGTATGTGTGGGCGTGTATCTATGTATATGGTTCTTTTTGATAAGGTGTTGTTTAATACAAAATTTTGTATGTTGTTATTGCAATGAATATTGTTTCATTTAAAGAGCCTATCTTTTTTTGTTACACATTATAAGTTGGTGTCGGTTTGTGGGAGGCTATATTGTTTGGTTTATGATAAGGTGGTTTTGATTGTTTTGAATTTTGCTAAGCTGTTGTTGAAAAAACACTATACAGTTTGTAAAAATGAATATTGTTTTATTTATGGTTCGCATTTTGTGTCCCGAGTATATATGGATGTTTGTTGCATGTAATTTTGAATATATATGGATGTTGTGTATATTTAATTTCACATACATACATATCTGGACATGGGAAAACAAAAATGAAAGCCTACAACAGATGCCAAAAAGTTATAGAACATATAAAAATTGATAGTACCAAACCTAATCAAAACCATTGCCATAAAAGATGAAGCATAAATTAAAGAATATTGGTTTCAACAAACAATATAGTTTTTGTAGAGTACAGTCAATGATCCGTATATATGTGCATCTATCTTCAGATATATATATATATACATGTATATCGGTGAAGCTTTTATTTTGCAGCTGCATATATATGTATTGCATGTGTTGGATGTATATGTATGAAACTGTTTCTTCAAAATATAGAAACATAAAAAGTATGTGTCTCTTTTATTATGCTTCATTTCTCTTTTTGTTGTGTGCAAATTTGTATGTATGTGAAGTTAGATGTAGAGAACATTCATATATACTGCAAGCGATGTTTATTGTTTGGGGAAATCAAAGTTAAATACACCTTGTCAGTTATAATTTCTTCCAGCCTCAAAAAAGGAATTAGAATGGTGGGCTTTATAGTGAGTGCAATAAGGAACATTGATTTTACCATTGGTCATAGTGGTGTGTGATGTATGTTCTATTTTGTGGCAGGCATGCATACATTGTCCACTAGTGTATTCAATCATGATATAAATGTCTATTATTGTACTTATTATATAGGCTGCCATAGATATGTGTGTTGGCTGCATCTAATTTCACAAATATACATATTTGCACATGGGGAAAATTATATGCCACAGAACAAAAGAAGGCAAGACAACATGAATTGTATAACATTAACTATTTTATTGCGTTGACAACATGAACTGTATAACATCAAATATTTTATTGTGTTCTAACCATCATCCTACATCCAATCCATAAATAAAACAATATTGGTTCTAGCAGTGGCCCAGATGGAAAAACACACAAAAACACAAAAAAATCACAGTAATAAACCTTTAGAAAAAGCTCCCTATTTTTTCTTGCATCTCCGATAGCCTGATAGGCTATTTGTGTGAACTTTGGCCAAAATTTTTATCAGCCTTCCGAGTTTTTGAGCTTCTCGACATCGGGGAAAAGCTAGCAGATTGATATTTCTTTAATTTTTCAAAAGCTTTTGGCACGGTGGTAGAGAAGGCCAGCGAAATGGCATCAGTATTGATTATTATAAGGTTTTCCTGTAGTGGCAAAATGAAACAATAATACTTTTAACAAACAATATACTCTTTTCTCAACAGTACCTTATCAAGAATTAAAACAATATACCCTAAGCCAGAGAACAATAATCAAGAATACATAATGGAACCAAAGATAAACTGTATAACATTAACTATTTTATTACATTGCAACCATAACTACAAAACAAAGGCCATAGAGAGAAACCCACAAAAAATTAACAGTAACAAACCCATTGAAAAATATACTCTTTTCTCAAGAGAACCTTGTCAAAAATTGAAATAATATTGCCTTTTCAACATCACCTTTTTGAAAATGAAACAATATAGCCTATGCCAGAGAACAATAATAAAAAATGCCTAATAATCAACAATGCCCAACTGTAGGCTTCCGGTATCTTCCCTGGGGTTTAAAATGGCAGGTGTTATTACAACCATCACCCCCAGACAAAAACCATACAATGATTAACGCTAATGCCACAATAGTGAGCTACTATGCATCCCTTGCCACTACATGAAAGGCATATAACAATCAATGTTGATGCAACATTGGCAAGTTCCTTTGAAGGTGCAATCTTGATTACCTGTTGTTAAGCTTCTGTGAAGGTGGTTGGAGTTTTTGTTTATTGTTCTTTGCATGGGGTGATGGTTGCAAAAGCAATACATCTAATCCATAAATCAAACAATATTTGTATTAGTAAACAATACAACCTTTTGCAAATAACAACTTGTTGAATGCTGAAACAATGTAGCCTTGTCAACAACATCTTGTTCAAAATGAAATGATGCACCCTAAACTACAATGCAGTAATCAAGAATGCTTTATGGAAATCACCATAAAGCGTATAGTGCTCACAATTTTACTGCATTGCAACCATAGCGACAAAATAGAAGGCATAATTCAGAAATTCTTTCCACCACCAGCACCTTATCGATAATGTGCCAGCATAGCCAGGTCTAGAGAACCATGAACAACAATGGCTTGTTGAAAGCAAGAAAAAAGTTTACAAGATTAACTATTTTATTGTGTGGCGGCCATGCCCATAAAACAACAAATACATACAAATTTGTGCCTAGGGAATAATAGATTGTATTTTAAATGTTATATCGAAGAGTGATGTCAGAATTGATCACAGTGATGGACCGTCCTTTGTTTTCTTATGTTTTTACTTTATTTCTCCTATTTACAGATACACATGTATACCGTACTAGATGCAAACAATATTGATATATACTGAGATATCCTTGGAATGATATTATGTATTTTAACTGTTCTATGGAACATTGATGCCCCCATTGACTGTAGTGGTTGAAAAGATGTTTCCCCTGTGTGAATATATGTATGTATTTCATGGTGGATGCAAACAACATTGATACATACTAATTCCTATGTTTGCTTTGTTGGCATTTTCTTTGAATGATAAGGTGTATTTTAACTATTATATCAAACATTGGTGGCACCATTGATCATAGTCATGGACAATGTATGTTCTATGTTGGTTCTTTTGCAAGAGCAAAGATTTTTTTCAAAATTATTTATAAAGAGTTTTCTAATTGTCCCTTTTTTAGGTTGTTTCTTTTCGGTCATTGTTACTGTCTCCACATATAAAATTTGAAAGACAAAAAAATTGAAATAAAAAAATGGGAATGGAGCTTGTCAGCCTTTGTTGCTTTAATTGAATCTATAGCCCTTGTGTTGTTATTGCAATAGATCTCATGGTCACCCGCCAGCGTTGCAGCTCTGACCTTTTTAAAGAGTAGACCCAACAATGTCGGTGGACTCTAGCTCTCCCCAAGCTGATGGAAAACCCTCGGGTGCCAATTGTGTAAGTCTTCTACTTGATTACTTTTTGCTGCTAATAATTGTATTGACTCTTTTCCATGTGCATCCAGCGAACTATGGAAATGCTTTGCTTGCATTGGCAACACTTGTACTATATAGTCTAACTTATTTATATTTGATGTGTTTATGTGCCCTTCACCTTTTTGTTTGCTAGCCATTTGGGAATAGCCTATGTCTTCCATTTTATTGGAGTTGCATATAACTTTATTTTTTGTTATTATATTTCCTATGTGATGTTCAATGATAATTGTTGTCTACATTTCGCACAATACTCCTATGATTTAGCTTGTGTGTTCCTACACCGATAGATACCTCGATTTATAATTGTTGATAGACATAATTACATTTAAATTTATACATATATATATATATATATATATATATATATATATATATATTCATACATGCATTGTCAATTATAAGTGTGCATAACTATGTATGTTGTCTAGCTCAAGCTACAACTCTACACTCAACAATGCCTTATTGAAAATAACATAAAGTGTTGAATTATTGTACTAAGTTTTGAATGAAACCTATTGTTGCAAACACCACCAATATGTGCAATTCATAGATGAAGCAATGTTGCCATCACAATCTATGCCAACTAATGTTTATCTCATTTTCTCAGGAAACAAACATATGTATCTAGATTTAAATTTATATAGATTTATTTTTGCACCTATTGATAGGTCATTGTTTTCAAAAAAATAATTCTAGGTCCTTATTGAAACCATTATTGTTTCATTTAAGGATTTTTTTTTTTTGTGATGGATGCAACACTATACAGTTTACATTGTTTTCTACAAAGCATTGTTGACTGTTCTTTGCTATCTTTAGCTATAACCTGAAGATACTGAACAATAGTCAACAATTCCTTTTTGTAAGTAGCATATACTGTTTAGTTGCTTTCGTAAATTTAGTATGTTAAATATCATTGTGGCCATATATGTGCACTATTTTATTGCTTGGTGTGTCTCTGTATGTACACTTTTTTATTACTTTACAACTATTGCCTCTACATGGAAAGCATAAACGAAATAATATGTTCAAAGCTATTTTACAAGAAACCAACAATGCGTACATATGTACATCTAACATTAGATATATATATATATATATATATATATATATATATATATATATATATATAGTGGTGTACCTTTCATTTTGGCACTCCATATATATATTGCATCGCTTGGATGCATACGTAGGAATCTATTGCTTGGGAAAACATAGCACAAAAAGTGTATGTTTCTTTTCTTTTGTTCGATTTCTCTTGTGCTCTCTAGAGATATGCATGTATGTGAAATTAGTTGTATGGAGCGGTGATATATACTGTTCACCATGTTTCTGTTTGGGGAGTGTGGAATTAAATGCACCTTTTCAGTTCTTATTTCTTCTAGCTTCACAAAAGGAGTTGTTAGAATCATAGGCTGTATAGTAGGTGTAATAAGGCTCATTGATTTCACCATTGATCAGAGTGGTGGATGATGTATGTTCTTGCTCGAGGGTTTGCTAAGAGCCAATGAAGCTCCATGACCCAATATGGTAGGGTGGAGAGCAACCCTCATTTTGTTGTCTTTCATTTTATATTTTTCTATGTGTAGATCTGTATGTTTTTGATATTTGATGCAGACAACATTTATATGTATGAAGTCCACCTATGGATATATATGTGTGTTATCAATGTATATGTTTATTTTCATATATATTTGTATGGATCTTCTTTTCTAAGCGTATATGTATAGTCTTTTTTTGCTTTCCACCCATTACCACTACATGGAAATCATAAATGAAATAATATTTTTGCAGCTATTCAACAACAATCAACAATGTGTATATATGTGTAGTTAACTTTGGGAACATATATATATTGATGTAGATTTTGTTTTTCAACTCCCAATATATGTATGTACAATTAACTTTGGAAACATATATATTCATGTAGATTTTATTTTGTAACTCACAATATATGTATTGTATGCAATGTATGTATATGTAGGAATCTGTTGCTTGGAAATATATGCATTCAAAAAAGTATGAGTTTCCTTTGTACTCTTTCACTCATGTCTTCTCCTGCATAGATATGTGTGTGGTAAATTATATGTAGACAAAATTCATACATACTGCTTGCCATGTTTATTGTTTTACAAACATAGTACGTAGACAAAATTCATATATACTCCTCACCATGTTTATTATTTTGCAAAGATAGTTGTTATTTGTTTCATCCTTAGAGAAGCACCCTTACAATAATAGTTTTTATATTAAGTATACTTAGGAAGCTTAGTTTCACTATGCATCATAGTGGTGGACAATGTTTGTTCTCGCTTGGCCGGTTTGGCGAGAGCCTGTGGTTTCTCTGGCTAAATAAGCTAGGGTGGAGAGTATGCCTTCTTCTATTTTTGCTAATTTTAGTTTCCCTATGTCTAGATACATATCTTTGTGAAATTAGAGACTGGAAACATTCATCCCTACGTGTAATTATGTATCTATGTGAAATTAAATGCAAAAAAATTCATATATAGTCCTTGCTATGCTTATTCTTTTCATAAGATAATAACAATTTTTATTTGAACTATGGTTCCTACCCACTGGGAATGGTTTGAAAGTGGTGAAATAGTCCATGTTCTCCATGATAAGCCATTGTTGGCAGTTTATGTATGGATTCAAGGATAGTTGTTATTTGTCTAGGCCTCAATAATGATTTGCTCAATTTGTTTCATCTGACACTTAATATACAACCTTCCATTGTAACAAAGCCTTATTGAGGTTTAGCCAGATAATGGCTATGCTTCAAGAAGAATATGGTCTATTTTATTGCTTTCCAAACATTTCCACCACAAAGCAACCATACAACAATTAATGTTGATGCCAACCAGTGTTTAATTTTGTTGGCCTTCTCTGTTAACATGGTGAACACTTTAAATTTAAAATACAAGAAATATCCGCCACCTTTTCCCTAACAGAAATGTCAAGTCCTTGCTATGCTTATTCTTTTCATAAGATAATAATGACTTTTATTTGAACTATGGTTCCTGTCCACTGGGAATGGTTGGAAAGTGGTGAAATAGTCCATATCCTCCACAATAAGCCATTGTTGGCTATTTATGTATGGCTTGAATGATAGTTGTTATTTGTCAAGGTCTCAATAATGATTTACTCAATGTTTCATCTGACACTTAATATGCAGGCTTCCATTGTAACAAAGCCTTATTGAGGTTTAGACAGATAACATCTATGCTTCAAGAAGAATATGGACTATTTTATTACTTTACAAACATTTCTACTACAACGGAACCATACAACAATTAATGCTCATGCCAGCCAGTGTTTAATTTTATCTGCCCTCTCTGTTGACACACCAAATGCTTTTAATATAAAATTCAAGAAACATCCGCGACCTTCTCCTTGGCTGAAATGCTGACGTTGGAAGGCTCAAAAACCTGGGAAGGCTAATGAAAATTCTAACCAAAGTTCACACAACTGGGGGAAACCATGCATCTAGAGATTCTGATAAATATGGCTTTGAATGCCTGTAGTTTTATTCTTCTTGTGTTGGGTGACTGTAGATTATCTTATTCCCACATGTAAATTCATAGAGTTAGTTCAATGGTGGCATCAATCTTCCATATGTTACTTAAAATACAGATTATCATTGCAACAATGTAACAACAAAATAAACATAAGGACCAATCTATATGAATTTTGTTTCCATCTACTATGACATACATATATATTTGTACGTAGAGAAAACATATTTTCCACTACTCCAATCAATGGTGGCATCAAACAAAAAAAATCACAGTAACAAACTTATGCAAAAATATACTCTTCTCTCACCAATACCTTGTTGAAAATGAAATAATATTGCCTTCTCAATGCTCTCCAATTGAAAGAACAACATTCAACAGTGTAAAAATCCCATGCAAAACCATAGCCACAAAACCCATGCAGAACGATAGCCAAAAAATACCAACCATAAAAAAAACATTATTGCTTATAAGAAACAATATAGGCTTTTCCCAAAAGTGCCTTATTGATGATTGAAACACTATAGCCTTTCCAACAAGGCTCTATCAAAAATGAGACAATATACCCCAAGCTAGACAACAACAATCGACAAAAAATTGCATGACGTTAACAATTTTATTCTGTTCCAAATATAGCCACAAAATGGAAGCCATAAAGAGAAACCGGAAAAAAATTTGCAGTAATCAATTCATGCAAAAATATACTCTTTTCTCAACATAACCTTTTCATAAATTCTAACAATGTAGCCTTTTCAGCAACACCTTTTCAAAAATGAAACAATATAGTCTAATACGGATCCCTGTGTATGAATGTTGTTTGCATCTACTATTCTTCTCTCAACAATACCTTATCAAAATTTGAAACAATCAATGGTGCCTGATTAGAGATCAGACAACATAGCTTGCCACAATAGACAAGAAGAAAATAACCATATTAATATTAAAAACAAGCCGCACATAGCTATAAATATTCAACTCTGCATGCATATACACATACAAATCCATTATAGACACATATATCCACACACATATGTAGCAAAATGTTGTATGCACTCAACAATTTCAATTACATGCATATATAGTTTTTAATAAATTGGCATGCAGTTGTGAAATAAGAGATACGATAAAAAATATATAATCTTACATTGTATACAAATAAAATGTTGGCAAAGGCAATACACCATTCAAACGTGCAATTGTGAAGGTGTTTAGCATTATGGATATTTGTTTTTACAAATAATATAGCCTTCTCTCAACACCAGCTTATCAAAATTTGAAACAATCAATAGTACCTCACCGGAAACCAAACAGTATAGCATGCCACAAATTGTGAACCAAAAATAAAACAATATCGCAAAGGGTTTTCCCGATATGCACCTCTCCTCGCTTTGTTCGAATAGACCTCTTCCCGCTAGCTACCTCTATGCTACCTTGTTTCTCAAACCCTACAAAAAACTGCATAACATTAACAAATTTATTCCATTAGAAAAATTCAAAAAATCATAGTGACAAGCCCATGCAAAACCATAGACAGAAAATGCGAATGATAAACGAGTGTTTTTTTGACAACAACCTATCAAAATTTGAAACAATCAACACTACCTTACCCAAAATCAAACAATATGGCCTGCCACAAATGACCAACCACATATGGAACAATATCACAAAGGGTTTTTCTGATATCCACCTCTTCCCGCTAGCTTTCCTGCAAAAATGGGCACCCTCACAGAATAACCTCTACCCACCTTCACAGAGGTTGGACAATGCTAGATAGAACTTTCACCCTCACAAAAGCTTTCCCTCCTCACCCACGACCCTCATAGCAGGTATACAAACACCCTGCAATAGCCGAACCATAAATTAAACAATTTTCATTCCAACAAACTATACAACCTTTTTTCAATAGACCCTGATCGAAAAAGAAACAATATAGAGTACGCTAGAGAAAAATAATCAGCACTACCTTCCACCCTTCGCGACTACATGGAAACCATATTGTTGTTCAGGCCATTATTGTTCTATTTATGGTGTGAGTGTGTATGTTTTCATATGCATTTTTGTCTTGTATCTTTGAGGTTATGTGTTTATTTGTATATAAATATCTTGACTCTTTTATATCTCTTCCTAGTTCCTTCAAACACAGCTACCCCCACTAGCTTACTACACATTGGCTTGTTTCTTAAAGCCTGGGAAAATGTGCATATCGTTAACACTTTTATTTTGTTCTTAACATAGCCACAAAATGGAAGCAAGTCAAGGAAAGCCGCAAAAAATTCACAAAAACAAACCCATGCACAAATATACTCTTTTCTCAACAGAACCTTCTTGAAAATTGAAACAATATAGCCTACTTTGCATTTGCTATGACATACATAGATATTTGTACATATGGCACATACATTGTCCACCACTCTTATCTATAGTACCATTACCAAGAATTTTGTATTTATTTTCAAGGCATGCACCCATATAAAAAACATAAAATATCCTCCAACACCTTCCTAGGAACTCGACAAAGGATAGTTGGACTTGCACCTTTGTAGAAGCTCGCCCTCTTGGCATCAACATTAACTGTTGTATGGTATTTGTGTAGTGGTGATGGTTGTGCCAACATGTGCAATTTAAAATGTGCAAAGAGGTGGCAAAAGTCTTTGCAATTTGGAATAAGGGATTGTTGGGTGTTCTTCTGTGGGTTAACTTGCTATCAAAGTTGTGAGCCAGGATTGTGAGATTCTTTGAAGGTTGAAGTTTGATCGCCCTTCCCAATACATGTATCAATCTGTATCTATATCTATAAGTTTCCATTCATCTATACATGTATATTTTCTACATCTAATGCCATGTACATACATTTGTACTTGTACTTTTTTAGTTTGTATATTTCCAAATAGAAAATTCTTACATATGCATCCAATGCGTGGTGTTGGATTGTATTTGTTGTCATATTTCTTAAATGTACCCTTTTAGTTATTATTTCTTTCACCCTCAAAAAGGACTTGTTCGAATGGTGGGTTCTATATTAAGTGTGACAAGAAATATTGGTTTAACATTTGAGCAATGTGGTGGAGAATGTATGTTCTTGTTCGGGGGTTTGGTGAGAACCCATGTGGCTCCATGACCCAATATGGTAGGGTGGAGAGAAATCCTTGTTTTGTTGTGTTTCATTTCATATTTTCTATTTTTTGTTTACCTATAGTGTAGGTCTTTATGTTGGTGTTTGTAAGCACCTTATTATCATCACTGTAATATATGGATATGTATATGTATTTGTATATATGCATCTACACTTCAAAGAAAGAAAATAAAATAGATGGCCAGTCAACAAAAAATATAACAAATATCCAAAGTAAAAATTATGCATGGTTGTTTGGCATTCAAGACAGTACAACAATTATCCCTGGAAGGTCTTGTATGGCAACATAAATTGAAGCCAGGCCTGACAACAATAGGTTGCACTAAGCTTCAAAGTTAATTCTTGCAACCTTGACTATTGTTGTTTAAAACCTTGTTTGTAAATTATAGATCTGAGTTTCAATAGGAACCATGAAAAAAAAAATATCAATATTGTCTACATCTAATGCCATGTAGATACATTTGTATGCGTACTTTTTTAGTGTATATATTTCACAACAAAAACTGCACAACATTAACTATATGTCTACATTGCAACCATGACCACTAAATGCAAGAGACAAATAAATAAACAACATGTGTTATTACAACCATCACCAGCACATACAAACCATACAAAAAATAATGTAGATGCAAACCATCATTTAATTTCGGTGGCCTTATCTATCCATGTGGTAGAAAATCCACCAACCTATTCCCAATGTGTGTGATATGCCTCTGCAACCTTTTTAGTTATTATTTCTTTCAACCTCAAATAAGGAGTTGTTCGAATGATGGGTTGTATATTAACTGTGGTATGAAATATTGGTTTCACCACTGATCAAAGTGGTGGACAATGTATGTTTTTGCTCGGGGGTTTGGTGGGAGCCCACTGGGCTCCATGACCCAATACAATAGGGTGGAGAGCATGCCTTGTTTGGTTATGTTTTATTTCATATTTTCTATTTGTTGTTTAGCTAAACTGCAAGTCTTTACGTTGGTGTTTGCAAGAACTTTATTATCATCATCACAATATATGCATATGTACATGTGTTTGTATATATGCATTTCTAATAAAAAAAGTGTATTTCTTTTTGATGGAGGCTCCAATGAAGGAAAACATGATGCATAGGCTTAAACAGCAGAAGCATCACCCTCTCCTTTAAAGAGTTCATTGTACCTTCCATTCATTAGAGTCTTCATAAAAAATGCATTGCATATGCATAGATAGATTTAAATATACATATGCATATATGTATGCTTTGGTTATTCTCCATAAGGTATTGTTGAAAAAAGAATTGTTGTGTCTACGAATTTGTTGTTTTTATTCTCCCCCCACACAGTTTCATATTTCCAAGTAGAAAATGCCTACATATGCAACCAATGTATAATCTCAGTTGCGACAACTTGTCTATTGTTGCTTTTAGCCTCAAAAAAGGACCTGTTACAATGATAGGTTCTATATTGATTGTGATAAGCAACTTTGGTTTTTCCATTCATCATAGTGGTGGACAATGTTTGTTCTTGCTCAGGGGTTTGGTGAGAGCCCATGCGGCTCCATGACCCAATATGGTAGGGTGGAGAGCACATCTTGTTTTTTTGTCATTTATTTTATGTTTTGTTTTTTTTGTTTAGCTACCCTGTGATTCTTTAAGTTGGTGTTTGCAAGCACATTTATGTCCTCACCATAATTTCACTGTTTCACATTTCCAAGTAGAAAAATCCTACATATGCACCCAATGTCTTTACGTTGATTTTTTTTAGAAGTTTATATTCTTCATCACAATATATGCATATGTATATGTGTCTGTATATATGCATGTGTAATAAAAAAAGTGTAGTTCTTTTTTATAGATGCTCTAGTGAAGGAAAGCATGATGCATAGGCTTAAACAGCAATAGCGTTACACTCTCCTTTAAAGAGTGCATTGTACCTTCCATTCATTAGAGTCTCCATCAAAAATGAATTGCATATGCCTAGATAGATTTACATATACATATGCATATATGTATGCTTTGGTTATTCTACATAAGGTATTGTTGAAAAAAGAATTGTTGTGTCTATGGATTTTTTGTTTTTATTTCCCCCCCCACATGGTTTCATATTTCCAAGTACAATCCACCTACATATGCATCCAATGTATAATGCTAGTTGTGACAACTTGTCTATTATTCCTTTTACCCTCAGAAAGGGATCTGTTACAATGATAGGTTATATATTGATTGTGATAAGCAACATTGGTTTTGCCATTGATTATAGTGGTGGACAATGTTTGTTCTTGCTCGGGGGTTTGGTGAGAGCCCATGCAGCTCCATGAACCAATATAGTAGGGTGGAGAGCACATCTTATTTTTTTTCTTTCATTTTATATTTGATTTTTTCTATTTAGCTACATTGTGAGTCTTTAAGTTGGTGTTTCCAAGCACATTTTTCTCATCATCATAATATCACAGTTTCATATTTCTAGGTAGCAAACTGCTACATATGCATCTAATGTATAAATCTAGTTGCGAGAGCTTCTCTATTATTTCTTTTAGCCTCAGCAAAAGGATTTGTTACAATAATAGGTTGTATATTGATTGTCATAAGAAATAATGATTTTTCCATTGATCATAGTGGTGGAAAATGTTTGCTCTTGCTCGAGGGTTTTGTGAAAGCCCATGCGGCTACATGACCCAATATGGTGGGGTGGAGAGCATGACTTGTTTTGTTGTCTTTCATTTTATATTTTCTTTTTTTTGTTTAGTTGCGTTGTGAGTCTTTAAGTTGGTATTTGCAAGAACATTTTTGTCCTCGTCATAATATTTGTATATGTATATGTATATGTATATATGCATGTGCAATCACAAATGTGAGGTTTTTTTTATGGAGGATAGAATGAAGGAAGGTACATTGCACAACCATAGCTAGGAGCAATGTTGCCCTCTTCCTTAAAAAGTCCAACATACCTTCCATTCCTTATAGTCTCCATCGAAACTACATTGCATATGCATAGACACATTTGCAAATACATTTGCATATATTTATGCTTTTGTTGTTGTTGATAGGTCACTATTCAGAAAAGTATTTGTTTTCATTTGGTATTTTTATATTATAGGCTTTTTCCCCTCTCAACCATGGTTTTATATTTTTAGGTATAAAATCACTACATATGCATCCAATGCATCAGGTTGATTGTGAAGTCTTGGCTATTATTCATTCCAGGGCAAAAAAATAACTAATAGAATGTAAGGTTCTATATTAGGTGTAATAAGCAACATTGGTTTCTTCATTGATCATACTAGTGCAAAATGTATGTTCCTCCTTGGGGGTTTGGTGAGAGCCAATGGGGCTCCATGACCCAATATGGTACAGTGGACAACAAGCATTCCTTTCTTCTGTTCCAGTTTATATTACCTATCTATTCATTGGTTGCTTTGTTTCTCTTTAAGGTTGGAGCTTGCAAGCAATTTTTCATCTTTGTTCTAATGTAGGTATATGTATTGTTTTCCATATGGCATTGTTGAGTCTTTCTATCTACCTTTGACCATTTCATCCCATATTGAATCAACTTCACCTCTGTATAGATTGTGATAAGAAACATTGGTTTTGCCATTGATCATAGTGGTGGAAAATGTTTGTTCTTGCTCACGGGTTTGGTGAGAGCCCATGTGGCTCCATGACCCAATATGGTAGGCTGGAGAGCATGTCTTGTTTTGTTAAATCTTTCATTTTATATTTTCTTTTTACTGTTTAGTTGCGCTTTGAGTCTTTATGTTCATGTTTACAAGCACATTTTTCCTCGTCATCATAATATCACGGTTTCATACTTCCAAGTAGAAAACTCCTACATATGCATCCAATGTATAATGTCGGTTGCAAGAGCTTCTCTATTATTCCTTTTAGCCTTAAAAAAAGGATCTGTTACAATAATAGATTGTATATTGATTGTCATAGGCAACATTGGTTTTTCTATTGATCATAGAGGTGGACAATGTTTGTTCTTGCTCGGGGGTTTTGTAAGAGCGCATGTGGCTCCATGACCCAATATGGTGGGGTGGAGAGCATGTCTTGTTTTTTTGTCTTTCATTTTATATTTTCTTTTTGTTGTTTAGCTACGTTGTGAGTCTTTAAGTTGGTATTTGCAAGCACATTTTTGTCCTCATCATAATATATGTATATGAATATGTATATATGCATGTGCAATCACAAATGTGATGTTTTTTTGATGGAGGATAGAATGAAGGAAGGTATGTTGCGCAACCATAGCTAGCAGCAGTGTTGCACTCTTCTTTAAAAAGTGCAACGTACCTTCCATTCCTCATAGTCTCCATTGAAACTACATTGCATATGCATAGAAACATTTAAAAATACATTTACATATATGTATGATTTTTTTTTTGTTGATATGTCACTATTGGGAAAAGTATTTGTGTTCATTTGGTTTTTTTATATTACACCTTTTTTCCCCCCTCGACCATGGTTTTATAATTTTAGGTAGCAAATCCCTACACATGCATCCAATGCATCATTTTGATTGTGACATCTTGGCTATTATTCGTTCCAAGGCAAAAAAAATAACTATTAGAACGTAAGGTTCTATATTAGGCATAATAAGCAACATTGGTTTCACCATTGATCATACTGGTGCACAATGTATCCTGAGAGCTGATGGGGCTCCATGAGCCAATATGGTGTGGTGGAGAGCAAGAGTTCCTTTCTTCTATTCCAGTTTATATTACCTATCTATTCATTGGTTGCTTTGTTTCTCTTTAAGGTTGGAGTTTGCAAGCACTTTTTCATCTTTGTTCTAATGTAGGTATATGTATTGTTTTCCATATGGCATTGTTGAGTCTTTCTATCTACCTTTGGTTGTTTCATCCCATATTGAATCAACTTCACCTCAGTACTTATTCCAATGCCCTTTAACTTGGTGTTTGCAAGCATTTGATTATTTTCCTTGTATTATGATTGTAGGGTCCTTGGCCTTGTTCGAGTTCCAACTTTGTACCAACTGTGGATAGTAAAAGGTCAACAAAATGCCAAAGGAACCAACTTTATTATGTCAGCAATAGAGACCGAATCAGTGCAGGTCATCGATCCAAATACTTGTAACAAAGAGGCATTGTAGATTGCCCTGCCTTGGCCTCGCAAGTCCAGACAAGCGCACCACAATTGCAGCTAGATCTACTGGTAGGGCCTACCCCCTGCTGTAACATCGCAACCCCTATTGATTTGCAACTTCCACATAGTCATCGCAGTGACGACTCCTCCACAATAGGTGGCTCTAAACCTCAACAAACTCTTCCCGAGCATCCCTTGCCATCCACATCACCACCCGACCTCCACTTAAGCAACATGTTTGGTGATTCTTTCCACATTGCAATGCAATCATTCCGTCAATGCATTGATGCTTTGTATGACTTCAAAATTTGTAGTGTTTGCAAGGAAAGTTATGTCGACATGAAATTTCAAACATCCAGCAAAGGTGTCATCTGCTTGCATAGCACTTTCGAAAAGGGTTTACATAGATTTAGTTTGGTGAACAAGATGGACCCAGGCCCACAACCTGCAGTCCTTGTAAAACTTACTCAGGTTGAAGAAATGCTTATAGCTAGAGTTGCTCTAGTTTTGCAAGTGACTCATGCTAGAGGAGGCCAATACAAATATAGTAGTCATACTATAAGCTTCCCTCAAGACATCACGACCATTGCAACTTCTTTACCACGTCATCTACATGATCTTGAAGTGGTGATTGTGCGTAGAATTAGAGTTCAGGGGATGAACTATGATTGCTATATTGACAAACATAATATCATGGCTGCATTAATATACAAAATTGAAAATGACCCATACTACAACGATGTTGCAATAGATTGTGATGCTTTAAATTTATTGCCTGCTATAAGTACTAGCATCTTTGAACTTTTGCACACAATGAAAGAACCAATACATAACACAGTTGAATTAATGGCAACTCCAGAAAGTGTTGTTGATGAGCAAGTTGAGCTTGAGGCCTCATCATCATTTATTCCATTGATGCCCAACCCTCCTCAGGAATTGCAAGCAATTAGAGATGCCTTACAAATTAAAGACATTAGTGAAAATACTTTGCCTTGGCCTAAGATAAGTTATAGCCCTATCAATGAATATAATACATAAGGGTTATTAAGCATGACTTTTCCAATCTTGTTCCCCACTAGCACAACAATGCCCCTACAATCAAGGACCGTATAGATTCACATACATGAATATGCATTGCACTTGATGAGATACTATGATAATAGATTTGGGAGGCATGTTAGATTTATATATTACCTTTATAATTTGATAATGAGACATCGGAGCCAACAATCAGCTTCAGTTTTTATGAAAACAAACTTGGAGGAAAGGATCCCAAAGTCTATTGTTGCTTTGTGGAAATTGCTTCGAGATACACTTGACAACTAGATAGTGAGCCAGATTGTTCACTTAGGTACATCTTTGCGAGGGACAAGCTCATATTGGGGTAAGTGTCACCAAGAGCTTGCGGTAATGATCCACCAGCTTGGTACATTAACTCTCTTCTTCACTTTGAGAACTGCAGACACAAAGTGGTATGATTTGCATAGGGTGATTGATCCTCATGCCCAACCACATATGCCATACTCCCAAAGATCCTTCAATGATAATTTTGTGCAAAACTTGCACATAACAACCTTGTACATGCACTTGCGGTTCACCATTTTTTGTGAAGAGGTTATTGAAAGGCTTTTCCAAAGAAAGGACTATTGGTATAGGTATGAGTGGAAACACCATCGATCGACACATGTCCACAATTTCTTGTGGCTTTTAGGTGCCCTGGATATGGACATGCTTGATTGGTCCAACCCACATCAGCTTCAACAAGAAAAAACCTTCTTTGATCACTATTTTTCAGCGTGGAATCCTTGAACCCTATATCAACTACTATGAAGGGTCCACCCCTCCTCTTTGGAGGACCCGTACTTGCTTAATACTACACAAATCTCTTACATGGACCCAATGGTGGATTATGAACAACTCTTAAACATGGTGCTGAGGAATACCAAGTGTACTCAATACACTTGCCTTAGGAAAAAAGGCTACCAGTTACAATGTCGCTACAAATCTCTATGGAGTACACAACCATCATCAACATTGGTAATTGATAGTGAATTGAACAAATCCTATAAGCCAACAAGAAATGATGAGCATGTTAATATCCACAATCCTGAGATGCTTGCAATTTGGCGAGAAAATGTTGATTGTCAGCCAGTCTTGTCTAGTCAAATTGTCCTGAACTACATTTCCAAATACACATCAAAGTTTGAAAAAAATTCTGAAAGCTATGCTGATATCTTGCAAAGGCTTGCCAATACAAATTCCTTTGTAGATAAAGCATTGCTTTCCTATCAAAAATTCATGATGAACTTGGTTGTGGATTGTGACATTGGTGCACGAGAAACATGCCATATGCTCCAAAAGTTGCCCCTTGTCATCTCAAGTTGACATTTCCTATTTCTGAACGTCAGCAAGTAGACATTCCACTGTTTGAAAAAATTGATTTTGGTGATGAGCTTACAAGTGGCTATATTCATTTATACATGCAAAGACCTGTTGAAATGGAGACAGTATCCCTTATCCAATCTGCACAATTGTATACATATTAGAAAAATCCCAAAGGTGCAACCTGGCGTCCCCGCCCACAACCTGCTCTCATCATTGTTTACCCTCTTTTCAAGAGTGCCCCCCCTAAGTAAAGTGATACCTTTGAAACATTTTGTTGGTCAGAATTGCTATTATACAAGCCTTTTTGAAATGTCGAGGCATACATAGGCCTCATGAGAAAAAGCATAATACATAATTGGAGGTTGTTTCATGTTGTTGGCTATGACCCTTGGTATGTCAATAGAATTTTTGCTCCGCCTGCCGATGAAGAGGAAGGGCACAGTGATACTGATAGCATCTAATCTCTACCTCCCATAGATGAATACGAATGGGAGTTGCTTTCTCGACTTGGTGCTACAAACAATGTTTTCTTCAACCAGCTATAGCTGTTGGGTAGACAAGACTTTGATCTACATCAAAAGTGGGATGCACACCATGTTCCAGATAGTTTGCATAGTATTGTTGAATAGTTTATTTCAACAAGTTGCATACAACAAAAGATACCCTTTATTCATTTGCACCGCCTACACTTTCTCATCTGCTATCTCCTAAGAAAAATCTTGCTCTTAATATCATTGAACAACACCATCTTGGCCCATCTTCATCATCCCTGTTGCGTATGATCATTTAGGGAGCTTCTAGCATAGGTAAATCATTCCTTATAGACAAGATTTGAAGCATGCTAAATACATCACCAAATCAAAGAATGAATCCTTTGCTTACTTTGGCACCAACAACAGTAGTTGCTTACAATATTTATGCCTCCACAATACATACAACTCTCTGGATATCAATTAGAGATATGAATTCATTAAAGGGATAGGCATTGACCATCCTTCAAGAGGAGTTCAAACATATTAAGTACATCTTAATTGATGAAATGAGATTCTTGGGGCCCAAGTTGTTGCTTAAGATATATAGCCAATTGTGGCAAGTATTCCCCGCTAAACATATGCAGCCATTTGGTGGGGTCTTTGTTATACTTGTGGGTGACCTGGCACAAGTGCCTCCTATTTTGGACAGGCCTATCTGTGCTTTTCAATCCACAACATTAGCTCTTTGGCTCACTTTTAATATTGTTTTCACACTTGACACTATCTTCTGCCAGCATGGACAATCCGATACACAACAAAATTTTTGTACATTCCATTTGAATATTAGAAATTGTCAAGCATCCGAGTCTAACTTGCAAACCCTTATGAAGTGATCACATGCAATGCTTTTCGCTAAGGAAAACCAAGAGTTTGATGAATTTATCCACTTATTCCAAACAAATAGGTTGGTTTCCTCTCACAATAGGAAAATGCTTTAGCAATTAAATGTTCCCATTGCAATTAGTGCTACTAAAATTTCTTAGCAAAATTCACTTGACTATGGCGATGATGAACAACTTCAATCAAAGCTCTTGCTTGCAATTGGTCAACAAGTAATGTTGATTACAAATCTTTGGGTGGTAGTTGGCTTGGTTAATGGATCATTGGGTTTAGTGAATGCTATCTTATATGCTAGTGGTGCTAGACCACCTCAACTATATGAATATGTTGTTTCCCACTTCTGAAACTACATTGGCCTAGCATGGGATCAAGACAATCCATGATCCATTCCCATTCCCCCGATCACTTGAGGTAACCGAAGACAACTCCCCTTGACAATGGCTTGGCTGATAACAATACATAAATCTCAAGGCTTGACACTAGAGAGAGCTACAATAGATATTGAAACTAAAGAAATACAATGACTAACATTGACAACTCTCTCTCATGTTAAATCAATAATAGGAATACACATAGATCCACCTTTCTATTTTGACAGATACTCTAGGCTTCATTCCAACAAATACAATGCACTTCGAATCAAGGAAGAGAATCACCTTCAACAATTGTCTGCATCCCCATCATGATAAAATGTTGTTGTTCTTGAAGGTAACTATGCCACTTTTCCTTTTCCTTTGCATTTCTATACATATAGAATCCCAACTATTCCTAATTTCCCCTCTTGCTTGTTTCCTCCATAATGCATTGAATCAAGGAAGACAAACGGCTCCAACAATTGTCTACATTCTGATAATGATCTAATTATTTTGTTTCTTAAGCTAACTATACCACTTGTCCTTCTCCTTTTCACTTCAATGCATTCAGAATTCCCAATATTCCTAATTTTCCTTCCTCCTAGCCCCTCCCCTCACCATAATGCAGCTAGAATCACTTCTACCAAGATAGGCAACATTTTACTTCTACACTGATTACGAAGAAAAGTTGTCATTGAATTATTTCCCTTGATTACCTCTTACCTCCAATAACAAATGTGAATTCTTACCTATTTCTAGCTTCGCCAAATGTTTTTTATATTTAATTTTCCTCTCCTTTGATCCAATTATGTCGCTTCTAGATCTATTTCCTTTGAACCATCTGTATCTAATTATATCTAATTCTAAGAAACATATATTGCAAACATTTTCAATTATAACTGTAGATCTTAACAATTTTTATTAGCTTCCTGCTCTGAAGTTTTTCATGTTGTTCAAGTTGCAATTGCATTCCATTGATATACAAGGTAAGGCTATATCTCCTTTATTCCATCACTTCTTTCACATTTACATTTGAAATTCTTTGTCACAAATGTTGTAGCTGTATATTTTTTCAAAATAGGCTAACACTAATTTCAGCTGAACAAAATTGTCTAGTACCAGAAGAAAATTATATCCAAGTTATAATTGTACACATATTTCTCTTGATATTTGTAGAAGGTATGTCTACATCTTGTTTATATGACCTCTTGTATTCTAGATATATTAGATATTATTTTTTATGAACTGCAGAGTTGTTTATATTTCTTGATTTAGATATTCTCTACAACTGACACATTTTCCTTGCACTCAACTTCAATTTTCCCTTATGTCTAACTATATTTGATTAAAACCATTTCAGATTTCAAATGTTCTAAACTGTGCATGTACATCTACATGTGATACTAAGTAGCTTTCCAATCACATTTTTTTCATAGTGTACAAGCTCAACAACATTCTATTTACATAGAAGGCAAGGATTAATGTCCTTTCCTCCATCTTTTATTTCACAACTACATCTCATATTGCTTGTCATAAACAATACAACTACATAATTTTTACAAAATGAAAAATATTGATTGCAACTAAATAAAATTCCTAGGTTAGTACTATTCATATGTCCACAATCCATAATGCTTAAGATTTGTTGTTACTAGATATTTGCTTATGTTTTTGTTTGTCGATGGACAAACTCACATACAATCAAATATCCAGAAACAACATATATTAAGAAAAAAATATCATGTGATGAAGCATTGGTTTCACCATGAATCATAGTGGTGGGCATTGTATGTTCTTGCTCGGGGGTTTGGTGACAGCCCGTACGGCTGCATGACCCAATATGGTAGGGTGGAGAGTAGGCCTTCTTTTCTTCTGCTTATGCTACATCCCGTTGCACCCACAAGGTATGGCTACATCTTATATTTTTAATGCCTTTTATTGTACAAGCATTACATATTATTTGTTATAAATTATAGAACTCTTTATTTTTTCTAGATTAGATATTGTCTACGAATGACACATTCATTACACTAAACTTCACTTTCCCTTTCGATTTTTGCAAACCTTACTTGAAAGAAACAAATTCGATTTCACATAAGACAGTAATATCTTAGTGAATGATATTTTATCTTAGCTTATATTCATATGTACTATGGATCTTTTCATAGTATTTGACCTTTTATGACCATTTCAAAGAAGTAATGTTCTCTAATTGACGTTTGACAATGATTAAAAAAAAACTTAAAAATAAAAATATAGTTTCAAACTATTATGTCAATCTTTAACACAATTCTGTCAATGCAACCATCTCTTTATTCTTAAGGTTCTGCATGGATTTTGTAAATACACCTATTTGACATTTAAATTATACTGAAAGCTTTCACATAATTTTATTGCCTTTTTGAGATAATATATTGTCCATTCCTCTCATCAATGGTCACATGAATGTTGCATATAACACTTTGAATACAATTTTTGGATGGCTTTGGTATTGTCAATTTTATCTCTTTTATGGGTTTTCCCATCTACCTTGTTTTTCAAACCAATATTCTTTGATTTATATCTTCCCTTTTATGGGGTTGGTTGCAATACAGTAAAATAGTTAATGTTCGACAATTTATCTTAATATATTGTTGCATTTTCAATTTCATGCTGTTGAACACTATATTTTTTACATTGGTTTGTTAATATCAATTTTACTATTTTACGAATATTATTTATAATTTTTTATTTATTACTTATGAATATGGTTGTTTAGTTCTCCTATAGTGGGATTGTCACATACTGTTATATATGTACAATTGTTCTCTATTTGAATGTTAACATGTATGTGTCGGCTTTTATGTGTATATATGGTCATTCCCGATAAGGTCCTATTCAATATAGAATTTTTTGTGTTGCTGTTGAAATGTTTATTGTTTCATTTAAAGCTTTCATTTTGTGGTTATGGTTGCACCGCCAAACAATTTATATTGTTCTCCATAGGGCATTGTTGATCATTGTTCTCTAGATTTGGTTATATTGTTTCATGTTCTTTACATCCAATTAAATAGTGCATGTAGTATAATGTTATATAGTTCTTATTTCTTTCTATGAGGCATTGTTGATTCTCGTTATCCACTTTGGCCTATATTGTTTCATTATCCAATACATGCTCTTCAAAAGACTGCACTGTTTGAATCTTATATAACATGTTGTCCACAAAATAATGTGTTGTTTCTCCTAACCATTACTGCTACATGTTGTTTGAACGAGCTATCCAATATACACATATCTGCACTTCCTCTCTCTCACATTACATTCCTGTCATTTGTGCTTCCCTCTGTCTATCGACTCATCATTGCATGTCACTACATGCAACTACTAGTTTTTTAGGTGGGGAATTGGTAATTCAAGAATTTTTATATTTTAGTTTGAATTAGAAAGGGTATTTTTTATTGGTCTTTTTTCAAAGATATCATTCAATTGGTTTAACTTAGGTGGTCCCAATCTATAAGCACAACAATTCAACAAAGGTACAACATGTATGACCACAATGTTCTAGTGGAAAATTTGGACCTTTTGTAATTTCATTAGTACACACAAGAATAAACCAATACATAGACAATCAAACTCCTTTTTTATAGTGTAATAAGATTTTTATTTTCTATATTCATTTTGATGAGCTCTAGTTTTCTTCTTTAAGGGAATTTTAGTCATGTTCATGGTGCAAAATAGTTTTTTTTTTTTTTTATTGTTGAAGTGGTTTGTCTTGGAACAAAGCATAATGGCAATCCCTATGAGAAAGCATGGGAAGTTTGTTATGAAAGTAATTCATGTCATAAGACTTATGAAACTCTTATTGTCCTTAGTGTTCCTAATTTTCAAAACAAATGCAAGTGACTAGAACAATTTATGCTCGTAAAATTGATTATAGGATTAATCACTTCTAAGAGCATGTTGAAAATTTGGGATAAATTTCCTTTGGTCCCTCATGTGGTTAAGCTAGATGTGAGAAAAACTTAACAAATATTATATTTCTTTTATACTTCATGGAAACTAAGCATGCAAACATAATTCTTATGCAACATTGTCACTTTCAAAGTGCTCTACTTGTTTTTTTCCCTTACATGAAGGATTCCATTACTTTGATCATCAAGCCCTTAAATTTTCAACCTCACTTGAATTTCCTAGTCTTTCTCTACCTTGTTGACCATTCCTAGAGTCCATTTCCACCTCTCTTGAGAGGGAGATATGATTTGAGGTAGATAACTTTACTAGACTTATCCTCAATTTTGAATTTGTGTGGAGAAAGACCTTCCCCTTGAGCTTAAACATACCATTAATAAGAATACATGTGGCATTGCACAATGTTGAATTTTGTGTATATCAACCACTCAAAGACCTAGTTTTAGTGCCTATCTACCTATTGCACATAAAATTAAAAGGTTTTTTTTAGCAAGCCATAAGTTAAAACCAACCTTGAAACAAGGTAACAATATGCTTGAGGAAAAAATGAATAAATATGATCCAACATCAACAATGGTAAAGCTAATCCTCTAAGATCTATTAGAGGGTCCCATGTGGGTTCCTACAATCAAGCATCTTGGGTTGAAGGGAACATTCAAAAAGCTTAAGGAATGTGGTATATTATTTTCCATCTAATAATGAGAAATTGAAGCAAGTGGCTATCTCTATCAAAACACACTCATGAACCTAATAAGTAGGCTAGTAAGTATTATTACTCTTGGAAACCAATCCTCTTGAGTTTTTTGTCCTTGCAGGATTCATGTAATACCCCTCCGTTCTGATCTATTGTGCGAACTATGTTGTTTCCTTTCTATGCTTTAGTTTTGTGTTGTACTCGGACTATGTACTTGATTACAGTGGATCACTATTTTATCGTGTTGTATCTTGATGTGATGATACCATATTTTGATGTGATTATATGGCATGTTTGGAATCAACATAAGGGATTATTTAATTTATGATGTTTCATGCTTTCGATTATGTTGCTATGTTATATGCATCAGTTATTACTCATGTATTGGTGAAGAGGATGATATCGCATCACTCGCTTGCGAGTGCCCTACGATCTAATGATTTCCTCTTCATGGTGTGCCTTATTTATGACATATTATTGCACGTGGATAAATTTGTTGTTCGCAGGTTGATGGGTACAAGACATCGACTCCACCTGGTTTCATAGGTTTGAGCGTGTCCAAGGCCCAACGAAATTTGATTGGGAGATAGTAGCTAGGATTTCTGTGTCGAGTCGTCACCCTAGTTGTAGTGTGTTGTCAGTCCTAGTATGGTCCAGTTGTGCTATTCAGTTCTAATTGCCTGATTTCAGTCTATTTGGGGAGTTAGAATAATGTTGGAATTGTGATTTAATTATTGAGTAATTTAATTTAATTAATTTAATATTTAATCTTATGGTAGATTTATTTATTAATTGATTAAGTTATTCATGTTGAAATGATTTAAATTATTCATTTTTGAAAAACATGCATATTTATGTTGGGATTGGAAATTAGAAAAATAAATTAAAAGTCAAATTTGAAATTCAAAAATTCAAAAAATTCAACAAAAAAGATATTTCCTATTTCTGTTTTCTGGAATTTATGAGGGTTGTTGTGGGATTTTGGAAGAAATTTTGCATTATCTTAAAAATTTATTCAAAAAATCAAAAATGGAGTTTTTGGGAGAAAATTGAAAAGAGAAGAGGAAGATTGCTTGATTTTGTGGGTTTGGAGGAAAAGCTTGTGGAATTTGAAGTGCTCAAGAGGGTTTCAAAGCAGCAACAGGTTCTTCAACATACTCCAAGAGAATCAGGTTCACACCTTGTTTTATTGAAATTTTGTTGATTCAATGGTGTTGAGTAATGGAAGATTAAATTGCTATGATTATTTCAATTCTACTTTGTTCATGTTGTTCTTCAATCTAATTGTAGCCTTCAGTTGGTTGTATGGCTATTTAAATCTATTTTTATATATAGATAAATCTATGTAGGCTTGGGATTTAATTTTATAATTTCCTATGGTAAGGTTATGCTGGCCAAATTTCCTTAAAATAAAATTATTTCCAGAATTTTAATATTTTATTTTTTTCTTGCCTCTTTAAGCTCTGGTTTTTTTCTAAAGAAAAATAAAAATAATAAAATGATCTCATTTTTTGAGTAAAATAGAAAAAAAAAAAAAAAGAGAACTTTTGAAAGGGGCGGCTGGGGCTCACCCCACCGCCGCTTCCTTGGGAAGCACAGTGGGGGAACATGCCCAGCGGCTTCCCCGTCCATGGCCCACGAGGGTTGCCCAAGCAGCGGCCGCCACAGTGGTGGCGATGCTACTGGAACCGCTCGTGGGGTAACCACGGCGGTTCCACCGCCGTCCGCGTCGCTCTCCCCTTCCCTCGCGCCCTACGCAGGGTCTTTCCCTATCGCACCCAGCTCGTCGATGGCACTGCCTCCTACAGTCGCCACAAACTCCACCACAACTCTGCCAACAATGTCGACTATGTAAACACAGTCGGCTGGAAAAACAAGACCCGTGGCCCCAACCCTAATCATGCACGTGGATCGAGGCAGGGCATGGGCCCTTTTTTTTAAAAAAAATTAAATTTAAAAAAAATAATATAATAATCATATTTTAAGTTATTTTAATATTATAATTTTGATAATATTTAATATTATCAATATTATAATATTTGATATTAAAATTTATTATTATATTAAATATTAAGAATTATTATAATATACAAAAAAGCATTTAATATTGTAATGGTATGATTTATAATATTGAAATGCTTATGAAGGAATAATTTTATTATTCTTTTATGTCATTGGGAAATTTTAATTAATAGTGGTAATATTGATGTTAATATTAATATTTTGAAAAGGATTATGTTTTTTTTTTATTGCATTATTTAAATGGGAAATATTGTTATTTTTAATGAGTTTAATTGATTATGGAATAAATATTTATTTAAAATGGGATCTGGTTTTTTAATTAAATTATGGGAACACAGGTAATGTTTTATGCATTTAAATGTTGCGTGGTGATGAAATGATTTTAAATGGCATAATTAATTCTATTTATTTAACACACTATTTATTGAATGCTAGTGAGGATATGGGTTTAGTGAACCCAAAGTAGATCTGATTATTGTCTTGGTATTGATCTACATGCATTATCATTTGGGAAGTGTGGGTTTTAATATTTAACAAGTCTTCTAGTTGGGATTTCAGTCTGTGGGTTGTCGTACTGTGTAGTCAACCATAGATGGCCTTGGGTAGTGTATTAAACCAGTTTGTTTCCCGGTTATCATGGACGAGAGTGCATTGACTGTATTCCATAGTTAGAGAGGTGGTATCCTTATGTCGGACTTGTGTACCCTTGGGTTGTGGAGTTGTCCCACGTGTCATCTTAGAGGAGTGGTTTATAACAAGGGTCGGCGTACAAAGGGGTGCCAGGATAACTCGTTGTAAGTTAGTTAATCCAATGATAACTAAATTAAATGATTAGAGTATCACATAGTATCAAACATTTAATAAGATAATTATGCCTCGCTCATGATCACAAGGGCTTGTAAAGACTTGGGTTGAGACGGGAAGGCCTGGAATGGCAAGATCGTTATCTTGTCACCACGAAAGATAACTGATTCCGCATTGGTTTACATGAGGGGCCGGAAGTCGTTAGAGGTTACCAGGATAACCCGAGACGGGGGCCGGGACCTAGGAAGACTCACCAAGATAACCTATGTAACATTGTGATGACACTTCTCCTAGGTTGACAGTATGTTCGCATCAGTGATACAATTGATTATGTAATTTCTGGAAGCATTGTAACCTTGTGTTAGTGATGTCACTGTATTTATTTCAGTATGGTTATGTTAGCCTATGTCTAGAGGTAGACGTCCTTGGTTAGAAATTCTGGTTACTATCTCCTAGCACGGGGGGTGAACCTTTGGGTTCCACTTGGTTGGCTGGAACTTGCACCTTACTCCATTGGGTTTTCTCCTTGTTCGTGTGGATGAGTCTTTTAGTTGGAGAGCTCGTGGTTGCAGTTCTTGCTTGTTTCATTTTAGTTATTCTTGTTAATATTGTCCCTCTTGTTCTCGAGGTGGAATTTGTAATTGTAACCCTATTTTATTGGACTTGCCTCATTCAGGGAATGAGTGATTGTAACCTTATGGTTTAATGAATGGATTAATGAAATCGAAATTCTTATCTTATGCTTGTTGTTATTTCATCTTACTTGGAATGTATGCGTAAATTTATTGATTAAATAATTGTCATAGTTTATATTCATTTTTTTTTGAGGTTCTATATAACCTCTATCTCGTAACCTTAGAGGTTGTTGGCATTAGTTAATTAACTTACTTATTATTTATCCTTTAATATTTCGTTTAAGTAGTTAAATGCAACTTCCTCTAGGGTTGCGTGGCGGGGCATTACAATTCAAGTCATTTTTCTTGTTTCTTATTCCCTTTTGTCACTTGAGTATAAAATATTCTCTAAAATAACTCCTCATTGAATGGAACACAAGGTTATTTTACATAAAAAGTAACATATACAATTCAAAGAATCTTCTTCAAATTAATGGAAAAGATTATACAGAATATTTATTATAAATTTCAAGAGTTTAATTCTATAGATATATCCAAGTTGATATATAATTCTCATGAACTATTACGAGTGGAATGACATAAGCCTAAGGAACCTACATACACAAAAAAAAACTATGTAAAATTTCATCAATATTTCCCATAAGATATTCTTTTCCTTCAAGAGAGCAAGGTAATTATATTTTTTCTATCATCTACCTATTGTATCAATGTGTTGAGTAGCTTTCAAGTAGTAGGATATTTTCATGTCCTATTTTTTTATAAGATTATTAGATGTTCCTCAAATCGATTTTACATTTCCCATGGTCTTTGAAAATAAAATTAAGGAAATGAATTAGTAATATTTTGATTTATCATATTGTATATGCACTAGGTTATAACATCATTTGGGTCATCACACCATGAAATGATTTCTTGCTCCCACTCCCGCTTGTTTTGAAGTTTTGAATTTTGCTCGCATGGTAGACTCTGACGTGGGGGTTCCTATGGGTCCCCTACCCCTCGACCCCTGCTCTCCTCCTGAGAGGATGTGTCTGGAGGGTACTCCCTCTATGGGATCTGCACCTTCTCCTGCTAGCATTTTGCGGGATGTGGAGGTTCCGGGTGACTCGTTTATGCCAGTAACTGTGATTCCTCTGATTGCTGATTGGAAGAATATCCTGACTAGTGGGAACCTAGCCTACTCATCTTCGGTCCCCCCTGAGTTGGTCACATTTGCTGACTCTGTGTTTGAAATTCCTGACACGATTAGTGATAGGATCCTCTCCTCCATGGAGAATGCAATGGTGGGAAGATTTCTCTCGTTTTGACCTACGGTGGATATGGTTCAAAAGTGGGTGTCTGGGAAATGGAGGCTTAAGGGCAGTGTGGAGGTTCGCGCGATGGTTGGCTGCCTCTTCCTCTTCCGTTTTGCTGCTATCGAGGATTTGGTGCATACCTTGTCGTCAGGCCTGTGGGTTTACAGGAAACACAGTTTGGCTTTGTATAGATGGAAGCCTGGGTTTGACCCTGCTATAGACCTTAACATGTCGGCCTCTATTTGGGTGCGACTGTCAGGCTTACCTCTTGAGTTCTGGGATGAAGCTATTTTTAAGGCTGTAGGGGACTCATTGGGACAATTTTTTACTTCGGATGCGGTCACTAAATCTAAATCAAGGTTAGTATTTGCTCATTTTTGCGTCAACATTTGTGTTGATAAAGTTCTCCCAAATTCTATTAAGCTTTACTCCAAGTTGGGAAACTGGGTCCAACCCGTCTGTTACGAAAACGCAGTGGTGTACTATCAAAGATGTGCTAAAGCGGGGCACCTTATCTCTGACTGTAAATCGGCGGTCAGTAAGGTGGTTGTGGAGGTGTCTGCATCTGATCCCAAGATCCTGACTGAGGTGGCTCCGAGGCCATCAGGTGATTTGGAGATTGTTCCTCCAAATTTGATTCAGTCTCCTATGCATTCTCCGAGTCCTCCTTCACCTGGTTTTTCTCACCCTGTTTCAATACCTAATGGCTTTGCGGTTTTGGAAACCTTATCTCGGGAGGGTCCAATGCCTCAGGATCCTGGATCCTCGGTTGTTGTTGCATTGTCTATTAAGGATCTTGATAAGGGTTGTGGCCTTGGCTCTTCGGCTATTGATCCGCTACCTGTTACTTTGGGGACTTGTGGGGATTTGGTTGAAGAAGGTGAAATCTAGGAGGAAGAGAGTTCCGGACTGGTTGAAGAATCTATTGACAATATGAAATGCTTAAAGCTAGAGAAAGTTGAAGAGGGAGGGATATGGACCACGCCGAAGAAGAAGGGTAGAAAGAAGAAGGCAGATGTGGGAGGGGATTCCAAGCCTAGGAGACCCTAGCAAAGATCCACTAGAACATGTGAAACGACAAATGAAATTGCCCTAGGGAAGCAGCGAACATTAGAGGTGTCCTCAAAAAAAGGTCTGAGATGAGGATTTTGTCTTGGAATATTTGGGGACTTAATAGTTTGCACAAATAGTGTGCCCTAAAGAACTATATAATGGAACATAAGATTGATGTTTGCCTCCTTCAGGAAACTAAGATGTTGATGGTAAATTTTGAAAAGGTTGTTAACTTTATATGGCCTAATGCTTCATTTATTCATAGTGATGCTGAGGGAGCCTCCGGGGGGTTGGCTGTGCTTTGGAATCCTTCCTTTTTGTAGGGCCAGGAATTGTTCCATTGTAAAAATAGCATTGGGGTTTCGCTCTTTGTTAATGGAGTTGCTTGGTCTATAATTAATATTTATGCTCCCAACCAGAGAAACACGAGGAATTGTCTTTGGAAGAATATGGTGTCTAAAATTAATATGAATAAGGGCGGGTGATGGCTGGTGGCTAGAGATTTCAACTCTCCCTTATTTCCATCTGAGAAAAGTGGGGGTCTTCTGGATTACACGAATAGCATGACTGATCTGACAAAATTCTTGGGTTCTTTTGGGTTAGTCGATATTGACCTTTGGGGCCAGAGCTTCACCTGGTCTAATAGAAGGGCGGGTGTTGGTTTGGTTCAAGTTAGGCTTGACCGTTTCCACTATTCTCCCCATTGGACCAATATCTTAGGTACCAATCTTGTAGCCCTTCCTAGGACGGTGTTTGACCACAACCCTCTTCTACTAACCACAAATATTTGCCCTTCCAATGGGCCCTACCCCTTTCGATTTCAATTAATGTGGAACTCCCATCCTGACTTGAAGATAAAAATTGCTAAGTGGTGGAATATTTCTGTCCAAGGGTCCCCCATGTTCAGGCTATGTTAGAAACTCAAACATATTAAACTAATGGTTAAAGGTTGGAACAGGAATGTGTTTGGTGATGTTTTTCAGAAAAAAAATAGCTTGAGGGGAGGTTGAGGACCTTGCAGCTGGATATGGATAAGGGAGATGTCAGTCAATGGATTAATAATCAGGAAAAGGATGTCAGAATGGAATGGAAAAAAGTTTTAAAAAATGAAAAGGTATTCTAGAAGCAAAAATCGAGAATCCAATGGTTGAAGGAAGGAGAGATAGGAACACTTCCTTTTTCCATGTCTCTACTATCAAACACCGGAAAAGGAACCAAATTTCTAAACTATTAAATAATTCTGGGGAGGTGATTATTGATCAAGCTCTGATTAAGTCATGTGCGGCTGATTACTTCAAGGGGGCTCTCTCAGCCCCTACAGGGGTTCCTAACTTGAATATGGATGAGTGGATGCTCCGGCATCTTCCTGAGTCCATCTCTCTGGTGGACAACTTGAGCATTCTTAAGAAAGTGTCCATGCAAGAGGTAAGGATGGCTAATTTTAGCATGGGGGCATTTAAAGCTCCTAGCCCTGATGGGTTTCCTCCAGGGTTCTTTCAAATTTTTTGGGATACTATGGGCTGGGACCTGGTTCTTGCGGCTAGGGATTTCTTCCAATTTGGTAAGATTCTTAAACAAATGAATCACAATTTTTTATTGCTCTTATATCTAAGATTAGTGAGCCTCTTTCAATGTCTGACTTCTGTCCTATTAGCCTATGTAACACTATCTACAAAATTTTCTCTAAGATTCTTGTCAACCATCTCAAACCTCTTCTGGACAAAATTATTAGCCACACTCAAAAGGGGTTCGTTCCGGGGAGGCATATTCTTGATGTTGCTTTGACTACCCATGAACTATTCCACTTTATGGATAGATGTAATAATGCGAGAATGGTGCTTAAACTTGATATATCCAAAGCCTATGACAAGGTTTTGTGGGAATTTATTCCTAAGGTACTTGCTAAGTTTGGCTTTAACAGCCAAGTCATTGAGCTCATTATGGAATGTGTTAGAACTGTTAATTTTTTGGTACTAGTTAATGGATCCCCCTACGGGTTCTTCTCTGCTGGTAGGGGGCTCAGGCAGGGAGATCCTCTCTCTCCCTACCTCTTTATTATTGTTGTTGATGTGCTTAGTAGAAATTTTACCAGTCTGCTGTCAGAGGGCTCCATTTCTGGTGTTAGAGCGGCTACCTCCCTCTATCTGATTGTTTTGCAGCAATTTGTGGATGATACTTTCTTATTTGGGAAGGCTTCTATTTTCGAAGCTAGGAAATGGAAACCTTATCTTAATAACTATGCCTCTTGCTCTGGACAGTGCATCAACTACAACAAGAGTAAGATTTATTTCTTTAATTGCTCTCCTAATTTGAAAAACAAGGTGACTGTGATTCTTGGATGTGTTAGTGATTCTCTCCCGTCTGTTTATCTAGGGCTTCCTCTTATGGTCAAGGAGGTTCAACCGGAGTTTTGAAACTCTATTCTGGAAAGGATTCAGAGGAAGTTGGCTGGGTGGAAAGGAGCCTTACTTAGTCATGCTGGCAAGTTGCAACTCATTACTGCGGCCATACAAGGTATCCCCACCTACTTTCTGACTATCTTTAGGATGCCTATGTATATAGTGGAAAAGCTGGAAAGGATTCAAAGGAATTTTCTTTGGGCCGAGATTGAGGAGAAAAAGAAGATTGCTCTAGTTAAATGGGAAAAAGTCAGTCGGGCTAAATCTAAAGGGGGGCTTGGAATAAGGAAGATTGCTCCCTCTAACAGGGCGCTAGTTGCTAAGGTAGGGTGGGATCATTTAAGGAATTCCAAGGACTGGTGTAAAATCCTGAACGCCAAGTACCTTCAAAACAGGCCTTTGATTGATTGTCTGGAGGAGTATTTGTAGCATTCAAGGTCTGCTAAAAAAGGGGATAAAATGGAAAATGGGGAATGGGATCAAAATTAAATTCAGGGAAGATGTTTGGCTCTTAGATTCCCCTTTGGCTGCTTAGAGATTCTTTGGGATTTACATCTGTGACTATGTGTCTAGCCCTCATGGTGCTAGGATTTCGAGAGAGCTAGCCCTTTGTTACCCCCACTTGCAAGATCTTATTCATCTTGCTAGATAGATTCAGGTGTTACTATCTAGGTTTAGACTTCCTTCCTATGACAGAGAGGATGAATTCTTTTGGGCCTTAGATAAATAGGGGGATCTCTTAGTCAGATCCGCTTACAGTCTGCTGACGAATGTTAGTCTTATGGAAGAACACTAGAGGAGAGTTTGGAATAGGTGCTTGATCCCTAAAATAATTTTTTTTTGGTGGACAGCCTGTCACAATAGGATTCTGACCTAGGACAATTTGAGAATTCAGGGTTTATGCTTTCCCAATCATTGCTTTCTCTGCAAAGAGGGGGAATAAACTGTCAATCACCTCTTGCTTCACTACCCGTTTGCTGCTGAAGTTTGGGGGATGGCCTACGAGAAATTTGAGGTAGAGTGGGTTATGAGCAATGATCTTTTGTCATTTATTATGGGTTGGAATGGTCCTTTTTTACATCCTCTTGTATATGAAATTTGGAGGTAGACCCCCCTATCTTGGGTTGGTGTTTATGGAAGGAGAGGAATAATCGGGTCTTCAGGAATACTGAGTGGAGCCCTAAGGAGGTGTTTGGGATTGGTGTTAGACTCGTAGAGGAGAATATCTTCCTCTTTGATGGAAAACTTCCTGAGGTTGGGCCGAGGGACTTTGAAATAAAAATGGCTAAGAAATGGCACCAGGAGCTAAATGCTAATGCCTTCGACAATAGGAAAATTTTAGCTAGGAGGAACACCAAATGGGTGCCTCCGGATTGTGGGTGGTTTAAAATTAATTTTGATGGTGCTGCTAAAGGGAGTCCAGGAAGGGCAAGTATAGGGGGGATTATAAGAGATTCTATGGGCAACACGGTGGCAGGGTTTGCTAGTGGCATAGGGATTCAGTCGGCCCTTGTTGCTGAGGCTCATGTGTTGTTCATGGGTCTCAAAATTGTTGTTGCTCTAGGAATTGTTAATTTTCATATTGAGGGAGATTCCAAGGTGGTGACAGATGCTGTGGAAAAGGAAAGATTCATTGGTTGGAACACCAAGGACATCTTATTGGATGCTAGTTTTCTCATGTCTAAATTAAGAGACAAAAAAATGACTCATATTTACAGAGAAGGTAATAGTGTGGTGGATGCGCTAGCAAATCTTGGTTCGGGGTGGGACTCGGCTAGATGTTGGAGGAAATCAGAACAACTGCCACCAAACATTCAAGCTTTGATTGAGCGGGAAAATGCTTACATGGTAAATAATGACTTACAACTTCTGGATGACGAGGACTGACGGGGGGGCCCACTAGCATTTTTGGGTGTGGTGGTGGATTAATGCCTTTTGGGGTATGAAGGATAGGTGGAGTGCCATGGGAAAAGATGAGAGGGTGTGGAGTAGGGGAAAGGGCATTCACATGTTATTTCTTTGGGATGGGAGAATGGATATAGCTTATAAAATATGATGATGAGATGGCAGGGAGGAAACATTATTAATGTGATCAAGCCTAGATTTTGTGACGTAATATGGGTTATTGGGAAGGCCGTGATCGCTTCTCGGGAGGATGATGGTACTATGAGTATTAAGATTTGGGAGAAAAAGGTACTTGGTTTATCTCCTAATTATTTTTGGAGATATGAGTGTATGAATAATGATGGGACCATCCAAGATGCGTACTAGTTGTATTCTAAAGGGTTCGCGCTGGCTAATTTAACTGGTGGTTCCTTCGACTTTGTTTGGTTGATTACTAATGTTAGCTTGTTGGGTCATCTGCATGGGATTTTGTGCCTTTGTTTCCTTTCTGCCAAATTTTGGCTCCTTCTCTGGTATCAAAAAATCATCAATTGCGGTGTCTTTTCTCATGTTTTCCTAGTTCCCTTCCACGTGTGTAAATGGCTTGAGGGGATTAGTTGCCGTAAGCCCTGCACTAAACATCTTTGTTCGGTTTTTGTGCACAACGTTTGGCTCTAGTTTTTTTGATATTTTAGAGTTTTTCCTATTCTTCCTGATAGTATGGGTGGTGATAGGGTTCGGACGGAGCCGGATAGCTGTGATGAATTCCGGAATAACCCTCTGGTCTGGCATATCTGCGTTGAGGGAGGTATTGCCCCGCTCATGGAGCATCTGGTCGGCCATGATCCCATCCTTTCGGCACAATTTTCTTGTTCCTGGAAGGATAGAAGGGTTTCTATTGGGGGGATTTCTTTTGAAGTTAGCGAGGAGGTCATTGCGCAGGCCACGGGCTTGAGCTACGAAGGGAAAAAATACCCTAAGCACACCAAAAAGACAGACCACGAGAGCCTTAAGGCTTTCTTCAGAGGAGAGGAGACTCCAGTTAGGAGTCAGGTGGGGTTTGAAAGAGCTAAGCTTCCCAAGCCATGGGAGTCAGGTGGGGTTTGAAAGAGCTAAGCTTCCCAAGCCATGGGATATGGTCTGCATGGCTTTGATGAAATATGTGACGCTGGAAGGTAGGTACAATACTTGTTTTTTTCTATCACTTCCCTCTGCTTAACCATCTCAGACATAAAATGCTGCTTAGCTTTCCATTTTTCCTTCTTATGGACCTGGAGAGCTCGATGGATAAATGTAATGTGGTGGCCTGTCATAATCCTGGTGATCTCCTACCTCTCCCGCTCCATCAAGGGCTTATCTTTCACCTGTATCAGTTTCATCTCGCCCTCTGCCTACCTAAAGTCATCTCTGTCTGTGTTGAGAATATTGATCCCATTTCTTCGATCCACATCTCCCCGGCCGAGTCCATGAGCCCTCCTCGAAAGCCTGTTGCTAATAATGTGGGGAGCATCAAAACCAATGTGGCCAATAAGAAGCTCAAGGGTGGGTTAGGATTGGCTCATGCTAGGGCGGCAGAAGGACTCTGCGAGCTAAAGGCCACCCAGGTTGACATGGATGCTAATGTCACTAAGCTGAAGATGGGCAAGGAGAAAGGTTTGCAGGCTACGATTACTAAGGAAGGAAAGGTCAAGGGCAAGAATGTGGTTGGGATTGACTCCAGAGGGGAAACGGTTGTTGGGACCATGAAGCTGACTGGTGAGGAAAGTGGTAGGAGGAGATCGGGGAGGCTGGCCAAGAATAGGAAAAAGAGACTGATTATGGAGGACTCGGAGGTGGAGCTATCAGACAGCAAGGGTTATAAGGAGGAAGAGTCTGATGAGGAGACTGATGATTTGGGGGAGAAGCCCCTGCCTAGTCCGATGGACAACAAGATTCCTGGCCATGGCTCTGACTCGCACACTCCGTTGGTGACTAAGCCAGGTGAGATGTTGGAGACTAGGGATACTGGGGAAGATTCGGATATGGTGGCAAAGAGACTGAACACCCTGGACAAAAGATTTAGGGGCTTGACCCACTTTACTATGAAACTGAGCCACTTTGTTACTAGTGCACTATGAAATGTCATAAAAGAGGAACTGGAAGGGAATAATAGCCAAGAAAACAAAGAATGGGTGGGTGATGAGGTAGTGGACCTCCTGATCAAGAATTGGGATGAGGCCAGTTAGTTGCGCTTGTTGGTGGTCTGTGGGCTATTTTTCGGCTGTCAGTGTGCTGTCATTTTTTCTGTTAATTTTTCCTGTTGTTGTTTCGTTTCTTTTTGGCCCTAGTGGCTCTTTGTGAGGGCTACAGTGCCCCGTAAATGTTGTTTAACTTTTCAAAAACATCATTTGGGTCATATGTAATCAATATTTATTAAATTAAGTGTTGAAAACCAAGTATGTGTGTGTGGGGATCCTTAAACAAGAAAATAAGATTTGAATTAGTATTTCAAAGGGAGATTTATTTACCAATTCCATATTTAAACCTAAATTAAAGTTTAGAAAAATCATCTAGTTTTTATGATATTATTCCTCAACTACAAATAATTTCCTATTTGTTTTCAATTGGATATTAGAGGATAAAAACAACTTAATCTCCTTATACACCAAGTGGATAAGAACCATTATTAACTATAAATAAATTTCACTCAAGCATTGCATCTAAGCTTCATCTATTTGTTGTTCAAGTGGATCCTATCAATTTTTGTTTGTCTAAACTATGTAATTTTCTCTTAGAACCTAGGATGAAATTTGGTGGTGGCTTGTAAATCACCCCTTTGTTGTGAATTTATTATACTTCTAATAATCATATGTTTTTATTGTTCATGAAAGAATTTACTATATGTGTTTGTTTCTACCATAAGAAGAGGAATGAATAATTATTGTATATTTTTATTTACTTGAAATGTTTTAAAATTTGTTTTTCCATATTTTGTTAAGCTCATTATCTATTAATATAAGATATACCTAATTTAAAATTGAATGAAAGAAAAAATGGGGTAGGGTTTCAAACACATAGGGTTTTATATTAAATTTGGAATATTTGACCAAACTTACTATAAATAGAAAGGGTAAAATGGGGTGAATGAACATACCTATTCTTCTATTTCATTAAAGAAATGATATCTCTCAAGTCAAAATCTACTTTCAACTCTTAGGTGAGTGAATTCTTTGATGAATCTTGTAATTTCCCTTTTTTTCCTAGGATGGGGGTCTAGGTCAAACAACACTTTGGGGAGAAAGATTAAAAATAGAAAACTAACACCAAAATGCAATCTATAACTTGGATCTTGAAGATTAAGCTCAATATTGATGGAACTAGAAATTGAAATGGAGATCTGAGAGAGGGAATATGATGTATACCAGTCACCAAAAGTACTTTTTTAAAGCTATCTGGGGACTCATTCACCCTTGGTATATGGGTCCTAGCTAGGGCTCTATAAAAATGGTTTTTGTGTTCTCTGATCTTGTGTCTGCACTCCCAAATTCCCGATCTTCACAATCATATAGCTGGAAATAAATATTGTATGTGAGTTTTAGTGAAATTGCAATAAAAGTGACAACAAATGCAACTTTGACAACTTCTTCAATTTTTCTCTTCAAGAGATCTTCCACCTAAATTTGCAAACACACAAAGAGAGGGGGAAAGTGTTGGTATTTGGTGAATGGGGGTTTACCTTGGTCAAACCCCATTTTGGTAATTAAACCTTGAAACATGAATAAAAACATGAAAGGAATGATGATTGAACAAGCCTATGTAACAACTCACCAAACCCTTGAATGAACCTTGGAATGTAGATCTATAACTTGCATGAATTGGATTCAATGAATGCGGATCTTGATCTTGAAACTTGAATTGGAATAATGCTTGAATTCTTGAATGGATCATGAACACTACATCACCATATTAGCTCCAATAACATGCATGATGCAAGAAGACTTAGATATGACAATTGGATCTTGATTGCTGCAATAATTCTTCAATGAATCTGCTCTTGAATGCCTTAAGATTCTCTTGAAATTTTCTAATAATGCTCACTTGAAAATTCTCTAGCTTGCTTGAAAGTCTTATGTGAAACATAGTGAAATGACCTTATATTTATAGGTATGCAACATTAAATTCCCGAAATTCAAATAATAGAAGCTGACATGTGAATATAGATTAATATCATTAAAATACTACCAAAAACATAATTAAAATTTAGGTCCTAGGTCTAAGTGAGAATCCATTCGCCCATGGGAAAATGGGTCCTAGGTCACTTACCTAGGACACACATTTCTCAATGATAAGTGTTATGATAAGGCATTAATGAATGTTGGGTTTTCCTCTTCAGAAAATGTAATAATTAGGCCTGGATTTGATTTAAAGTGGCCAATTAAAGCAAATTAGCCTCAATTAATTAAGAAAGCCCTAAATAAGTGTGAAATTGTAAAGGGGTACACTTTACAACACCAAATTAAGGCACAATCAGGTCCATTTTAATTAATACGACCCTAAAATTAATGTGAATATGTAAAATAAATATTATAACACTAAATTAAGGCATAATTAAGTCCATTTTAATTAATATGGCCCTAAACTTAATGTGAATATGTAAAATATATATTACAACATTAAATTAAGGAATAATTAAGTTTATTTTAATTTTAATATTAATTCCCGAATTAAGTGTGAAAAAGGGATACTTTTTCCTACACTACATTTAGCCCCCACTTTAGTGCGAGGATGACCCTATGTCAAACTCACACTAAAGTAGAGATTCAAGACACATATGTATGCAACAATGATAAAGATGCTCAATCATACAACATCAAAGACCTAAAGAAAGGAAGGCATATCAAGATTCAACTCTTTGACATGATGTGGAACATGCCTTAGCTATTTTTCCAAGGAAAGGGTTGTGGATCAAGCCTTAAAACTATCCAATGTGACATCAAACATGTCTTGGTTGTTTGTCCAAAAATGTTCATAAGTAGAAATTGATGACCACTAAGAAAATGATGTGTGCACTCACTCTAGACTAATGGAACCTCAGGCCATCCACTAGGTGAGCCCCTAAGAAAGTGGCTTAGTGAGAAAGTCATGCCAAGTCTATAGGCTATCACTGTACTAACCATACCAAAGCTATCCCTTTGATAACTCTGTTAGGGAATGACAAAATGAAATTAGGACTTTGGGCATCACAAGGTTAATAGGTTGTATTATAATAAAACCTTATGAACAAGCATGTCGTAAAGGTTTTCTTAAAGGGAATTTTCCTAATTCATGTAAGGTCTCTTCTTAGGGATCATCATACCTAATGTCTCCAAGAGAGGACAAGTTAAAAGTAAATGGTTCACTACTTAGGGAATGCAACATGTAGCATCACCACTAAGAGAAAAGTCATATGTTAAGAAATATCATGCTTTCAAAGGACATTAAACCCAATGACACCACCAAGAAAAGTAAACATCACAAGAAGAAAGAAAATCACTCAAAGAAATTTGAGAAAGTTAAAAATAATGCCATTGTATGCCCCCACTTTAACAAAATTGCTACACCATTGCTGTGAGAAATTGCTTTAAAGTAGATGATGAAGGAGACATGAGAATTTATTCAGACCTATGCCAAGTCATATGTTCCCAAATGAAGCTACATTAGTATTTCTTTGCTACAATGTTGTTATAGACCTTGAAAACGTCATCATTCCCCAAATACTTGTAGAATTGGAGGAATAACACATAGAGAGTGAACACAAAGAAAAATATTTTGGGTCAACATGGAAGAGGCCTAAATTTCTCAATGCCTTGCATCATCCCCAAAAGGAAAACACAAGACAAAAAAAAGATAAATGCTTACAAAATATAGAAGAATCTAGATACAAATAGTGGAATTCACATGAAGAGAGAGATACATCAAACAAAACAATATGAGGAAATCAAATTACACACATGCAATCACACAAAGAAACATTGAAAAGAAAAAAAAGACAAGACTTATAAGGCACATGCAAGTTAGCCTATAGCAGATCATTTGCATCTTAATCTTGATCAGTACATAGGGAAGGCAAACAACTAGCCAAAGGGACAACATCAAGTGCCAAACTAGGATAAGGCTATATAACCCCTTTCCCACACATAGTGCAAGACAAGGTGAGTTGACAATGGATGATGGTATGCTGCTCCTTGCGAAAAGGAAAATATGATTGCATAAATCCAAGTTTATACCCTCATGTATGGTAGTGAATATGCTATGATACTACAACTACCACATTACAAGGAGTAGCAACTAATGTTATTGATTATAATAAGTAGATGAAGTATTAACCTTATGTATATCTAATGAGATATTCCAATGTGTAGTATCTATTATTTCATGATGCACCAAAGTTAAAGTTGTCTTCAAAGAATCTTTTGTAAGAGTGTTGATATTGATTGAAGGCTTTTTGATGCTTTTGTTTCTTTCAAAGGGTCCAATAACCAAGACCATTAGTTATTTCTTGCATTTTAGGCTCTATAGGGACATGGATACCTTGTTCTATAGCACCACATCCTTTTCCACTATACCAAAGTTGTTTCATAAGTTTGTAACCTCTTCCATAAAGATTTTTCATTTCTTTTGGATTTGGTGGTTATTCATAATAAACTTCATCAAATTTTGTTGTGTAATTTTCTTCTTCTTCTAAAGTGGTTGAAGTGGATTCTTTAGAATTTTGTGTTGGCATTACCACTTTTTTTTTCCCTTTTTTGACTCTTTTGTTGTGATCTTATATTCACCCATGAAAGTAGGTGTAAAATCCAATGATCCCAAATCATACACCGAGAACATTGTGAGGGTTTTAGGGCACTTTTTTTTTTTTCTTCTTGCATGGGTTCTACTTGTGTAGTTGGTGTCAATATTTTCAAAAGACTTTCCTTGCCTTTCTCAATGAGAAAACTATCTGGTTTAGTGTCAGCATTGATTGTATAAACCTTGTTTTTGTAGACATACTTCATTTTATGATGAAGAGTAGAAGGCACCCCATTCATTTCACGAATCCATGACCTACCTAAAAGAAGATTATATGAAAGATAATTAGACATAACACGGATAGTATTTTACAATGTGGCCTCTCCAACTGTAATAGGTAATGGGCTCTAGGAAAATTCATCGCCAGCCATTCACCGATGGAAAATTCACTGCAAACAATTCACCATGGGAAAATTCACCGCCATGAAAAATTCATCGTGGGAAAATTCACTACCATGACAAATTCACCGTCAAGTAAAATTCACCACCAACAATTCACTGAGACGAAAATTAATCACATTAATGTTTTTTAATATATATTTTTGATTTTTTTTGGAAAAGAATAATTTGATTTATGATAATAAAAAATTAATCCCATTAACTTTAGAGAATTTGATTTATGATAATAAAAAATTAATCACATTAACTTTAGAGAATTTGATTTATGATAATAAAAATAAAAATATTTTTCAATATATTTTATGATAATAATAATAATAAATCGTAATAAATTATACATATGACAACTATATAATTTAATAATTGGTATTGTTAGCTATACCTCGCAAGTAATCACAAATATTGTTGGTCTTGCCATACTTAGCCACTACATTTTTTATCCAGTCAACAAAATCTCTGTATTTTTTCTTTATTTGCTGCTCTTGACCACTGAAATATCGTTCAATTTGAACCTCATTTATGCTTGTTCTCTTTTAATGTTGTCAATGAATTTCCAAATATTGGGATGATGTGCTGAAATTTGTTGTTCAAATCCTCTGTGCCAACCTTCAATTGAATTAATAGTTTTGAGCAAATCTTTTGAAACTCCCTCATAACAATTCCACATTTCAATTGGGAATTTTGGTGGCCATCATCGTTGACGTCTATCGATATGTCCAATCCATGTATCCTCAAAATAATCAGTTATATCTTCAGCTTCATGAGGTATAATATTGCTCTCACATAGTGTGTCAAAAGTGTTTACTACATCACGCATAGGTACAAATGCTAAGGCAGACAACAAGCACATACTCAGACCAAATTCAACATCATTTTCATAATGATTCTTTAATATGTGAGCCTGTATTTTGCGAAAAATGCATTGGCAAAAATGAAAAAAACACCCATATAATTTTGCTGTTGGAAACACCATTTTTATTGCACTTATCATAGCTTTTTCAAAATCTATTGTTATTGATCTTGTTGATGCTAATGGTACCAACTCTTTTATTTTTTGAAGTAATCTTATATACATATGTTCAGTCTTATCAGGCAGCAACGCATATACTAAAGGTAGACAAGCATTTTTTTGTAGCCCATGTATAGTATATAATTGGTAAAATAGCTACAGAACAGTTTTAAAAGTGCCATCAGCATACCAATGTTCGAATTGCACCAATACTTGGAGATTTCTTTCGGTAGAAAATATTAAAATCTTGTTGCTTTCTGGTTTAGAATCGAATATCAAAAATAGCTCTCCATGATGTGTTTTTGTATATTCTTCAGAAAAAACTATGTTTTCTCGATGCATTGGGATAGCAGGCCCATCATATTGTTTAGCTCTTATATTTCTTATTGTTCTCTTCATGGTATCCATACTTGGAAGTTTAGCAGCTACTACTTGGCTACATTCAACAACAACACTTCCTATTACAAATTGTGGTGTATCACGCATATTTTTAGCACTATCAGTAATATTATTCAAAGTTTTAGTGGCTTCAAATTTTGCTATATCTACAATATGGTTATGTTCATTAAATTTTTTAATGATCATGTCACCTTCAGTAGTCACATGAGCATGACACTTGGCTTTTTTATAATCTTCACATTTCCAGTTAACTTTGTTTTCAGTTTGTTTTTTCTCTATGATAGAAATAACCATCAAGAAACAATTTTTGCCTGCGTTTTTCAGTCTGATAAAATTTAAGCGGCATTTTTATTTTAAAAACTTAAACAAATCCTTATCATGAAACAATAAAGTAATGATGAAAATGAAAGCTTATATACCATGCGTGCAATAGAGATGGACTTTGGAGGATAGTTGGCAGGCATAGAAATAAAACAATTAAAATAATGCAAATGAACCAAACCTAACACAAAAATAAATCAGTTTTCAATATATTATCATGTTAAAAACATTCATATCAAAATAAACATAAAAATATTTAAAAAATAAAATTGTCAATAAATTGTAAACAGGTGAAAATTATTATTTTATAAATTTTTTTCAAAGTTTTAAACATTCATATCAAAATAAACATAAAAAATATTAAAAAAAAAAATGTCAATAAATTGTAATAGAGGTGAAAATTATTTTTTTGTAAAAACAAAATCAAAGTTTTCAAAATATATATTAGAAAACATTAATACGGTTAATTTTCCAACTCGGTGAATTGTTGGTGGTGAATTTTACTTGGCGGTGAATTTGTCATGTCGATGAAATTTCCTACGATGAATTTGTCATGGCGGTGAATTGCTGGCAATGAATTTTCCATCGGTGAATTGTTGGCAATGAATTTTTCGTATGCCTAGGTAATGTGATCATGCCAAGCAATTGTTTTCCTATGTTATCAAATCCATGAATAGATAAAGAGCAGGTTGAATTTTAGTTTTATCCACTCCAAGCTTATCCAAGAGAATTGCACTACACACATTAAGGGTTGATCCATTATCAAAAAGGATTCTCTTTGTCTATTTCCTATTAATAATGGCTATGATCATGAAAGCTTCATTTGTTTTTGTACTTCCAAAGGAGGGAGCTCACTTTGGTGGAAAACAATGTTTACATTTATTCCTTGAATTAGAGCTACTATATCATTTGGATATACATTAGGAGGGATGGGAACTTGTTGTAAAGAACTTTAAATCATGTTATGATAATGATGGTAGGATTGAATAAGATCCCATAAGGATATCTTAGCAGGAGTATTCTTAAGTTGTTCAACAAGATCATACTCCTTTCCATTATGTAAAGGAAAACAAGGAGCACTAGGCAAGATAGGTTGAGGCAATGGTAACGAAGTAGGAATGGTTTATGGTTGCCTATTGTTCCTCGTATTATATGTGTTAGCAATGATATTGTGACTCGATTGTTGTGAAACATTGTTTTGAGGTGGTCTTGGGATAAGCACAAGTTTTTTTTGAACTTGTGGTTGTTGTGAGGGTGGATAGAATATAAGTTGAGGCTTAGGTGGTCTAATGATTAAAGGATTTGTAGGAGGTCTAAGAATTAGAGAACTCAAGGGACCAATTGAGTTTGCATGTACTTACATTTTATTTTCATTTTTTTCATGCTCTTGCATGGTTGGGTGTGTTGGCAAAACAAGGATAGACAACTAAGAGGGGGGGTGAATTAGTTGTTACAGAATTTAAACTTATTCAACTTTAATCAACCTTTAATCTCAGATCTGATAATTAAAAATGCAAGTATAAATCATCAACACATAAGAAACACATGAACACCAAGATTTTTGCATGGAAACACTGTTAAGAGAGAAAACCACAGTGGAGATTAATCCACAATTATATTCTATTAAAAGTATAATAGAAAATGAATAAGGAATGCACATGCATTCAGGCACACTACCTAGAGCTCACTGCTCAGAAGGGAAGGTTCACTTCCTTACATAAAAAAATCAGATTAAACCCATCTGATGAGGTTGAACTCATAAATTAGCTTCTTTAAAAACTTGATGATAGTTCCGGTTAGGCACAGAAATACTTCTTCACACTTCGCTCTACAATCAAATGATCTTATCTTTATTCGCACAAATCTCGCATACACTTCACATACATACACCGAGCATTACTCAAAATAAGGAAAAAAACACTCTTATATATCCGCTACATGGATTTACATTAACAACTATATCCGACACAAATAATGAATAAATGAATTACAAAATGTCAGTCATAATTCATGAATACATCTCAATGCGCACCAACCTAAGTTGGTCACAACATAAAGAATACCTAAATTAGCATCCTTGAACATGCCAAGCATTCAAAAATTAATCCATAATGATCTGCAACACGCTACCACCATCATGTCAGCCAAGAACATGAAAACTCGAACACACAAAGGAAAAATCTTCGATCACGATCACACCGATCAATGTGGATGAAACAAAATAATAGAGCACAATTTAGAAACATCTACGAACATCTCAAGAGTGTTCGCAACAACTCAATTCACTAGAATTACATTCTTTGCTTCCAGAAACACCAACTACAGTAACAAAATAACTGTGGGAACTCAGAAACTCATAACTTTCTCCAAACTTGATGCACACCTCTAAAAATTCAGGAGAACATAATAGATAGGCTCAGCAACAAATAGATTGATGTGCACCTTTTGAATACTACCTTACTGAACTTACCACCACTTTGATCTTCACAGCTTCACAGACTACCTGCAACATATTTATTCTAATTTTTTGAATATCTTCGACATATATAGCCTTCAGAACACTTAATTCTAATAGTGTTGACATCAATGACAATCACATATCAACAACACAACCTCAACATCCAACAATCTCCCCCTTTGGCATTGATGGCAACACATGATGTGAAAAATACCATCAACACAACTAGCTCTTCTTCAACAATCTCCTCCTTCTCATACTTCTCTTCTCCCCTTTTCTTCCTCAAAATTTTTTTCACATTGCTCTTCTCCCCCTTTGACATCAATGGAAAAGCTGCACAAGCTCTGAATCACATATTTGAAGCATCTGACTACTCCCCCTGAGTAGCAGCCACCAAAACATTAATCTGAAACAAGATCTGATTGTAAGTGTAGAGATTTATGCAAAGGCTTGCATTTTAGTTCAGATTAGGAGGGGAAATCACCCCTAACTTGCCTCTAAGATACTCAAAAGTATCCTTAGGCAACGTTTTAGTGAAGATATCTGAAATTTATTCCTTTGTAGGTACATACTCCAGTCTGACTTCTTTATCATTCACTTTGTCTCTCAGAAATTGATACTTGATAGATATATGCTTCATTTTTGAATTTAGCACTGGGTTCTTAGAAATGTTTATGGCACTTTAATTATTATAGAATATAGCGATAGGCTCTTCGTACTCAATTTTGATATCTCTCAGCATCTGTTTCATCCATATTACCTGAGTACAATTGTTTGCAACAACAATTTATTCTACCTCAGCAGTAGATAAGGAAATGGAATTCTTCTTTTTACTTAGCCAAGACACCAACTTCTTCCCCAAGAAGAATTCACCACCACTTGTGCTTTTCCTATCATTCACATCTCCTACCCAATTTGCATCTTTAAAGGCATTCAGAGTAAGATCATAATCCTTAGGATACCATAGCCCAAAATCAACTGTACCTTTCAAATATCTGAAAATTCTCTTTATTGCAATCACATTTGATTCCTTCAGATCAGCTTGATATCTAGCAACCATGCATACAACATTCATGATGTTTGGTCTAGTCTGAGTCAAATATAGCAATCCACCAATCATTGACATGTACCTTGTTTGATTAGCCTTAGGAGAATCATCATTATGTGTTAATTTGCATCTGGTCACCATGGGTGTACCTACAAGCTTTGAGTCTTCCATTCCAAACTTTTTCAGTAACTCTCTCACATATTTGGATTGAGATATAAAGATTCCATCTTTTAGCTAAGTAATTTGCAATCCTAAACATAATTTCAGCTCTCCTATCATTGACATCTCATACTCACTTTTCATTTCATCAAAAAACTTCATACATAATTCATCATCACCTTCAAAACTAATGTCATTAATAAAGACTTCAATAATCAACTCTTTATCCTAATCCATCCTTAAATACAGATTGCTTTCAATAGTACCTTTATCTATTCCAAGCTAGGAAAAGGCTCTGGGAGATTTCTTTAGTCTATACAGTGCTTTCTTCAATCAACACACCATGTCTTTTTCATCAGTCAATTTAAATCCATTTGTTTGCTTAACATAAACTTCTTCTAATTCACCATTCAGAAATGTTGATTTCACATCTCCATTTGATAAAATTTGCAATTCTTGAAAGCAACATAAGTAAGAAACAACCTTACAGCTTCAATTCTAGCAATAGGGGAAAAGGTCTCTTCAAAATCAATACCTTCAATCTGTGAGTATCCTTTACATACCAGTCTTGCTTTATTTTTTATCACTTCACCTTATTCATTCAACTTATTCTAAAAGACCCATTTGGTTCCAATCACATTTTTATTCTGAGGTCTAGGAACAAGAATCCATATATCATTTTTCTCTATCAGCATCAGTTTTTCCTTCATTGCTTCCATCCAATATTCATCTTTACATGCTTCATGGACATTGCTAGGTTCAGTCTTGGAAATTAGGCAATACTCTTCTACAATTCTTTTTCTACTCTACACACCTTTGTTCTTGTCTCCTATAATTTGACTTTCAGAATGACTTCGCTTTACATACCTTGGGACTTTGTGATTCTCTTGAACTTTTGGTTCTTCTGTTCTTTCTTTTGCACTTCCATTAGCTTCTCCTTCATGATTCTCTTGATTCACAGGAACAATTTGAACTTCACTCTGTGTCTGAGTAGTCTTCCCTTTGTCAATACTACCATGTTGATCATCTAAGTCATATCCACAATATCTGGATGACCTGTTAGTATCCTCATCAACTCTGAAATTTTCACTTTCAACCATTTTCTTCAATCTTCTATTGTAGCACCGGTAAGCTTTACTCTTAGTAGAGTAACCCAAAAAGATTCCTTCATCACTTCTAGCATCAAACTTGCCAATATCTTCACCTCTTTTAATATAACATCTACTTACAAATATTTTGAAATATCTAACAGTAGGTTTATGACCAAACCACAGCTCAAAAGGAGTCTTACGAGAGTTACCATCAACATTTACTTGGTTGATAGTATATACAACAGTGCTTACAACTTCTCTCTAATAGATATGAGGAACATTTCCTTCCAACATCATAGTTTTGGTAGTATCCAAAATTGTTTTGTTCTTTCTCTCAACAACTCCGTTTTGTTGAGGAGTCCGGGGAGCAGATAATTGTCTTTTGATTCCATGCTCTTCACAAAATGAATTGAACTCCCAGGAAGTGAATTAACCACCTTTCTCTGAACTTAAGCATTTGATCTTCAAACCTATCTCATTTTTTTCCATAGCTTTGAAACTCTTGAAATTTTCTAGTGCTTCATGTTTTTCTCTCAAGAAAGCAACCCATATCATCCTAGAGTAATCATCAATAAGCAACATAAAGTACCTTTCTCCTTGTAGACTTCTAATTCTGGATGGACCACATAGATCAGTATGTACCAACTCCAACACTCCATTAGAATGATGTTGTTTGCTCAAAAAAGAAATTCTAGTCTACTTTCCCATCTGAAATTCCTTGCATATGGTGTTAGTAGGCTTTACTCTTAGGTAGATCTTTGACTTCTTGTGTGGAGCTTACTTTGACAATGTTCTAAAAATTCACATGACACAACCTTCTATGCCATAACAACTTACATCAACTTGAGCAATTAAACAACTTTCACTAGAAACATTCAAGTGAAAAATATTACCTCTTGTCTTTGTACCTGAAGCAATTACATTTCTAGAGCTTCCTAAAATCCTGCATTTTCAATCTTTGAACTAAATATTGTATCCCTTGTCGACCATCTATCCAACACTCAACAAATTACGCTTCAATCCTTCAACATATAAGACATCATCAGTATTATTTTTACCACCAAGAGAAATAGTGCCTCTACCAGAAATCACACCAACATTATTATCTCCAAATCTTACAACACCACTATCATATTTCTCCAAGCTTATGAAATTTCTTTTGTCATGAGTCATATGATGTGAGCATCCACTTTCAATCACCCAATCATCCTTTTCATCAATTCTGGTTGCAAGAGCTTTCTCTACATTATGGTTTCTAGTAGATTTAGTGGACACCAGACCATTCTCCTTGATAGCAATGAATACCCATTCATCTCCTTTTCCATTTTCTTTATAATATTCATCATTAGTAACACCTTCTTTAGCATAATAACATTTATTTTTAAATCTACTCTTGGCAGGCTTGTACTTAGAAACTCTTTCAGAATAGCTTGATGCAAAATGACCTATCTTACTGTAAGAGAAACATTTAATAGGAAACTTTCCTTTGTACTTACCATGTCCTCTGGCTTCTCTTTTCACAATCAATGCTTCCAATTCTTCTAGCTCTCTTTCTTCATCTTCAATCTGTTTCATCTCATCTTCATACTTGAATGTCTTTCTGGAACTTTCTCCTAGATCATATCTCTATTGGCTTCTTCTAGATACAGTAGCTTTGAATGCAGATTGTGTCTTAGGAGCAGACTCACCAAATTCACTCAACTCAAAGGCAGCAAGCTTGCCAATCAACATGTCTCTTGTCACATTTGTTACTGTCCTGAGCTCTTCAATAGAATGAGCTTTTGTTTTGTAAGAAGCAGGCACTGATTTGAGCACTTTAGCCACAATCTCATCTTCTTCCAAAATTCCACTGGCACATCTAATACCCATTACTAGTTCATTTACTTTCTGCATGAAAGTAATAATGTTTTCATCTTCACTCATCTTCATGTTCTCCCATTTTCCTTTTAGACATTGCAGCTTAGCAACTTTCACTTGTACATCTCCTTCATACAATGTTTCCAATTTCTTCCAGATCTCATGTGTTGTCTTCAGACCTATCACATTTTTCATCGATGAATCTGTCAAAGCACTCAATATTGATTCAATAGCCCTGATATTTGCTTTAGCCCTTTTGATCTCATCCTCAGTAGAGGGGCCATTTTGAGGAATAGTATATGCATTCTTTGTAATCTTCTAGAAGGGTTCACCAATGCACCTTAAATGACACTCCATTTTGACTTTCCATAGAGAGTAATTTGTACCATCAAATCTAGGACTACCCTTCTTGTATGATGTCATCTCAAATCACCTCAAGCTATTAAACTTCTTCAGAGGAACCAGTTCTGATACCAATTGTTGGAAAAACAAGGATAGAAAACTAAGAGGGGGGGTGAATCAGTTGTTACAAAATTTAAACTTATTCAACTTTAATCAACCTTTAATCTTAAATCTGATAATTAACGGTGCAAGCATAAATCATCAATACATAAGAAACACATGAATACCAAGATTTTTACGTGGAAACCCTATTAAGGGAGAAAACCACGATGGAGATTAATCCACAATTATACCCTGTTAAAAGTATAATAGAAAATGAATAAGGAATGCACATGCATTTAGGAACATTGCCTAGAGCTCACTGCTCAGAAGGGAAGGCTCACTACCTTACATAAAACAATAAGATTAAATTCATCTGATGAGGTTGAACTAAGAAATTAGCTTCTTCAAAAACCTAATGACAGTTCTGGTTAGGCACATAAATACTTCTTCACACTCTGCTTTGAAATCGAATGATCTGATCTTTATTCGCACAAATCTTGCATACACTTCACATACATACACCGAGAATTACTCAAAATAAGGAAATAATCGCTCTTATATATCCACTACATGGATTTACATTAACAACTCTGTCAGCCACAAATAATGAATAAATTAATTACAAACTTGGTCTCAATTCATGAACACATCTCAATACACACCAACCTAAGTCAGTCACAACATAAATAAGACCTAAATCAACATCCTCAAACATGCCAAGCATTCAAAAATTAATCCATAAGGATCCGCAACACGCTACCACCATCATGTCGGCCAAGAACATGAAAACTCGAACACACAAAGGAAAAATCTTCGATCACGTTCACACCGATCAATGCGCATGAACCAAAATGATAGAGCATGATCTAGAAACATCTATGACATCTCACGAGAGTACGCAACAACTCAATTCACCAAAATTACATTCTCTGCTTCCAAAAACACCAACTACAGTAACAAAATAACTATTGGAACTCAGAAACTCATAACTTTATCTAAACTTGATGTGCACCTCTAGAACTTCTGAAGAACATACTAGATAGGCTCATCAACAAACCCATTAATGTGTGCCTTCTGAATACTACCTTACTGAAATTACCACCACTTTGATCTTCATAGCTTCACAGACTATCTGCAACATATTTATTCTAATTTTCTCAATATCTTCGACATATACATCCTTTAGAACACTTAATTCTAATAGTGTTGACATCAATGACAACCATATATCAGCAACACAACCACAATATCCAACAGGGTGCCTAGGTTTGCATGTTCATGCATGTTCATGCATGTAGCTTTTCGAGTTGTCAAAGAGATATGGAGCACTTAGGTTTGACTAATTTTGATTGGCTGTGGGTTAGGTGCCCATGTTAAGGCCATGTGATAATTTAATATTTAAATATTATGTGTTTATGGGTTGTCCACTAAGGGGAGTGTGGGTTTTTCCAGGTGGTTTTTCTTTTTTTTTGGGATACTATTTGTGGTATTCTCTCCCATAAACTTCTATACATTAGAGCCTTGAGATGGTGATTTAGTATGAGTTCTTTGCAGGTTGTCAGAGCAATGAAGTGTTACCGAATTATAGAGAGGATTTTTGTATTGATGTACTTCCTTGAAGATTAATATGAACATTGGATCTCTTTGGGTGTTGAGTTTATTCCTGCAAGGGTTTCTCCATGTATATCTTGTGTCACTTGTGTTTGATGACTTGTGGTATTTCAAATTTTTGTTTCATTGTTCAAATTGTCAATTGCATAATCTTGTTATGGTTATCTTGAACATATAATTTTAGATTTTTAATCACTTTGATAAGTTCACATTTCTAAAATTTATACCTTTATTTCCAACATGATGGTGTTGTAGCTTGTTTCCTCTCTCTCGTTTCCCACCATTTGTCTTAAGGCCTTCTCATTCAATGGGCCTTCATATTTTTCATGGATGATGCAATTTTTCTTCTCATCCATACAATAATGTTGGTGAGTGGTGTGTCACCTCTTCCTACTAGTGTATTCACTTAATCCAATTTAGCCCATACTTATTGTGCTTATGTAGGAATTAATGTCACATCTCATTTTCTTGCATAAACTTAATTGATAGATAAATTTAACAAGTTGTAAATATTTATTAAACATCTTATGAATATGGATAAATGCATTTTAAAATAAGATGTTATTTTCAATTCCTGAAATTGAAAATTGAAGTTGAATGTGGAATTAAAATAAAATTAAAAAATTTATCATATTATGATTACATGCTTAATTTGTATCTTCTTTGATTATGGTTTATGGGTTAACACTATTGATGAATATTTAAGTGCAAGTGTGTTCAGGTACATGGTCGAAGATGAAAACATGGACAAGGTAGGGGTTCTTAGTTAATTGACATCGGTGAGTACGATGGAATCTTATTGTAGACATGCAAATAGTCCTAACTAACATAGTGCATCTAATTCTAATTAATTATCATCAAATTCTTCTATTAATAAAATAAAGTAGTTTATTAGATTAATTCACTAATGTCTATCATGTTTAATTAAATAAATCAATTTGTTTAATTAAATCCCCAAAGTCCTCTTATTTGATTAAATAAATCAAATGATTTAAATAAAATATCATAAATTCACTAACCCACTCAAAGCTAATTAAATTTTGAATTAATTAACTGAAATCACCTTCTAATCATCATTAATAAATTCTCTAGCTTTTAACTCCCCAAGAGTTAAATCAACCACTGATTAACCAACCCACTTGCACATGAAAATAGTTTCTTTTAATTAACTAATTATCTCATTTATCCTCTCAAAAGCATATTTTAGGGAATATTCCTTCATTAACTCCCTGTATTTGACTTTCTTATCCAAACAATTTCCCTCCAAAACATCTCACTCACATTAATTAACTCCTCTTACATCCTCATTTATTCTTTTTACATCCTATCACATCTTCAACCACATGCATTTATTTCTCTTCCATCCTCCTTTCCTCTTGCACATTCCCCAAAATGTGCTCCACCTTCATCCAATAGATTTGAGACAAGTGTCTCAATCTCATTGGCTCTCTTTTAGTCCCAAATTCCTCTCATCTCTCCATTCTTCAACCCTTCAACCTATAAATATAAGCCACTTCTACTTGAAATGGATCCATAATCATCCACAATCATCCACAATCATCTACAATCTTGGACATTTTCACTATAGGAACTTTCATCTCCATCACTTGCATCTTTGCATCTTCATCATTGAAAGCTTATCAAGGGGGTGTGGAAGGGAATCCTTTTTACATCCAAGGAGCAACACTCCCACTATGGGATAGGTTTGCATGTGTTTTTATATGCTTTTATTTAACGTCATTGATATTTAGTGTCTTGTTTGGCATATTTAGCATGATTCAATATATCATCGGGAAGCTTTCGTTTGCTTTGTTTAAAATGGATTAAATATGCTAATATTTGTTTTTGATAAAATGCAGAAAAAATCCTCTACACAATGGCACGAGAGGGAGGGGTGCACACTTCATCCATGTCAACTTCAAATAGAGATTAGTTTGAATATAGTTCAACATTTCTTGCAGGTTATTGAACTGGTTGCACACTTATGATAGAGTGATTTGTTCAACCAACATTTTCATTTATAGTTAGAAATTAATCTCATTTGGTCATTTGTTTATTCATTCATCTTTCTTTGGATCTCGTTACAATAGATCCCATTCGTGTAATTAATTTAGTGACAAATATCACATGCACCTTACAACATTGAGAGAAGGATTTTCTCATTTTTCATTACTAGAACGTTGAAAGAAAATTCCAGAATATTTAGTGTGAAAGTTCCTATTTTTGAAAGTTTCTGTCTTTGAAAGAAAGTACTGGAGGACTCGGTTAAATTTTATTTAAATGAAAGATTCATTTTAGAGTGTTGAGAGATCCATATTATGTATCATTTTGAGCCTTAGCCATCCATTAATAGCACACATATAATCTCTCTGGCTCTTTACCAACCTACAAAAAGTTGTCATACAATGCAATCACCTGTGTTTCCAATTGAATAGTTGCATGATGATGATATCATTTTCAGTCCTAAAGCTTTCATGTTAACCTATGTCTGATCAAATGTTGTCTCCTTGGAGATTCTGATCTACTGCAGTGGTGGTCACCATATTTTACTAACTTTATTCTCATTATCAAATATACCTCGTACATTTTTTTTTTAGTCTAAGTAGGTAGCGAGAAAGTAGGAAAATTTTGTGGAATTCGATTTTACTCCTGCCAATTGTATTAGCTTGAAAGTTTCTAAAATTCTAATTGCCCCCATTTGTATGTTTACAAGCGCATTTGTTTTCTGAGGATTGTGTTCCGATTCAAGGGACAATTGGCAAAGACCAACCTCTGCAACAACAGTCTTGGCCTATTTGACACTTTGACAGTAATCGGGGCTGTGATAAATGTGCCCATTATATCTGACACTTGCTCTGAATCAAGGTGCGTGGTTTGGCCCATCTTTACTGGAGGTGTAGATGGGAAAGCTTAGGTAATTCCTTTGTGCAATTTCTTGCAGCTTGTTCTTCGACATCTCTTTCTACCTCTCTGAATTCAAAACAATTCGAGTTAAAAGTTAAGAACGTAAGGCTCACCTTGCATTAGCTTGAAAGTTTCTAAAAATCCACTTATTCGTTGGGGTGCCGGTAAACTCTTTGATTATCTTTAAAAAACGACTGATACATATTGAATAGGAAGTTAAAGACTTTATTTTTGTTGACATAAACAAGTTGGCTTAGCCACATCTTTGCTGCAATGATAGCTTTAGATAGGACAACTCTGATGAAATCCTATTCTACTTTGTGTGGCATCCATAAGAAGTAATAGCATAATTACCTTCTATCTGTCACACACTTTGACTTGCCGCGTTCTCTTTTAGCCTACAATTTTATGACAAAACACAAAAGTCACTTAGCTGTAAATCTTTGAACTAAATCTTTAAGTGTTGTGAGTTTTACTTTTGCTCTTACTATAAAAGTCTTACAGTAAGACCTATAATATCTCAATATACAATCTGCAATAGAGGTAAATCATCGTTGCATTAGATTGTCACTACAATCCACTATTTAACTTCTTCATTAACTTCTTCATTAAATCGTTGGAGTTCTTGATTGCACTAGTTTTTGTCTTGATGTTCGCATTTTGATTAAGTGGATTAAATGCAGAGACAATTAAATGCAGCTAATGTTTGTTATTTTGGCCTCTACAAGTGTAAGTCAATGAACATAGAATGTTTTGTATATCGTACTACTACAGTTTTATTGTCACACAATTATTGTCAAGAAATCTGATCACATTACACGTAATAAAGTAAACATAAATCAGCCAATGGTCATTCAATAACATACATGATACAATCTCTCTTGGGCATTAGTCACATGTATGTAATTGATAGTGACAAGTTTCATAGGTATGGCATTCAAAGGATAGTAGTACTCGGTTTTTTCTTTAGTTTCTTGATAATTATATTTTACTGTTAATTTTTAGCTTATGCTTAACGCATTGGTGTATGAGAGCTTTTGTGGGTTATCTTATTTGTGATAACTTCGTACTGTTTACAGGTTGGTATCAAAATTGGGCATTGGAATCGAGGAACCACAAGTAGATTTGAATTGAATAATTGAGCATTGAAATTGGAAAAAAAACCATTTTTTAATGCTTATTGTAATAGCCTAGGGCATGCAGTGCTGCTTTTATTTTCTATTTTAGGAAAACTCACTTCTTTTTTGGGTTTAAAATTAACCATTAATTTGATCTTTTGAAGTTGGTTAAAATTGAACTTAGAAACATACTAGACTTTGATTTTGGGATAAAATTGAACAAGCAACTTCACACTTGGTTTTTAGTGCTTAAAATGAACCCACCATTGCTTTGGGGTTTAAAACGAACAAGTGTTTGAATTGTGTGATTTTTTCTTTGGTGAATTTTGAGTGCATATCCTCTCCCATTGCACTTCATGCGATCTTGGGTGCAAGAGAGAAACTCAAATTTTATTTTATTGTTTTGAGTCACCTTTAAGAGAGGGCTTACTATGAGACACACCGCACAACAGGAAACTCATAGGAAAGTTCTTGCAAGCACGTTTATCGGCGGGCTATATCAAAGGGTGTGAAATCATGAAAAATTAGCATCAATTTGTGCCAACAATAGACTGTACCTAATCCCACACCTTAAGTAGAATGTGAATGGTTGACGAGTCTTAAGTGGCCAAGTGGGTGAGTGTTGGTTTTAGTGTTCACAACTTGTTGTCATTAAGAACCTTGTTTGTTGTAACCAACCAGTCCATCCAACGAGTTTATTAAAGTGGTGCATTGGAACTTAGCTTCCAAGAAGTTACTTTCCATGTACGATCTTGGTAGAGGTTCAGACTTCATTCTTAACATACCTTTATTTTTTTTCCTTGGTTGCATGTAAAATCACCTCTTCTACTATGAAGGGCATGAGGCAAGCCCACCAATAAAAACATAAAAATTGAGCTAGGATGTTATATTGCTTGTGAGTCAGTTTGAAAGCACATTGCATGGATCTCAAACATTGAAAAAAAACATTAAACAAATCATCAAAATTTCAAACCCTTTGGAAAGAATGAATATCTTTTGAAAGATTCAAATATTACTGCTTGTCCTTAGGGATTTTATCCTTAGAGGCTTCTAAATATTTGGGCTTGTATCTCAATTTGTTCTCTCCAAAGTCAACCTAGGGAAACTATGGCTTTGACCCTTTGATTTTCACGTAATGGACCTTGTGGAATGAAAAATAGTTAAGACATAGATGTTCAGTTTGAAAGTTAAGCAAGAAGTGTGGATGTGGTAAAAAAGAATCCATTTAACCAAGATAAAAGACAATTGGACCACACATATGTGTTTGCTCTAATTATTTCCCGTAAAGTCAAAATTCTGAAACCAAAGTCCATTAGTCGTAACAAGCATCTTAGTCCAAAGGCTCTCAGGAAACATCTTTTGGCACTTCACAAAACTAGAGATAGATTGGTATAAAATTTTTACAAACGTGCTTCAAGAGATAATCCAAACATGTATTATTTCTATTATTGTCAAAATTCAGGTCTTTTCCAACATCTTGAATTTTTCACATAGGTTTGAAAGTCTTAGAAGTATAACATGTTCTTTAATGCCTTGGTCTTGTAAACAAAGTCTCTCTAGGTTCATTTAGGATAAAAAATCAACACCCTCATTCATCCCAAACATAAATCAAATCCCACCTCACAAGCAACTTTTGGAACCTTGGAAAAAATCATTCATGCTAGACTTTTGGTAAATCCTTCAAATCAAAATCAAAATCACTTTGTTTGGCTAAGTGTGCATGGATGAATCCTTCCTCACACATTTAGTTAAATTATCACCCTTGTGGACAAGTTTACCCCAAGATAACATCTAACATCTAAGGATTTATAAGTCCATTATCTAAACCAAATCAAACCAAATCCAAATCAAAATCCTAAATCCTAAAGTATAGTATTCCTCTAAAGTTCTCAAAAGGTTAAAACATCCATATCATTCATGTCACACCATCATCATTTGGTCCTTAAACATCTTAGATTTTTTTTTTTACCTAAATTTTAGACCAACCCAAGGAGTTAGAGGTTTACCTCATATTCCCAAAAGTTGATCCAAAATTTATGGTTCAAATGAGATCACAACACAAGAAGGTCATGGAGAAAAACAAAGAAACATCTACTTCAAGTGATTTGAGTCAAACTGCATCAGAATTCAACCCTAGGATATCCGTCGACCTTCCACTTGATCCCCCTCAAATATCACAAAATACTTAAGAGGGAGGTTTCCAAGTGGAGGATGTCACCCACAAGTTCCAAGGGATGACCCAAGATGAAATAATTGAGCTAGTCAAAAATATCGAAACTCACAAGATTGTCAACACAGTCATGAGGCTCAATCACACATAATACATGTTGGTATTAGCAAAGGAAGGAGCTAAACTCCCTTCTTATTTTGATGTGAGCACTATTATTGAACAACCTGTTAGGAACATGCCACTAGTATCATTCATGCCTTCATTCCCAAATTTCATCCAACCTATCATACAACCAACATCATCTCATTCTCCTAGTTAACCCATGATCACCAAGGGAAGTTCATTACTTCAAGCTCTTCAAACACATCCACTTGTCAACAACCAAAACTTGGATGCAAACACGATCTTGGGTATGTCTAGCACTATCCCACAAGACCCAAAAAATCCATATGTGCCACTCATTATCCATCACACCAACAATCCCTCCACTTTCTCTACAACACTGACATACCCTCTTGATACACAAGGCTCTCTCCCCATGACATCACAAGGACAAGTGGATTTATTTGGTCAAGTGGGAAATTTCAATGCATCATCCTCACTTTTGCAAGAGAACACACCACTAATCTTCTCATCATTCCCTCTTTTATCATCATCATCCACACCTAATCAAGGTGTAGGGAAAACCCCTTCACTAAACACAATAATCCCAAATCCAACAAATCAAATCACCACATCTGTCATACCAAATCCTTTGATCATGCCACCGATATAACAACACTAGGTGGCACCAATCCAAAGCTCCAAACCAATTATCCCATCATCTATAACACCCCAAACATCTCAAAACATGGTCTCCCAAGGACCAAGCACATCAACCATAGCATTTACCACATAGCCCCTTGTGATCACTCAACAAATACCACAACAACCACCTCAAAAAAATCTTGCCACCACATCTCACACCATTCCACCAAATTCCCCACCCCCACCACCAAATACAAATATCACATTGCAAGTAGCCTAGCAAGCCTACCAAAAGGCGCTTCAACAATTCTAAGCTCAAAAAATTGCACAACAAGCACAATAGGAAGCACAACAAGCTACCCAAGCACAAGAGCAAGCTTTGCTACAATAGCAACAAGTTGCACAAGCTGCATAAGCTAAAGTTGCACAACCCGCACAAGCTACACAAGTTGCACAAGTTGCACAACAAGCTCAAGTACAACAAGCACAAGTACAAGATTTGGCCTATCAGCAAGCCTTGTATCAATACATGCAATAACAAGTGTTGATAGAACAACAACAACAAACCACACAACAATAAGCCCAATAGCATGCATTATTGACCCAACAACAACAACAATAGGAACAAGACCAACAATAAGCATTGTTGGCACAATAGTAACAATAGGCATATCAATAAGCATTGATTGTACAAAAGAGCTTTCAAGAACCTCTCACAAACACACCACAAAATATTAACACACAGAACATCCCACCCATCACATGAGCAACCATACCACCATCTCAAAATAGATTCATCCCACCACCCGATCCATAAATTGATTTGTCTACACAAGTTAAATTTCTCTCACAGAAAATATTGGACATACAATCAGGAAAGACTAAAAAATCACAAGGGAATGTGTGCCCCTATCTGTTTGACAGAAGCATTGCAATGGTTCCATTTCCACTAGGCTTTGAAATACCAATGTTTGATAAATACTGAGGAACTGGAAATCTTGAAGATCACATTAGGGATTTCCATGTACACTATATGGAGGTCACAGACGATGATTCTTATTTAATGTGACTCTTCCCTCGGAGCCTGGCTAGTCTAGCAATGGAATGGTTATCTCGCCTTCCCCAAGGAATTAAAAAGTTTTAAGAAATTATGGACAAATTCAATGAAAATTATTCATTTAACTTGGGTGTCGAGGTGAGCTTGGAAGAATTGTCCAATCTAAAATAAGCCAAAGGAGAAAAAATTGCATCATTCTTGCAATGATGGTGATAAAAGGCCAACAAGAGAAAATGGTCCATGCCAGAAGAACAAAAAATCAAGACTATCATCTCAAACCTTGAAGGGACCTTGTTCTTTCATTTAAAAATGCAATGCATAACATGTATGACCAATTAATTCTCAAAGTGCTAAACATCGAAAGAGCCCTTATAACACAAGGGGGCACACCCACATACCAAGACAATCAACTATCAATGAGTTACACTAACAAACCTTGCACATGGGCTAACAACAAGAACATCACCAATGATGGTATCGTTGATGAAAAATTTGTTATCAATGCTCTAAGGCCAAATGTGCAACAATAAATGTACCAACAACCACAAAAAACCACCCAAAACACTCTGCAAACTAACACATCACAAAAACAACCCAACAATTAAACTATCAACAACCTAAATACTTAAGGAGGACCACCCCCATAGAATAGATATTCTCCTAAACAAAACTACATACCACTTGGGGAACCAATCAAATCAGTCATGCAAAAATTGGCACAAGGAAATCTCATCAAAATACTTGCTTATGAAAATTACCAAGAGCCTCAAGTTAAACCACCATGGTATAACGGGAAGCACCTTTGTGAATTTCACAAAATAAAGGGACACAAGAGCTAGCTGCATGCGACTTAAAAACCTAATCCAAGATCGCATTGATGATAAGACCATAACCATTGAACAATCCACTGGGAATCAAGATCTTAAAATATAGACGAATCTGATGCTAGATCACAATAAACAAAATGATAACGGTAAAGGACAAAATTACAAAAATGTAAACTGCATCTATGACCATGTTGTTGCATCCTTGGATGAGTGGGTAACTGTTGTCAATATCAAAGGATATAGAGCCAAGTGTGGAGTCACCACACATGGCGGTAGAATCACCATCCCAGGACCTTCACAACCATCCAAGGCACCCACTGGGAATCCAAAATCAATACCTAATGGTTACAATGTCCTAGATCAACTAGAAAAAGAACCCCGCCTAGATCTCCATCATGGAGTTTCTCAAAATATCACCTACACATAGGGATATCTTAGAGAAGGCATTGCTTGCATCCTCCTTCCCCATGAACCATGATGTAGACTAGTTTCAAGCTATGGTCAGACATATCACTACACCACATCTCCTCACTTTCTCCGAACATGATCTCCCAACCCAACCATCTCATAACCATGTACTCCATCTTGAAGTCCTAGTACATAAGAACAAAGTCAAAAGAGTCTTGGTGGATGGAGGTGTGGGTTCTAATATTTGTACTTTGAAGTTGGTAGAAAATATGGAATTCTCAAAATATGTCATCGAAAAGGGAAAAGGTATCACAATCAGAGCTTATGATGATCAAGAATGGATGTCCCAAGGCACCATTCAACTCCCCATTCAAGTGGGGCCAGTAATTATGGAAACTACTTTTCAAGTGCTTGACCTTGAACTTCCCTATAATATTCTCCTGGGGCGCTTGTGGATCCATGGGATGCAGGTTGTTGAATCCACATTCCAACAATCCAAGAAGTAACAATCCATGGTGATCCTAAGCCTTTTTATTTTGCAAAAACATGGAAGCTAAGTATTATAGGATTCGTCGTCCCGAAAAATAATGAGGTACCCACATCTCCTTATGTTGACCCATCCACCTTAGCCTCCACTCTTGAGACTGTAAGTCACCCTCCATTCTAGACATCCCAAATATTAAGGTCATTATCCAAGATAATGGATGTGGAGATTATAAAATGAAAAAGAGTGCCTTTGTGGTAGGATAGTTACCTCAATATCCTAGATCCCATGGAAACCCACAACCAATTGACCTAACATCTCAGACCTTTAAAGTAGAACCCTCCACTTTCAAAAGGTGGGTAGACCTTTAAGTAAAGAGGTGGTAGATGAGAAAGATATATCGAGCTTGTTGTATCAAGATGAAAGGCCCTTGCCAGATCTCCCTAGGGAAGAAAGCAATAAAGGGTTCTAGCTAATGCTCGATATGGGCTACAACAAAAATGAAAAGCTTGGGAAAAATGATAATGGTCAGTTTAAACCTATCATTATTTAGAAGCGTCTTAAGAATCTTGGCCTTGGATGTACCCCTCAGAAGTTAACCATACTTGGAAAGGGTGCTAAGGTTAAAATAGTTAAAGCTCTTCCTTAGTTACCAGTATCCATTGGTCTTCCCCTAGAAAACTATACATTCGATATAACTAACACATGTGATGGAGATCTCATCTCTGACCTTCCCATGTTATTTAAGGATTCCTCCCTTTTTATGATCACTACCATGTCTTTCAAGTTGAGGAACCAAACCATTGAACGAAAGCTTGTTTATCCCTGACTAATAGACTATGACCAATGAGGACCATTTATCTTAGACACATTTGAAAATGATGAGGCTCTCTCAAAATTCATGGGACTCAGGGATACACTACCGTATGGAGATTGCAAAGTAGGATTTGATATTGAGCTGGACACGCATGCATACTATGGGGAAATGATTGAATCGCTTAGTCGCAAAATAGAAAATCTAAGAATAACATGTAGATCTTTAAGTGAAAACCACACTATGGCACTTTTTGATCCAAAAATAGTTAAAGAAAGGATATATCCGATGGTGAAAACCTCTCTGAGGTGCCAAAGGATGAGGGATTCAATCTTCCCCTTAGTTCCATCCAGTAGGAAAAATCAACAGTACTAGTAGAGAAATACAACCCACTCAATCTAGGAACTGAAGAGACACCCCACAGCACTTTCTATGCAAAATCACTTTTGATTGAGGAAAAAGAAATTCTAGCTGCATTTCTGAAAGAAAGGAAAGTAAATTTTATATAGACCTATACTGACATGCCATGCCTTGATCCAAAGGTCATTTTCCATCATCTAGTAGTCTATGCATAGGCCAAACCAGTAAGAAAAAAATTAAGAAAGATGCATCCACATATCACATTGTTGGTCAAACTTGAGCTCCAGAAACTCCTTGACTTTGGTTTCATATGACCCATTGATTATCCTAAATAGGTTTCCAACCTTGTACCTATTTTTAACCCCACTAGGGGTATCTGAATCTACACCGACTTTAGGAATCTGAAAAAAGCATGCCCTAAGGATGATTTCCCTCTTCCCAACATAGACATGATTGTAGATTTAATAGTAGGACACAAAATGCTATCATTGATGGATAGGTTTTTAAGGTATAATCAGATTATGATAGCAAAGGATGATCAGCATAAGATGACCTTCACATGTCCATGGGGCACCTACTATTGGAACATGATGCCATTCAGGTTAAAGAATGCTAGAGCTATCTACCAAAGGGCTATGACTATGATTTTTCATGACATGATCCACAAATTTGTAGAAGACTACATGGATGACAAACTAGACAAATCAAGAAAGTGTCAAGACCACATAGCAACACTAGGATCTATCTTTGATAGACCAAAAGAATACAAGGTAAGGATAAATCCTAAGAAATGTGTATTTGGTATCACATTAGGAAAAATTCTAGGGTATATTGTATCAATGAGGGGAATAGCCCTGCAAAGGTCAAAGAATTCCTTGAAATGGAGGCACCACAGACATTGAAATAGTTAAGGCACTTGTAGGGAAGGCTCCAATCCATTCATAGATTCATAACATAGTTAGCAGATAAAATCAACCCATATTCTCATCTACTCCACAAGGGGTAGAATACAAGTGGGACAATAAATGTGATCATATATTCAATAAGATCAAAGAACACTTGCTGACACCACCAATCCTCATGCCACCAATCTCAAACAAACCATTGATCCTCTACATATCAGCTACAATGGCAACTCTTGGTGCTCTCCTAGCTCAACATGATGAAACAGGATAAGAGAGAGCCATTTACTATATTAGCAGAATCTTGGTAGGGCATGAGTTAAACTAGACATTCATCAAGAAAGCTTGTCTTGTAGTAGTGTTCGCTTGAACACAAAAATTCAGAAACTACATGCTTTCTCATCAAATAAATCTCATCGCCAAGATAGACCCTCTCAAGTATCTACTCTCTAAAGAAACACTCATAGGATGAATGACTAAATGGGTCATGATCTTGACAAAATATGATATTGAGTATGTGGAGCAGAAGGAAATCAAAGGACATGTAATTGCAGATCAACTAGCCGAGGCACATATATATTCAAAGAACCCATTGATATTAGAATTTCTAGATGAGTCCATTTTCAATCTCAGTGCAGTAGATCATTGGAAGGTGTACTTCGATGGGTCATATACTCAGCATGGGCCAGGAGCTGAAATCTTCTTCATCACACCACAAGGGGATTGCATCCCAAAATCATATAGACTATCTTTCCCTTGCACCAACAATATTACTGAGTATGAGGATCTAGTTGTAGGACTTTGAATTGCAATACAGTGGAAAATTATGCCACTTAAGGTTTATGGGGACTCAAAACTAATTATCAACTAGGTCAATGATGAATACCAAATGAAGGATGAAAAAACTACCCCATACAAGAAAGTGGTGGAGGATCTCAAGGAATTCTTCATCGAAATCATATTTGAGCAGATACTGAGGGTAAAAAAAAGAACAATAGATGTCATGGCTACAATCGGATCATTATTGGATATCCCACACAACGTCCCTAAACAAGAATTCCTGGTAGAGAAGCTTCTCGTACCAACTTTCGAGGTATAGGATTCTGAGTGCATGTGTGAAATCATTGGTCCTGATGATCCTTGGTACCATGAGATATATAGACCTACTTGAAAATAGGAGTTCTCCTTGTCGATATCACCCCAAACCTTCAAAAGACCTTTATTATGAAGTCATCCCATTTTGTTATCTTAGGTGACACCTTGTACCATAGAATTATCGAAGGAACCCTTTTGAGATGCCTTAACCCCAAGGAAGCTTTGACTGCTTTAACTGAGGTACACTATGGTATTTGTGGTTTGCATTCTAGTGATATGACCTTGGCTAAGAAAGTGTTGAGGATTGGGTAATACTAGCCTACAATGGAGAAGGAAGCACATGATTATGTCTGAAGATGTTTACAATGTCAGCAACATGGGGACCTCATCCATGCACCAGCTCAAGAGCTCCAATCAATTGTAACACCATAGCCCTTTTCACAATGGGGGCTCGATCTCATCAAAAAAATCTCACCCACCTCATCTAATGGACACAAGTTCATTATCACTGCTACATAATACTTCACAAAGTGGGTAGAGGCCATCCCCATGACCTATATTATAGGAAATCAGATTGCCAAGTTCATCCTGAACTTCCTTATCTTCTATTATGGTGTTCCTCAAGCCCTTATCTCAGATAATGGAACACCCTTCAAAAACCGATATGTTCATGACCTATGCCAAAAATTCAATATCCAACATTACTTTTCCACCCCATACTACCCCCAGGGTAATGACCAAGATGAGGCTATGAATAAAACCATCTTGAAAATCCTAAAGAAAACAGTCAATGAAGTTGGTTGTGACTAGCACCTACAGCTAAATCTGACATTGCAGGCTTATCGAATGAGTATCCACACGTCTACAGGTGCAACAACCTTTTCCCTAGTCTACTGATAAAAATCCATCCTTCCCATCGAGATCAATCTCCCATCCTTAAGAATATCATTGCAGAATTTCATTACTAATGAAGAATATCAAGTGTCATATTGGTTGAACAAGCTAGAACTATTGGACAAGTGGTGCATAGATGCTTTGAACAACTTGTAGGTCTAACAGAACCATCTCAAAAGGAGCTACAATAAGAAGATCAAGAATTGATCATTTCAACTAGGAGAGCTCGTGTTGAAAGAGAATCAAAAAAATATGCCAAATCCATACAACAAACACAAGTTTGAACCCAACTGGTTGGGACCCTTCATCATCACAACAAGTTATAAGTCAAGAGAATATCAGCTATCTACACCTGAAGGTGAGCCTCTATAGGAGCCCATCAGCAACTCCCATCTCAAAAAAAAATTATTCCTATGCTTGCTAGGTATAAATCCAAAAAATCAAAAAAATCAAAAAATAAAAAAATCTAAAAAAATAAGAAAAAGGATTGAAAATAGTAAAGAAAAGAAATCATCCTCTAGTGAAAACCACTTCAGTGGCGCTTTGGGAATTACTTCGGTGAAAACCTAGCAAACAAGCGCCTTGTGTAAATAAGAACTTTCCATCCACTACAGATTCTTCGACTTATTTTGCATCACCTACCATCACTTTCCATCACATCCACCCATCGCATTCCATTAATCCTTCCATCACACATCTGTGTCTGCATCATAGCTTGATCCTCCATTGGTATCATGTTCCCTCTTAGTACTACTTGGTACATTCCTAAGGTCAATTTTTCCTTCCTATATCAAGGTAGTCTATTGCATTATGTTGGGGGCACATTCTTATACCCACATTGGATCAGATTTGTGTATATTCTTGAAATCTTCCTAAAATCAAAAGATCCAAAAACATTCAAAAAATCCTTGAAAATCCAAAAATGTTCAAAACATATCAAAAAAACCAAAAAAAATCAAAACATATCAAAAAATCCAAAAAAAAGTCAAGTCGTCATGTCGAACTACGTCATCTTTGAGCTTGAACATAGGCAAGGCTAAAGATCGACCCCTACGACATTAGGTCAATCATTATGAGTCTATCATAATAAAATAGCAATCCAACTATTCATATTTTCATCAATAAACAAGTCTGCGTGACTTGAACTGCATGGTCTTTGCATCTATAATGTAGGCAAAGCTAATCTTTGATCAGCCCTCAAAGCCCCTAGGATAGGTCCTTAGGTTAGGTTCTTGGTCAAAATCTCAAAAACACCAAAAACATTGGAAATTTTGAAAATCAAAACATTTGTAAAACACCTTGAAAATCCTAAAAACAACCTCAAAACATTTCAAAAATACCAAAAACATTTAAAAAACCCAAAATCATCCACCCCATTTTGCATTCACTCACAATAAACATCTACTCATAATAAATCAATCATCACCTTCAACCTTTGGCAAGGCAATAAAAAACAAGTATTGTAAATTCAAAGTGAAAACTCAAACGTCAGAGTCTTTAAGTCTAGGTCACTAGGTAAAAAAGTTGGTCAACTCTTCACATCAATAGCCTATCATCCATTTAATTCCAAAATCATCTGATAACATCATGTCCTAGGATGCATCGTACAATGGGCATCAACATCAGGCATCACCATAGTTTAATCTTGGCTAGAGGTATGAAGAACATTGACTTGTTTGTGTACTTGATATTTTCTTTTCATTGATCTTATTGCACTCATTCCAATAACCTCTTGATGATGTCTAGAATCAATACGATTTAGAGAGAATGGATTGGGGCATTGGTCGTTATCTTTCATTTGATGTGCTTGTTGGATATTATTGTAATATAACCTTGGTCATACAAATTTTGTTCGATGTGTAGGGAGGATGTTTTGGATACCTCATTGACTATTACATTGGGAGGTTTTTCCTTTCTATGTTTTGGTTCGAGCTGTTCAAAATGTTTGAAGTACATCCTAATAAGGTTTTGTATGTCAGGTGTGAACATAGACACTGATATCTATTTGCCGAGTCAAAGTCCATTTCACTAGATACAATGCAATCATAGTTGTCTATACCTTGATACATTGTATCTATGTGTACTATCAAACATAAGGAAAGTTTTTCTCTTTGCATCCCCAATCACTGGATAAGCAACACATCATCACCATTCATCATCATATCTAATAGAGTCTTGACAACTCATAGACTTGTTGGACTTTTGCATCTTCTCAAAATCAAAGGTTGATCCCTCTCATTCTTCTATCCTCTTTCACGCTAACATGCTATCATGACATTGACCAAAAACATCAAGGCATCCATCCTACATTCATAAAAAATCAGCATACTCATCCCGCATGCTCATACATATCATCATAATAGGAAAAATCTTCCATCTCACATGCATTACATCATCAATTCAGTTGTTTCAGATAATATAGATTTGTTATTCTAATCATCTTAAAAATATCTCATTTGAATCATTATCACTATATAGATTTGTTAGTCTAAGCATCTCATAACATAACCATCCATACATCCATCTCAAACCTCATTGTCACAAGATCGACCCTAAAATCAAACCTTTCACTCGATCTCTCAGGGGGGCAGTGTACCAGTGTACTTTCCATTGGGGCATTTGAAAAGATTAGAATTTTTTTTAATTTTGATCTTGGCAACATCATTTTTGGAACCAATGTAGTAGGTACATTGCTTCAAAGAGGGGAAAAATTTAGACATGCAAATAATCCTAACTAACATAGTGCATCTAATTCTGAGTAATTATCATCAAATTCTTCTATTAATCAAATAAAGTAATTTATTAGATTAATACACTAATGTCCATCACATTTAATTAAATAAATCAATTTGTTTAATTAAATCCCCAAATTCCTTTTATTTGATTAAATAAATCAAATGATTTAAATCAAATATCATAAATTCACTAACCCACTCAAAGTTAATTAAATTATGAATTAATTAACTTTAATAAGCTTCTAATCATCATTAATAAATTCTCTAGCTTTTAACTCTCCAAGAGTTAAATCAACCCTTGATTAACCAACCCACTTGCACATGAAAATAGTTTCTTTTAATTAACTAATTACCTCATTTATCCTCTGAAAAGCATATTCTAGGGAATATTCCTTCATTAACTCCCTTTATTTGACTTTCTTATCCAAATAATTTGCCTCCAAATTATCTCACCCACATTCATAACTCCTTTTACATGCCCATTTATTCTTCTTACATCCTCTCACATCTTCAACCATATGCATTTATTTCTCTTCCATCCTCCTTTCCTCTTGCACATTCTCCAAAATGTGCCCCACCTTCATCCAATAGATTTGAGACAAGTGTCTCAATCTCATTGACTCTCTTTTAGTCCCACATTCCTCTCATCTTTCCATTCTTCAACCCTTCAACCTATAAATAGAATCCACTTCTACTTGAAATGGATCCAGAATCATATCCACAATCATCCATAATCATCTACAATCTTAGGCATTTTCACTATAGGCACTTTCATCTCCATCACTTGCATCTTTGCATCTTCATCATTGGAAACCTATCAAGGGGGTGGGAAAGGGTATGCTTTTCACATCAAAGGAGCACCACTCCCACTATGGGATAGGTTTGCACATGTTTTTATATGCTTTTATTTAACTTCTTTAATATTTAGTGTCTTGTTTGGTATATTTAGCATGATCCAATATTTCATAGGGAAGCTTTTGTTTTCTTTGTTTAAAATGGATTAAATATGCTAATGTTTGTTCTTGAGCAAATGCATAAAAAACCCTGTACACTTACACACACCATGTAGGTTCATAAGTTTTTCATTTTGCATGTTGTTGGATGAGTATAATTCCTTGAGTGTATGCTTCATGTTTGTAAATGAAAAGGAAGAAAAATAGATGGTATGCACTAGGATGTGGAAGTGAAGCTAAGATATGATTAATTTCTAATTTTGTGCTTTTTGAAAATCATTTATATTTGGAATAATGTTAATATAATAAAATATTATATTTGTAACCTTAATAATTATTAGAATAAATTGATAAGCTAAATCATGCACGTAAAAAATAAAAAAATAAAAAATAAACAAATTAAAAAAAAGTATTGGTATTCAAGTTTACAATTAAAATAGAAAATTAATCTTCTTTAATAGAAGAAGTTAACTAAATAAAAAATTTCTAAAAACATGCAAATGTCATTTAATGCATGTCAAGAGAGAGAATGTGTAACTATTTTTGCATTGAAATTATTAAATAATGTATTAATGAACATGAAAGGGAGTGAGAGAGGTGCACTTCCATGTTGGGTTGACAAATAGTGCACTTGCCTTGTATATGCTCCCATGTTTGGAATGCATGTCTATTTGGATGCATAAAATATTTATGAGAGGGGTATGCATTAACAAAATGCTAGATAGCAGGTCCCTGATTATTTTCAAAATTGGTGGTAGGATGCAAATAAAGGATGGAGAATTTAGCTTACACCCACCATATGGAATTTCTAGGAGGGGACGTAAAAGAAAGTTCTAAATTTTAGCATATGTAACAAGAGTCCTTACATTCCAAACATTGTCATCAAAACGAATGAACTTGATAAATCATAAATTTGATTTGATTTTCCCTTTTAACTTTTTAAAAGTCATAAATCTCGTTGAATCATTACCTGACACATGATAACACAATCAACCTTAACAAGATTTAAATCAAGAAATATAATTTTTTGGGTCTCACTTCATGGGAGATCTCCATCAACCTTCACATGTCGGATTTATTAGAGTTTTGGGTGGAAGCACGAAAAAAAATTATGCTGGAAATTTATACTCAAGAATGGTGTCCTTCATGCCACCTCACAAAAAACCAATACAAGCATTGTAAACAAAAAGGGGTGATCTTCATTTCAAGTACAAATTGCATTAAATTTTATTTATCTCTTACTTGGTACAAACCAATCATACTCATAGACGTAATTCTTACTCTTTTATCTCGTAGCAATAGATGCATGTCAACTAAAATGCCTAGGTTTTCCATAAATCTTCTTTACACATGTAAATAAAATACTTAATCAAATAATGTATTTCATTTGTATGGAGTTTTTTCTTCCTTGTATTTCATGCTTTGTAATTGTTGAATGCACAAGACAATTGAGAGGAGGGGTGGTGACTCAGTTGTACATTAAAACATCAAACCCTCATAAACATTCAGATCCATATTAACTTTATTACCCTTTAATCTATTAGAGTGATTTAGCATGTAAGTAAACAACAAAAAATGAAACACAAGAACACCATATATAGTAGAACACCAAATTTTTATGGAAAACCCAAGAATAAAAAGACCAAGATGAGGCTTAGCTCACAATGTAAAGTAATTGCAACATTGAATGCAATAGGTTCATTGTTCGAGGGCTCACTACCCAAAAGAAAATAAGGGCTCATTGTTAGATTACAAAAAAAAAAAAAAAAATATTACAATGAGAAATCCATCTCGAAGCAACAAAAAGATCCACCACAACATCACCAATACATTCACAACCTCTCTAAAGAATGTAGACATCTTCTATTCACTACATATAGTAGTATAATGCATTAAATCTCACACTACATTTCACCCTTCCACACTTCACAACTCTACACTTCACATCACACACTTTATATATACATCCTCCCTCAAATCAACACACATATATACCTTTCCTCAACCTTGGAAACAATTTAGAAGGTTGGCTATGCACCTCAATCATGTAAATTCAAACTAGGTTAGGACTAAGCATTCCCATGGTGGAAAGGAGTGAAAGAAGACCACACCACACCTTAACTTGGATCTAAAACCATATATATACACCATGCCATGCTTCCAAAAACATCGAAGCATTTTTGCAATTAGTGTAAACACCCAAGGTCAACCAAACCTATGTTAAAAGCATTGAAAATTCAAGTACACATTTCCTTGGATCCAAATATGGCTCACGAACAACATACATCACTTGAAAACAATCAAGAATATTACATAAACACCCTGAAATCTAAAAAATTCCTTCACAACAACATTCACCCGAAGAACAAACTTATCCTACACATCCAATTAACTTTCCAAATACTATATAAACTGAATCCAACCTTGTAGAGCACCAAACCATGAACCACTTAGACTAAACATGGATTTGAGAAATATAAGAAAACCCTAAGATATGCAAGACCAGAAAACACATTATAGAGAAATGTGAAGAAAAATCATTTCTCCTAAACACCACTAGAACATACTATTCACACACTAGTGAACACAAATTTCTCTGCACAATGATCCAAGATAATAAAAAATGAATATAACAACTTTGAACACCTCTGATTAACATATCCAAATTTCATAAGCATATCTTTAACATAGAAGAAATGAAAACCAAAACTAAATCATTACTCTGCTATACAAAACACCTCTCAACCACACTATTTTTTCTTTTATTCCAATTTTCTTAAAAGCACTTGGAAACCAAGAATCACAAGCACATTCTCATCATCTTGAACACTTTCCTCATCACCACTAAAAAGGCTAATAAACCACACACAAAGGTGGAACATCCACCCACATAAGCTTATCAAAGCAACACTAGAGGTTAACACCAGTGACACTACTAATGACAACATAATGTAGCTAATCAAAGAATGATCACAAACTTCCAGCAATCTCTCTTATTGACATAATGGACAACACACAAGCTACTCATACTTCCAGCAGTCATTTTCCATGCCCGTTAAATTCCCTCATGTGATAGTGAATAAATATTCTTTATCTTGAAAATTTGTCTAGGACGTCTCATATCCACCTTTTTTTGGATCATGTGGTTTACTCCTTCCCTATTTTTCTCGAATGGCTATTTCATGTAGTAGTATTGGAAACCCTCAATCACAAACTCACACAACAAATTGATACAAAAAATTTGCAAAAACATAAATATTCACTATTCAAATATGCATCAATCTTTCACAACTTCATTGAAATCAGATTACATATGGTTTGTAGCCATATAGGCTAATGAAAAATCAATACATAATAGATTTAAATCTGCAACATGAAAACAAACAACATAAAAAATAAGCTACAAATTCTCCTCTCAAATCAACTCCCCATACTGTGAAACGGGCTCTTCACTTTACAGTTTTAAAAAAAATCACTCTGTTGCTCTTCAACTATAGACATATTCATCAATTTGCTGCTGCTACACACCATTACACCTATGAAAAAACACTTCCCATATCCTCTCCAAGAAAATCCACACCTACAACAACAACCTACACATTCTAGGCAAGAATGGCTACCAAACCTAACCCAAATTGCTTGTAATCTTTAAAAACAAGCTCCAAAAGCTTCTCCAGAAAAATGTCACGACCAAGTTAGGAATAAACCTCTAAGAATCTATCCCAAAAACCTTCCATAATATTAAAAATTCTTTCATAAACCCACTCCCACCAAAATTTTCAAAATTGGAGTCCATTATTAGATTTTAGGGTAGTTTCTAATGTAACTCCTACCAACTCACCTTGGGTGCCCACTTTTTTTATGCATGATTTTAGAAAGTTCTAAATACATTTTCAAACTCATATTCCCAGCAAGAACCACACCCAAAAAAATTTATTGCCAATTTTTAAATATTAAATAATTTTTGAATTTTCCCCCCCAATTTATCTCCATTCCAATATCTTGCCACAAAATGACAAAGACATTTATTTAATAAATATTTTACTGTAACCTTGCAAATTAACCTATCAAATAAATCACCTACCAACTTTTGAAAAATAAATTAAAATGTAATTTTTGGTTGATGCAAGATTGTTGGTCAAGCATATATGCTCGTACATCAGACACTTAGGGTAGGAAATATTTTGTGAATAGGGATTCAAAAAATGGAGTTGAGTGGTAGTACTACCCTTTTAGATTGTTATAAATCCTCAACAGTCTCCATCACTTAATTTGACACCTAAAATTGATTCTTCTTTCTCCTCTTCCAACACTTAGCTAGAACAAGCAACCTCCTCCTCTAACAACTCTGTAGTCCATTCTTCTCTCCTCTTGTCTAATTGTATCTGCCATGTACCATCCTCCTACTAAAACGATGCATTCTCCTCTCTTATCTTATGGGATTCAAACCAACACAAACTAAACTCCTCCACCAAGTTTCCCTTGCATCATCATCCATAATCTCCACACACAAATATGCAATATTCATACTACCCATTTGCAACTACAAATTTATCTTCTACTACTGCAATCCCTTCCTTAGAGGGTAAACAATCAACATTTTTAAATTTAAAATTAGAAATTACCTTCTTTTCTGCCCTAACATCATCTTCTTCATCCTCAAAACCCTTAATGTATGCATCTTCACAAGACTATTCAAAATTTTCCCATGTAGTCATGTCCTCCAAAGGACCATCATTTGTTGCACCTCATTCTTTATTTTCTGAATTGAAGATAATGTTAGTAAACTCTAGGAAATTATCTTCTCCCATTTTCATCTTCTTAGCATCTTCATCCAACATTTGCCTCTCAAATAGCCTCTCCAGCATCCTCATCTCTTCTTTCAATAAAAGATCATCCTCTTCCTCACTAACCCACTTGTCAAATTTATGACCATCTATGCTCATAACTTTTGATTTCAAATCTTTTTCATCCACTTCACATAGCATAGTCCATTCACATGCTATCATTGCAACTTTCACCTCATTATCTTCCATATTTGTGTGAGCTTCCCCCACATATTCTTCTTCTTATTCAACCCTTACCAAAGGTCTGCAACACACTTTCTTTCACATTTTCTTTTTTCTATCATCTTTCAAAAGAATAATATTCTTCCCATATTTCCACTTCCTCTTTAATCATCTTTTCCAAAACATCTACTTCAGCCTGGAGCTTTTGAAATTCTTCACAACAATTCTTATTTTCCACTTCTTCCCAATACTGTTCCTAGAATAAAATTCTTATGGGCATCTTCATGACCCATCCCATCCCATCCTCTTTGGTATAGACTGCCTCACATATGGAGATGTGTCTACACGTAAATCACAAACACACTACCACAAGTCTTGGTGCAAACTACCTCACATCGAAACTTCTTCCTGCACACTCAAGAACTCCTACTTTGATACCACTAATGTATTAGGATTCCAAACCTTCGATCACAAACTCACACACAACAAATTGATACAAACAATTTGCAACAACATACTTAATATTCACTATTCAAATATATATCAATGTTTCACAACTTCATTGAAATCAGATTACATATGGTTTGCAGCCATATAGGCTGATGAAAAACCAATACATAATAGATTTAAATCTCCAACATAACAAAAAACAACATAAAAAACAAGCTGCAAATTCTCTTCTCTAAAATCAACTCCATGTACTGTGAAACATGCTCTTCAATTTGCATTCTTCAACAATCCACTTTGTTGCTCTTCAACTATAGACATCTTCATCAATTTCCTATTGCTACACACCATTAAACCTACAAAAAAACACTTCACATATCCTCTCCAATAAAATCCACACCTACAAGAACAACCTACACATTCTAGCTAAGAATGGCTACCAAAACATAACCCAAATTGCTTGCAATCTTCAAAAACAAGCTCGAAAAGCTTATGTAGCAAAAATTCATGACCAAGTTAGGAAGAAACCTCTAAAAATCCATCCCAAAAGCCTTCCATAATATTAAAAATTATTTCATAAACCCATTCCCACCAAAATTGCCAAAATTGAAATCCATTCCTAGATTTTAGGGAAGTTTCTACTGTAACTCTTGCCAACTCACCTTAGGTGCCCACTTTTTTATGCATGATTTTAGAAATTTCTAAATGCATTTTAAAATTCATATTCCCTCCAAGACCCACACCCAAGAATATTTATTGCCAAATTTTAAATATTAAATAATTTCCAAAATTTGCCCCCCAATTTATCTCCACACCAATATCTTGCAAAAAATGACAAAGGCATTTATTTAATAAATATTTTAATCTAACCTTGCAAATTACCCTATCAAATAAATCACCTACCAAAATTGGAAAAATAAATTAAAATATAATTTTTGGTTGATGCAAGATTGTTGGTCATCCACGGATGCTCCTGGATCACTATGGATGTCGCTCAAACACAAAACAATATCTTCAATTTACCCCTACATTTTATGAAACCTTGCATATGTTTTGTGAATTCGATCATACCTTAAATTGATCTGCATATGGCTCTCTTGCAAGTATGTTGGCACCTACATCTGATGTTGTCTTTGTGATGATTTTAGTAAAAGAAAATTTTATATTTTATGAATAATTTAAACTCACAGATGCCTATTCAATTGATAATCCATCTCGAAGAAGGCTAATCATTCCCTAAAATTTGAATATCGTAGTGTTTCATGTTCATTTATATTTGAGACCCTTGTTGATATTTTCTTCATCATGAATTCTGAGGATAGTTGCAAAATATGATGATTACTCACTAAACTTACGAACTATATTGGCTTGTGAGTAACTTCTCTAGTTACTCGCTATTGAGTAATAGTAAAAACATGCACTTGCAAAAACTACTGAAAAATTCCTAAAAACTCATGATTTGTGTGAAATGTTCCTTTTTATCAACACTCTTTTAGATTGCATGACAGGTATATTACATGGCCTCTGACTAGTCTTTTTCGATGCTCAAACTGAATGTGTCTGCCAATTGTATTTCTTATGGATTCTCAAATAGAATATTACATTTGTTTTCCATTCTTAACTCGAGTACTAAATTTTAAACAAAACTTGGATTATTTTTCAACTTCAATTATTTTTGTTCCTCACATTATAGCTATTCTTTCTATGTTAGAGATCAGTTTATCTAGGTAGTTTAAGCTATGTGAAATTGGCAGTCTTTGATTTTTTTAACATTGTAATGTTTGCACTAACATTGAATTTTTTTGTTGCATCATAGATACATGCATGCATTGGTAGGGAGTTTACTTTCTTTCTTTCTGAATATTATTTATCATTTTAAAATTTATTACTATAATATTTCTTTTCTATATAGTTTCTCTATACTATTTTTCTAAGAACATCTTAATAAGATTAAAATATATTCCATTAGTTTTTAAAGTAGTTTTAGATGCATAATTTATGTTTTACCTTTAAATTATTTTGGGCCTATAATTTATAACTATATTTAGAAATTGTTAAGAAATAACTATACTCAAGCTAGCATTGCCACTTGAATTGATTAGAATTATAAACTCATTGAATTGCACAATCTTGGAAAGTTGCAAGTAAAAAGAAAGGTTGTGTATATATATTTCGTTGTTGCTAACAAAATGGGTATTTTCAACATTATTGTCTATTTCAAGTTTCAAACTATAAATGTTTTTAAATTATTAGTCTTGAATGTATGAATTTGAAAATAGTATACTTGTACATTTTATATTACGTGAAATTGTGAATAGTTGCATGAACTTTTACATAAATTAATAAATATCGTTAAGGATCAAATTTTCACCTATTATAACTAATTGCATGCTAATAATTTATCTACATGTCAATAGTCAGGTTCCATATAGGATGTGTGTTTCTTATTGAAATTATATACTTTTTACCTTATTATACATAGAATAATTGAAATAATGAAAGATCTATAGTTAATCATTTACATGAAGAATAAAGAGTTTTTCCTTACTGTGATTATCATGCATGTTATTGTATTTATGATTATTTTCTTGCTATGACTATTATGTATGTTTATGTCTTATTTGAGTGTTTGTGGAAAATTTACTTTTTGGGATGGGTGCCAAATATGGGTTATCAGGGAGTGTAGACTGCTTTTTCTAGTTCTACATAGATTAGTTTTATATGGCTATATTCTTGGCCAAGCAACATTAGACCTTTGAAATAGATGAATTTATTTTTATATTATTTCTCTCTTCCATATCCTATTATCGATCATAGCATGTTCTAGTATAATAAAAATGCATGTAGATATAATAGGCATGCACTAGATTCCATCCTACTTTTTGATTCCTTTATACTAAGCATATCATGTAGGGTTAGTGGTTCTCTAATACCATGTTGGTGGAAACCACCAAGCCAAAGATCACCATCTACAATAAAAACCTTCATAATGTGAGAGAAGCAACACACTATTTCACCAAGAGTGAATCATTAAATTGAGATGAAATAAAATACATAATGTACAACCTTTTAAAGGCTTGAAAAATGAAATTGGTGTAAAACTAATCGATACAGGAAAAAACCACCCAAATAATTAACCTAAGTTAGAACTTAATATTATACTTGTTGGAATCAAGGAACACTGAGAGGGGGGTGAATCGATGTTCTGCACTTTTTAACTTTATTAATCTCGTCCTTAAAGCACTTATAACATTCAACCAAAATAAATATGCATGAACACAAGAAAAACAACCACAACACCATAACACAAGGATTTTTACATGGAAACCCTGTTAGGGGAAAAACCATAGTGGAAGGCCAATCCACAATATGAGTATAGTAAAAAATAAGTGTTTACAAAATGGGAATGCACTTGCATTCAGGCACACTACCTAGAGCTCACTGCTCAAAAATAGAAAGGCTCACTACCTTACAAAATATTTAGATTAAGTCCATCTAAAGATTTAAACTGAAAGAATAGCATCTACTAATGCTTGATTACAATTCAAGTTTAGCACATTAGTCGATTTCTTGACCTTCTGTCTGATTCTGCTCTTCTGCTCTGTTCTGCTTTAATTTGCATCACAAATCCTTTTATGCACAAGTGAAAATGTGTATAATCCTTCTGATATTCACAACACACACCACACACTTCACATCTCTATATTAAAATTGGTATGATCAATCACTATTATATATCCACAACTAAGGATTTAATTGCTACAAGTCGGCTCCAGCAAAAGTATGAAAATATTTACAAACTATCGGCTCAATCCATAATTAATTCTCAATGCGCACCAACCAAAGTTGGCCATAGCATAGTAAAGACCCAAATCAATATGTTTGAACATAAAAACACTTGAAAAATCACTCCTCAAACATCTACAATGGCTACATCCAACAAGTTGGCCTTTATGCATTGTAAAACAAAAAATTAATCAACTGGATCTTCTAACTTGCACACGGATCGATACAAGGCTATAAGATTTAGGATTAACAAAGATCATATACCAAAAAACCTTCCCTGAGATCCAAAACTAAAAGTGATAATAGAAAATTGCATGTGAATCGATGAACACAATTTTGTCAGATGCTCTATTCTTTCTTGACATTTAATCACAAAAATTCGATTTGACTTCCAGTATGATCAAATGATGACATGTGGATTGAATCACTAACTAGGGTTGCCATCAATGACAACACCAAATGACATTTGCAATGTCTCTTTCCAAAAATATCCCCCTTTGGCATTGATGGCAACACTTAGTGAAAAATGACTAAGTGTCGGATCAATACCAACATGAATACACTACCACCCTTCAAAATTCCAAAAACACAACTCCTAGTGAGATGTTTAAGTCATTTTTCACTGTCCCATTCCCCCCCTTTGACATCAATGGTAAAGGAAGGAATCCACATACCAAAAATCAAACAAAAACTGCTATGAACAAATTGCATGTGTACAAACAGGCTTCTACAACTTACATAAACTTGAATAGATCTGCAAAATTGTTCTTCAACAAGCTCAAACTCATGTCCCAAACCTTCTTGAGACTCTCCAAGATAATCATGTGACCACAAAATAAGTAAGATTGCATCTTTGCAGATTCAAGGTTCACCGGATCACTCACCGCCATAGCATATTGTGCTTCCTTCAATACACTCAACATTGTTTCCATCTTATGACCAATTAGTCCTCTAAGCTCACAAACCCTTCCATTTTACTTTCTTCATGCTTAAAAATTTTCATCTTGTCAAGTAGGGATATGACTTGACCTTCTTGTTTTCCAACAGAGACTGTTAGAGGATCGAATGCTTGAGTGATATCTTCTAACTGTTTCTCACATTCTTTTATTTTCTTTTCAAAGTCCTCAGTGATCTTAGATAAAGATAGACATGACTTATAAATGTTACCACCTTCAGACAAAGCACTTTGAATATTATTTACACAAGTAGCTAACAGAGATTTTTCCCTAGCTATTATCCCTTTCAACCTAGTGAACCTTTTATCATCAAAATCTTTATGTACCTTATCCTCAGTTGTTTTCTCAAGGGATTCAAAATGAGTACTTACAAAATTAATAAGTTTCTTCAGCTCACCGGAGGGAGAACTAGATGGATCCTTAACAGATGTAGGCATGATCTTCTCCAGAATACTAGATGCAAGATTCAACAACTCACTATCTTCAATATGTGATTTTAGAATTTCTTCCCTTGCCTTGTTCTGAGTGAATGAAGCTACATTCAACTTTTGAATAGGAGATAAAGTGTCCAAGTTGATAGGACATTTTACTAGTTCACAGTCAAACTCTTCCTATTGTTCTTCCAAAAACTGCTTCACTGCCTTAGCAGTGTCTCTTTCTTTCATAGGAACTTCCTTTATTTAAACCTTATTTTCCTCAATCACTATTTCCTCAGCTATAGATTCTTGCTTTTGTTCAAGAATATCAACTTCTTAAACCAACACAACTTCAGGAGCTTCAGTCTCCATAGGAAATTTTGTATTATGCACATCAAGAGGAATCCGAGTTTCCTCAATTGTATCTTCTTTTCCTTCTTTTCCTACCAGACCAGATGAAACATTTCCATCATGCACTTCTTCAGAAAAAACATCGATTTTGTTCCTTAACAAAACTTCCTTTAGAATTTTTTCAGTTTCTTTTTCAACTTCTTTAGTCTGACCAATCATAAGTTTGTTTACTCTTTTTTTTCTCTTAAAATCTTTCTTAGCACCATTCAGAATTGTGCTTATATCCTCAATAGACATCACCGGACATAAATCTGCAAGAATTCGCTCTCTCAACTACTCATCTTTAGTTTTTGCATTCACTCTCCTCACTTCTAAAACTTCATATAGACTTTTGGGCAATGCAGACATTATTTCAATGAGAGCTTTATTGAAGTTATTCAAGTAATTTATTGAAGCTTCCTCAAGAACTCTTTGACCGACACTGTCAAAGGTGTCATACCATTCATGAAGAGGCCTAATATTTTCATCCTTAATCAATGCATTCTCCACTTCTTTTATAGACATACCTATTTTGTTTGTTTTTGTCTTTTTCTTTCCTTTCTCTTCTTCACCAGTGGACTTGTCCTTAGAGACTGTTGTTGCCTTTGTACCCTGATGCTTAATTTCCCTCACTTCTTCATCAGATTTTGTTTCCTCATCTTCCTCAACTGCAACATAAAATCTTTTTCTTTTTTCCTTCTTCCTTTTTCCTTCTCTATGAGATGAATTCACTTGAGCTTTCACAGGGTTGATTTATTTGTAGGACCGGAAGGGAGAGTAGAACTTCTTGTAGATCTAGTTCGGATAGAGGATACTGTCGCACTAGTAGATTCAGGTCTGACTGGCTCTCCTACTTCATCTTGTTCTCTCTTTCTTCTAGCTTCTCTCACAGCTTCTATAGATATACCCATGCTCTCTGCAAAGATTTCCACTTCTTTTCTTACTCTTTGAACTATCACAAGTTTCCTTAGTTGATTGTGCACTTGTATATCCCTTTTCTAAAAAAGTACCAAATGTTTCTTCTGCCAGATCCCGAGGTTTACTCAGCAAATGTTCAACATACATTTCTAAAATATGTTCTTCAACCTCATAGCCCATTAGCATAATCTAGACTGTTCTAGGATCTGTAGGTTCCATCAAGCATTGATCAATGTCAACCATAAAATAGATAGTGTCTTTGTACTTCTCCATAATAGATGTGGGAATCCTTTCCCTAGCATGCATCATACTCTGAAAGTTCTTAAAATAACTCTAGATTTCAGTATTCCTTGTCTTACTATCAACAAATCTATGCAAGATATCTCTAATTTGAGAAGCTATAGGTTTATTGCCTTGCCATTATACTTTTCCAAATCCTGGAACTTCATTCATAAATTAAAAGAACAAACACAATAATAGATTACCATATTTGAAGGAATTCTTCTTATCTTTCTTGATTTTACCAATATTCTCCATCAATTGGCTTCTGAGTAACTCACATAGATCATACTCTACATTCTCCTTCACCATTTGATACGTTGCATAGATAGTTGTGCTAGATATAGAATTATCTTGGTTGGAATGATAGATTTTATAACCAATGACCATAGATGCAAATATGACATCCACATCAATAATATCATCAATTATCATAGCTCTTTTATCATACACATAACCGGTTGCATCAATAATTGTCTGATTCTTCACGGACTTCAAGATTGGCAACCCACCTGAGGAATTTAAACCAGTAACAATGCTTATAGCTTCTTTTGTAATCTTAAAGGGTTAATTCAACCAAATGAATTCAACATGAACTTGGCTCAAAATATACTAGACCCACTCACTTTCTTCAAACATGAGAAATTTCACAATATACGTGAATTTCTTTTCCTCTAGGGTTTTGAATTTTTGTTTAACATAGAAATCCTCTCCTATAATGTGTTTGGAATATAAATTCAATAGCTGTGAGATTCCTAAATCCTTAATGTTTGCAAGAATGTATGCCTTAATGTCTTCAATATGCAAGACACTGTACGGAACATACAAAAATGCACCTAAGGGCTCTTTCTCAACAGATTTGAAAGGATGCCACTTGAATTTCGGACGGGGTCTATCCTTGATATCAATTGTAACATTAGAATAAATTTGTTGATAAAGATCTATAACTAGAACAAACAATTTTTAATCCTAATCTAAATCAAAACTAATATAAAAATCAAACAATAAAGAACGAATATGAAAACATGATAAAAACTAAACAAACTGAATTGATCTCACCGAATATGCATTCATTCCTTCGAATTATCTCCATTTCTCTTCTCGATTTTTCCTTTTTAGTATTCTTGCCCTCAGATTTTTGTGTTTGATGCAAACATAACCATGTTGAATGTCTAAGCAAAATATCTAAGATTGTTTCTTCTCAAAAATGTATAATGATTTCGGGAGGAGGAATAATGATAATGATAGGCCATTTTATAGATTGTGTGTTTTCGAACGATCAGCTCAGATTGAAAGAGAGATCGACGGACGAGATTGATGAATTCCATGCGATGTGAGTTCTGTCAGATAGAACGTGAGTTAGAATGTGAGTCAGGAAAGACTAAAAATAGAACAAATTCTTAATCTTCAGTTAAGACTCTTCAAAAATAGAAGAAATAGACTTTGAATGTCAAAGACAAAGTTAGAAGTTGAAGAATAATGCATTTGAATGCAAATTTGAGTTAATTAATTAAATAAAGATATTTAATTAATAAACGCATACATGCATATGAGTTAGAACTAGTTAATCGACTAGTTGTGACGGAGAGTCTTCTCGCAGAGATAAACTGGTGTTGAATTCAAAGATAACTGGAGAACTAAAAATAGGTCTCAGGTCAGAAGGTGAGTGAATGATTAGATAACTGATTGATAGAGGAATGTGACATAAATGAATTAGTGTGAATTAAATGTTAATTTAATTCAACATTCGAGAATAGAAGATTTAATTAAATAAATAAAGATAATTTATTTAATTTGACTTTCGAAAAGGGTAGAATTGAATAATTAAATAATAGATATTTAATTATAGTTGAAAAGTGGGGGTTAAATGAATAATTAAATAAATAAATTTAATTATAGTTGAAAAGTATGGTAAAGGGGGTAATTAAATAATAAATTATTTAATTGGTAGAGGATTTAATAAGTTAGCGACATAATTAAATAAATATGATTTATTTAATTAATCATGTTGAATAAAGATTAATAATGACTTAATGAATTAATTAAAAAGGGGTATTTAATTAATAGAGGAAATATGTGTTAGAAAGGTTTATTAATAATAAACATTATTTAATCATGACAACAGACTATAGAAAATTATGTCGAATGTGTACTCGCAGGCCTAGACCAATTTTCGGTATCTATAGTTTGCTCCTCTTTGATTCAATGTTGGTACGACGTTGTGTCAAAGAAAATATGCCCCGGTCATGCCCCAGCATGAAACAGGGTAAGGTATGCCCCCTCGAGAAAATTGACATTTTTTGAAAAGCTTCAAAAAAATTAGGAAATATTCCCGATAAATCAATTTGATAGTCAGAAATGCTATGGAGTCGACGGAATTGAAATCAGAGATGTTTCAGATGAATACGGGTCGTTGGAAGTTGAAAGGCTAAGCGGCCAATAGAGTAAGGCTGAAGAAATGCCATTTCTAACCCACCTATAAATAGGAATTAGGGCTAAAATCAAGTCATTTGCACCTGGAGGAGATAGAAAAAGTTGAGCTTTTGCTCTGACTGACTGACGAAAATGGCACCTATTACGTACACTAGGCATCGAGGATATCGGATCCGGACCTTCAGGAGACCAGCTGATGAAGGACCATCGGTATGTACCCGAAAATGAACATGTCAAATTTATTTTTGCATGCATTTTTAGGCATTTAAAAAATTAATAAGCAAATGCGGTGCGTCATAAATGATGCATATGCCATCGTGAGTGCCGCATCTGACTGTGAAACAACACATTTGTAAAAACTCACCACGGCTAGTTTCGGCTGATTAGGGAATGACCACATGTGGAGCATTATGCACCGAATGTGTATTTGTGCAACACATATGCATTAGGGATGTATGCAGGTGTAGTTTCGAACCACATATGATTTTGTGAGACGCATATGGTGTGGTTTGGTAGACTGAGGAAAATGGACTACTTTTGAAAAAATGCACCACATGTGCAGTAGTCAGAAAGGTTGTGAGGTAAACATGTGACACATATGTAATTTGCACCGGATATGAGGCTCTGTGCAATGCATTTGCAAAAATGCACCGCATTTGTAAATGTGAGCCGCATTTGACTGGTAAAATTTTTGAAAAAAAATTTCCAAGGAAAATTTGAAAAAAGCTGACACCTTGGTTAAATTGGAGGTGGTGATAGATCCTATTTACACGTGGAAGTCATGACCAGATATAGTTGACCTGAGAGACAGGTTGAGCTCCGCAGAGATTCGACTTCTATGGAAGCTAGGCCTACGTCATTGTTTGTCGATGCCTTCCATTCAGGCAAACAGGGGGATGTTGACGACACTTTGCGAGCGATGGCATTCAGAGACATCGTGGTTTCATTTACCGACTAGGGAAGCCACTATCACATTGGAGGATGTGTACAAGATTCTAAGACTGCCTATTAGAGGTGAGCAGGTTATGTATGATACCTAGTGAGGATTGACGGAGTTAGCTCGGTTCTATCAGGTGGATGACATTAGTAGGCTCGGGATCGAGCATTATGAGATTATATGGCCATTCCTAGTAGATAGATACGATCAGATTGACTGTATCCTTTGTACCTTGATCGGTGGGATAGTGCTTCCAGATAGACGAGGGCACGGATTTCCAGTAGGATGGAGAGCTATGCTGGTCGGCATGTTGGAGAGTGAGACGAGATATGCCTGGGGTCCATGTCTACTTGGGATGTTGTACTTCCATTTACATGAAATTGCCTACAGAGATGCACAGTCATTGAGCTATGGGATGACACTTTTGATGGTATGGGGTTGGGAGAGGATAGTCACCTTCCATCCTCCAATTACAGTAGAGAGAGAGGAGAGATACCCGTATGTGTTTCGATATACAAGGCAGATTATACAGACCCATGTGGGTGACACAAGATACTTGTGACACGCTCTAGATATTCTTGATCAGTTCACATGGAGACCTTACATGGATTGTGAGGAGTGAGTGGACGAGGATATACATTTGCCATTCTGCAGACAGACACAATATCTCATTGGGAGGACTATTTCGAGTGTTCATATTATTGAGTGACATCTACCAGACAGAGTTCTGAGACAGTTCAAGGAGGTTCAGGATGAGCCTCGAAGTAGAGCAGAGTTTGCTCGGTCATCGAGAGAGGTTCCATGGTGGGGACCCATGATTCCAGTGGCTACTACAGAGGTAGACATATAGGCATTACAGCCAGTATAGTGGGGATGGAGAGATGGATTAGCAGATCCAGGGACTACAGCTGCATACGATGCATGGTGGGTGGTTCATCGCCCGATTCCTTATACAGATCCTAACCAGCTAGCACCAGTCAAGAGACAAGGCACAGGGCTGAGAGGACGACGGAGAGGTGGAGGTGCCAGGGTGGGTAGAGTTGGTGGTAGAGGTGGAGGTAGAGGTGGGAGATGAGAACGGAGAGGGGGTTAGGCAGGTGGAGATGCACCTATTCAGGAGGCAACAATAGTTGATGTACCGATGGTAGATATCGAAGGACGAGTGGATGTACAGGCTAGGGGTGAGCACGTTGTAGCGGAGGTAGTGATTGAGGAGCGTGTAGAGATAGATGTCAGAATAGCAGATGTTGCAGAGGATTCTGATGCCGGCATGGATGTGGCTATAGACCCTCTAGGTATTTTGGTAGGATATGGAGAGGAGGATATTGAGGATGATGTTGAGGAGGAGGCACCGATGGAGGAGCAGGAGAGATAGCTCAGAGATCGGATTGTAGAGGGGAGATGGGATGAGGATGCCCCTAGAGATGGTGACAGGGAGGCTTTGGAGGAGAGACTCAAAATTATGACTGCAGAGTTTGAGGTGATGAGACTAGAGTTAGACAGTGCCTATACGGAGAGGGACAGTGCCAATGTAGAGAGGGATAGTGCTCTCATGGAGAGAGACCAGGCTATAGCACGGAGACATGAGATAGAGAAGTAGTTCACAAAGGTTAGACGCCTTTGTAGTGGGTCTTCATCTAATGGCATGGTACAAGAGTTGATCAGAGCGGTGGAGAGAGCTACGTACTACAAAGATCTTTATGAGGCAGTAGTGCCAGCAGATAGATGAGCTCCTACATTTTCAAAGGTGCGTAGTCAGGGTAGGATTCATACTTGGAGTCAAAGGACACAAAGTACAAAGGGGGTGGTAGGACCACTAAGGACAGGTCCATATGATAGGCCTTCCACCTCACAAAGGCCACCTTCGAGTGTTTTCCCACCACCATCACCACGTGACAGCAGGGGTAGTGAGACACGATGACAGGGACTTATGTTGACATTTGTATTTTGATCAGAGAGCCTACGAGCTCATGTTTTATTTATTGATACATTCAGACATTGTACTGTGACACACTATTCGAGCAATATATATATATATATGATTTTGGCGGCTTCTACATGATATGCAATTCTATGTGATGGATGATGCTTTATTTCTACATGATTATGTTTCCTAAATGATGTATATACATGTGTTATGAGTTATGAATTTTACATGATGTTATGGATGATTCTATTTACTTATGATAATGAATGCAAATGTCTATATGATTCTTATTTACATGCAACGTTTACCTTATATGATGATGCAATGCCTATTATGTAATGATGTGAAATGCAATGCAACTATATGAAATGTATGATAATGCAAATGATCTAATGTTGTTATTGTGTCACAGGACCTTATCTTTATGTCAAAGAAGAGAAATGTTAGGATGAAATCAATTCAAAATGTTAATAAGAAATAATCAAAGTGTGATTGATAGAGAAAATGATATAATGAAAGTTGATCGATTGAGGAAAAGATATAATCTTTGATATATTGCCAAATACGCTATACTTTCTTGTTATCATCATTGGGTGGGACATGACACAGATGGATAGTACACACTATGATATGAGATAGACCATAGTGTACAAAGTTATCCACTTGTGAAAAACAAATAGTCGTAGACAAGGAGTGTCTTAACTCAGACTAAGGACAAGATGCCCCAGTCGTTTTGTTGAGACAAATAAAAGACGGGTCATGAGACATCATTGCTCCTCTAAATCCATGATAGGACATCCTTGAGGAAACTAGTAACATGACTAAAAAACCAATGTTAAAAAGACAGTTAAAAAGACAGTTGACAGATAGCAGCCAAAGAAAAAGAGTCCTGAGACATCATTGCTTCTCTAAATCCTTCAAGGGACATCCTTGAGAAAGCTAGTAACAGGATCTTGCACAAATTGATAAAAAGATGAGACAAAATAAGATATAAAGTCATAAAGCCAAGTAAAAGTATTCACCAAAACTTGATCTTGTGGGATTGTTTGATGTTGATGTTTGACATAGCGTAATGTGAAAGAATGACACATACCGCATAAGACGTTGAGTCTGGTTTCAACTTGGTGACTTCTATATAAGGCATGACAAATCCTGGTTTCAGAAAGACACTTGTCATATAAGACGTTGGAGTCTGATGATGTTGAAGTGACAAGCCACATGAGACTATGACAATATGATGACGTCTATTTGACAAGAAAGACACATCTTGCATAAGACATAGGTTGATCAATTTGACAATGTGTTTGATATTGACTTGATGACTTTGAGATGTTGTGCCTTGTTGTTGCATGACTTGTTCTAATTCCTTGACTGATAAAATGTGTGTGTGTGTAGACCGTGTTTGACATGAGATGATACCCTAAAGTACTGACCTAATGTGGTTAAAGACATGCATCTAAGTGAATGATAGGCAATGTGTGTGATAGTGAATTGAATGTGAATGAACCCTATTGGACTGACCTAGTGTGGTCTCGGGAGCTCATCAATTGATTAGCCTTTCCTACGTTGTACATGCAGAGACCTTGTAGTTTGACACGACCAATGAATTTGTATGTACAAAGAGTCATGATTTAAAGTGTGTGATATATGACAAACCTAGACTGATAGACCTAATTCCTCGGGGGCACATCGATTGATGGCTTTGCCTACGTCCCAGTCGTAGAGGCAACGTAGTTCGACTAAAGTCTACAAATGACTTAACATGACCAACTTGACATGATGGACTTGACATGATTGACTTGACATGATAGACTAGACATGACTGACATGACATGTTTTGACTTTGTTTTACAGGATTTTCTGACTATTTTGATTTTTTTTTTATTTTTGATGTTTGCTAATGTTTTTGGGACTTTGCAGGACATTTTCGATGGTGTGACGTTATGTACAAGGTGTTAGGGCATGGAACAAGGGTTTGCCCCTAGTCGGGAAGATGTTTGGAAAATGGAGTGGATAATGTGACGGAATGGACGCTAGATGTCAATCGTTCTAAGGAATGGACAAGACAACCATTTATTATGAGTGATGGTGAAAAAAGTCTTATTAGAATGATGGTAGATGGAAGAGTGAGCTTGACTACACATGGTGCCTGTTTGCTAGGTTTTCACCATGGTACTTATCCATAGCGCAACCGAAGCGGTTTTCACTAGTGGACTAATTTATTTCTCTTTACTTTTTTTATTTTCTCAAATTTTTTTGGTGTTACAAAGACACCTGTTTACAAGGTTTTCATCAAGGTAACCATTTTTTTGTGTTTTTTTTTCTTTTTTGTATTTTTCCAGATTAAGACATGGATTCTCAGAGACTAAGCATAGAACCTTTTTAGATGTAGATTGTTGATAGGGGACAAAAGTGGCTCTCCTTCAGGAGTAGAGAGTTGGTACGCTCCTAATTTAAAGGCTTCTGTGACAATGTATGGTCCCAACCAGTTAGGCTGAAACTTACCTGGTTTCTCTCTTTCAGCTTGGTTCTTAGGATTCTCCATTCATACCAGGTCACCAATGTCAAAGTGTCTATTGAGAACCTTCCTATTATAACTACAATGAAGACGATTCTGATATGCTTGTAAATGATCTAATGCTTTATGTCTTCGCTCATCCAGCATTTCTAGCTCTTGTAACCTAGAGACACGGTATTCTTCACTGTCGATATGACCCTTCAAGGATACCCTTAGAGAAGGTATTTCAACCTCAATAGGTAAGATAGCTTCGGACCCGAATACGAGGGAATATGGAGTGGCACTAGTGGGAGTGCGGATGCTTGTGCGATAAGCCCATAAGGCAGGATTAAGTTGTAGGTGCCAGTCATGACCAACATCATTGATAGTCTTCTTAAGGATTCTAAGAATTGTCTTATTAGATGCCTTGGCTTGGCCATTACCTTGTGGGTAATACGGAGTGGATAAATGGTGTTTGATGTGGAATTCTTCACATAAATGGTGTACTTCTTGGTTCTTGAATGGGTAGCCATTGTCTGTGATTATGGATTGAGGTACACCATACCAACAAATGATATAGTTTAGAATAAACTTAGATATTTGTGTGCCGGTTATGTATGTCATGGGGATGGCTTCGATCCATTTGGTAAAGTATTCGGTGGCGGTGATGATGAATTTGTGGCCATAGGATGATGAAGGGTGTATCTTACCTATGAGGTCAAGTCCCCATTGGGTGAAAGGCCATGGTGAAGTAATTGGATGAAGTTCTTGCATTGGCACTCTTATCAAGTCTCTGTGTATTTGACATTGTCTACATTTCTTTACAAAGACGTATGAGTCTTTCTCCATCGTAGGCCAATAGTAACGTAGTCTCATAATCTTGTGGGCTAGAGTAGGACCACTTGAGTGAGATCTACATATACCCTCGTGCACCACTCACAAAGTTGTTTGTGCTTCTTTAGCATCGAGACATCTCATAAGGGCATTATCTAGGGTGCGTCTATATAGGGTTTCTCCGATGATGGTGTACTTGGCTGACTTTCGGATGAAGGTTCGACGTTGGTTATTGGACAAGTCTTGACGTAGGGTTTGGTCAGTGAGGTAATCAAATATGTCTTTATACCAAGGAGACGTAGGACCAATAATGGTACAAACTATCGTAGTATCAGGGACATCATAAGCGGGGACCAACAGTTGTTCAACCAAAAACTCGAACTTAGGCACATTACTCGGAATATCCAATAAGTAACCCATGGTTTCCACAGCATCTGTAACTCTATTCTGAATACGTGGTATCTGTTGAAAAGTTGTCATTGAAATACTGTTTGAAACTATCAGCCATTCACTTGTAAGGTACCAGCTTTTCATCCTTAGTCTCGTAGTCATAATTTACCTATTGGATTACCAGTTGAGAGTCACCAAAGACATGTAGGCTCTTGATTTCCCATTCAGCTGCCATTTTTAACCCTGTTACTAAGGCTTCGTATTCTGCTATATTGTTGGTACAAGGGAAAGCAATCCTGAATGATTTGGGAATGGTATCACCTTGAGGTGTGACAAATAAGATACCAGCTCCTGAACCACGATTTGTATGGGACCCATCAAAGTACAGTTTCCATTCAGTCTTAATGTCAATGTTGAAGAGAAATTCATCTGGAAAGTCTACCACTAACGGATGGTTTGCTTTTATACGTGCATCAGCTAGTTGATCTGCAATCACCTGTCCTTTTATAGCCTTCCTTTTGACATACTGAATGTCATACTCGCTAAGTATCATAACCCATTTAGCCAATTGGCCTGTTAAAGCTGCCTTACTTAGGAGGTATTTAAGTGGATCAATCTTTGCAACCAACATTGTTTGTCAATTGAGCATATAGTGCCAAAGGTTTTGGGTAGCAAAAACTACTGCAAGGCAAGCACGTTTTAGGTTGTTGTAATTCAATTCATAACCCACCAAGGTATGACTAATATAACAAACTGCTCTCTCATAACCTTGATTATTGTGTTGTGCGAGAAGAGCCCCTAATGCTGACTGAGTTGCTGAGATATAAAGTATCAATGGTTTTCCCTCTGTAGGTGGCATTAAGACTGGTGGAGTAAGCAAATAGTCCTTGATTTGCTGGAAGGCCTCTTGGCATTAAAGTGTCCACACAAATGGTACTCCTTTCTTGAGTAGATGCTAAAATGGGTGTATTTTATCTGCTAGTTGTACTATGAAACACCTAATTGACTCTAATCTTCCTTGTAGAGTTTTGAGTTGGCTAATGCTGGTTGGAGGAGGCATTTCTATGATAGCTCTTACCTTCTCTAGATCCACTTCAATGCCTCTTCGAGAGATGATATAACCTAATAGTTTTCCTGATTTCACCCCAAAGACACACTTCTTCGGATTTAGCTTGACATTGTAATTCTCTAGCCTTTGGAATATCTTGTCTAAGACTTTCAAATGATCCTCTCTCATTTCTAATTTTTCTATAATGTCATCGACATAATCTTCCATAAAAGTATGTACAAAGTCATGGAAAATCATAGTCATGGCCCATTGATAGGTGGCTCCTACATTATTAAGGCCAAATGACATAACATTCCAACAATATGTGCCCCATGGACATGTGAAAGTTGTTTTGTGATGGTCTTCAGGTGCTATTTTAATCTGGTTGTATCTAGAGAAACCATCCATAAGGGATAGCATCTCGTATCCTGCTATCATGTCGATATTCAGCAAAGGAAAGTCATCCTTACAGCATGCCTTATTGATGTCTCTAAAGTCAGTGCAAATGCGAATGCCCCTAGTTGTCTTAGTCACTGGTACAAGATTTGATATCCAATCTGCATAGTCTATTGTCCGTATGAACCCTACATCCAAGAGTTTCTTAAGTTCTATCTTGACCAATAGAGCTATCTATAGATGCATTTTCCTCAATTTATGTTTGACTAGTTTGATACCTGGCTGTAGTGGTAGATGATGCAATATTAGGTCTAGATCTAGCCCAGGCATGTCAGTATACGACCATGCAAAGTTTATTTGTCTCTTTGTGAAGAAGTCTTTAAACTCGTGTTTTTCTGTCTCTGTTAAAGAAGCTGCAAAATATACCTTCGGAGGATTCTCTTATGTACCTATGTTGACTTCAATAGATTCTTCTACTAGCATTGTTGAATTTTCCTATTCAAAGGGGATAATATTTAAACCTCTATCCTTGGGTGCCTCAGAGAGGTTTTCACCATCGGATACGTCCTTTCTTTTGACTTTTTCCTCGTCCAAAGGCGCCTTTCGATTTTCACCTAGGGACTCGTCATTTTTATTTTCATTGTCTTTTTTCTTTTCATTCTCATTTTTGTGACTAGAGGTGTAAATAGACTCTCCGAAATATGCTTTATCATCCAAGTCTATGGTGAAACCTGCCTTATGATCCCCTCGTGGTATACCTTCTCTAAGTCCCATGAACTCAGCAATTGATTCGTCGTTCTTGAATGTATCTATGATAGGTGTACCTTGATGATCCCAGTCGATAAGTTCAGGATAGATAAGGGGCATGTCATCATAGGAGTTCCTAAAGGTAGCTGCGGACAAGGTGAGTATAGAATGATTGACATGGTCACAAAAGTTTTGGACCAACTCCTTCTTGTTCTTTCTCCTAGGGGTAGGGATACTCTGATGTGGGACTATAGTGAGGGCGGATTCGTCAGAAGATGGTTGATTAGGTGCCCAAGATGAATGATCAAGGGTTTCCCAATAATAGTTCTCTTGCCATTGACAAGTGTTTCTTAGGACGAGGACTAGATTGTTTTGATATAGGTTTCACGTTGAGGTCCAATTCTCCAAATAGGGTATCGATATTCATGGTGCTAGTAGATGAAAGGGATTCCCATTCATAATCGCTAGAGTAGGGGGATTCATCATAAACTGGAGGTTTGTCATAGATTGGGGGTTTGTCGAAAACTAGGGGCAGTGGTTCATGAGATGTCTCAATGCCAGCATATTCACTCACTTCCTCTTGAAACGATGACAAAGTACCATGACACCCAATTCTAAGCGGTTGACACCCTAGCCCTAGATATTTCGGTCATGGGTAGACAGTAATCGGTTCTGTCCTTCCATTCTGATAGAGTCCTAACCTGCTATTCCCTTCATAGCCTTCCTTTTGCATTATCTTAAATCCTTTCCCATACTGGTCCTTGGCTATTTGAATAGATGGGGAGGGGTATTCATTTTCTTCTTGATATAACCAGGAATTACCTTGATCCACAACTTCGTCACTTAACTCTCCCCATTTGGTTAATTTCATTGTAGGGGGAACATGAAATGTGACCACTGACTATCTTCTATCTGCCATAGGTAAGCCATTCACCTTAGGTGGAATCAGTTGAGTGATGCAGTATGAGGCCTTTATATTATATTCACTGCAACCCTTGTCTTGGATCTCGAGTTTAGGAGTGGATGATGGTGGTTGGAATGAAATGGACTTAGTGAGACGTGATGGGTCAATGTATTGGGATAGAATGGATGATGAGGCCTCTTGGTTAATGGGTACTTGTCATGGTGGAAGGTCCCTTAGGCTTGTACAATACTGGAAAGGATCTGGATCACCATCAATAGTGATCTCAGTGCCATTATAGGGGAACTTGAGACATTGATGGTATGTTGAAGGGATGGCTCTCATTGCATGTATCCAAGGTCTACCTAACAACAAGTTGTATGGAAGGGTGAGATCCAAGACTTGGAAGCTAGTGTTCAAGATAGTTGGGCCAATTCTAATAGGGAGCATTACAACTCCTTTGGATGACCTTTCTTCACCATCATTAGCCTTAATGACTATACTCTTGGAAGTGTCTACACATTCTTCTGAGAATCCTAATGCCTTAACCAATTTAAGGGTACACAGGTCCAAACCTGCTCCTCCATCTACCAAGACTCGTCAGACTTTGTTTTGATGGATTAAGACTTCAAGATGTAAGGGGTCATTATGATCTGACTTTTCAGTTGAGTAGTCCTATTGAGAAAATGTTGCATGATGCAAATTGGTCAAATATCCCACCATTTCTTCAAAATGATTGACATCTAAGTCTGTAGGAATAGTTGTGTTCTGTAGAGCTTTGTCAAGAATGGATCAATGCTGAGGGGATAATCTCAACAATTCCAAGATAGATATTTGAGTGGGGGTTTTACTCAGTTGATTGAGAAGGTTGTACTTGAACTTGGATGTTTGGGTAGATGGCTCTGAAGAAGGACCAGGAATAGTAATCTTAGTTCTGCGTGTCTTTACATTACATTCTAGATGCTTCTTAATGGTGAAGGTATTGACATTCTCGTTTGTGGCTCGGAGGTGGTTTATGATCGTTCCTTTACCATAGTCATACTTGGTATTGTTATAGTTGGCAGATGGATTATTTGGGGGTCCCGAACTGCAGGCTTTTCCTTTTGTGTGGTCATGTAATGGGTCCGTGAAGACCTTATGATCACTGTTCTTAGTTTTTCTGCCTACCAACCTCTATGGTTCCATTTTCAACAAAGTCTTGTTTGATGTTCTAGAGTTGACGACATTGTTGGAGGTTGTGCCCTTTGGTTCGATCATAGTCACAAAAAGAGTTATCATCCCACCATGAAGGTTTGAACTATCGAGGATCATACTCTTTTGGTTCCAAAGGTTTGATAGGATTATGTTTAATCAACTCCTTGAAAATAGTCTCAATTGGTTGTCCCCAAGGAGTAAATTCACGTGTAGGAAATCTCCTTTGTTGTGGTCTTTGTTGTTGTGAAATTTGGACATAGTTAGCTTGTTGATCTGGACTGTTCATTGTGTCTTGATTGGGATTGTAACCCCTAAGGATGATAACTGGTCCTGTATATATGTGTTTAGCATCAACAATGTCATCATTTGTAACATTCTTGTTCCTAGACTAGAATTTATTTCTATCATTTGGCGCATTTTGATGTTGGACAACCTGATTTTTGCTTGGTACTTTCATTTCTCCTTTGTTTATAAGGCATTTCTCAAGGATGATTCCTTTTTGTACTAAGTCTGAGAATGAAGTACAACAATGTACCCTTAGATCACTTCACAATTTGGGGTTGATATTCTCTAGGAATATTGTGACCTTTTGTTTTTTCGGTATTTCAACTAGACACCTACTAGCTAGACTTCGCCATCTTTCAAAGAAAGTGGTGAAATTTTTGCCATCTTCTTGTGTCGTGTGGCACAAGGTTGCAATTGTTACCTCATTGTCTATGTTAAAGGCAAAATGTTCGATAAAATTCTCAACTAACTCACCCCAAGATCGTATACCATATGGTAGTTTAGAGAACCATTCCAGTCCTATCCCAACAAGGGTTCATTGAAATAGTCTCATCAAGTATGTGGGGTCATACGATATGTCCATGCATGTTGTAGAGAACTCTCTAATATGTTCTATAGGATTCTTTCTCCCATTATACTTAGGCAAAACCGGTATATTGTATCCATGGGGAAAAGGTGTCATATAGAGTGCTTTATCGAATGGACATGGACATAGGTCTTGTGCTGAGATAGTTCATTTACTGGACATAGACATGTTGTCCATCTACTGTTGAAGAGCTTGCATTTTGTTTTGAAGGACATCGACTTGTGTCAAAGACATGGTGTTCGTGTTATTTGGATCAATATAGGTGTTCTGATACGCCATGTTTTGTGATGGGTTATGATTGGGCGAGGGAATATATCCTGTGAAAATGTTCTGATTCGAGATAGGGATATTTCTTGTCTAAATGGGCTGAGTTGGTATCGGAATGCTTCCTGTCTGAATTGTCTGATTTGGTATAGGGATGCTTCCTGTCTGAATGATTTGGTTTGGTATAGGTATATTCCCACCAACTTTGGATCTCTTAGCAGTCGTGTTGGTGCCAAAGGGGTTGGAGGAAGTTGCGCCCGCAGTGAATTGTAAACCTTGTGTTATGTTAAAAGGATTTGCGTTTACAATTGACAATGTTTGAGTTGGTATACCTGTTGGTATCGCTGCGGTTATTTGGGGAATAGAGACAATTGACGTTGCAGTTTGGGATGGTTGGGTTGACTGTGTTTGCAAGGTACGAATATCAAATCCTATGGGTAGTTTAGCACCGTCTGCTAGCAATTTTGCTAGATAGCATTGAGGAACATTTAGCAAACATTCATCCATAAAGGATGCGAATTCAGGATCTTGAACTACTGCATCTATGTCTTCTATGTAAATCAGACCATGTGTGTCTCTAGTGACATGATTTTCTAGCAAAGGCTGGTGTGGTCGTTTACTTCCTGATGGTTGGTTTCCGAATGGATTGATGAATTCGTTGGGGTCTGTCATTGCTTTGTGTTTCTTTTGGGATCTTGTTTCGACCATGAAAGATGTTGCTCAAAAGGGGAATGCAGACTATGTCTAAAACTGATATGACCTATGTCTATGTTTTTGGATTTTTTTGACACTAAATGACATTGCTAAAATGGTTCTAAAAAGATGTATACTAAGATGACGTGTGACAGGACAGACAATATGCAAAATGTGAGTGATTATGATGATAAATGAGTCTAAGATGAGTATAACCTACCACCTAATGGAATAAATGCATGCAAAGACTTGTTTGTGACCAAGGAACCTGATTGTATGACAAGGACGGTAACTAAGACCTTTACTATAGCTAAGACGGATATGACACCTAATGATGGTAACTAAGATGTATATGACACCTAATGATGGTAACTAAGACATATATGACACCTAATGATGCAAGTTTTTGAGCAAAATTTTCAGTTTCTAATCCAAGGTTGACCCTAAAAACCTAAAGCAAAAAGTGATAATGATGTTTCAGACTCAGCTCATGGTTTTTGATGTTTTCTGATGACAGGAAAATGCGGTTCACTAGACAGTTGCGGTTCAGGATTTCATAGATGCATTTTTTTGACAATGTATGCAATTTTCTTGACAGTTGCGGTTTTTCCTACGACAAATGGGGTTTACTAAGACACAACAATTTAAAAACTTACAGATGCGGTTTACCGGGACACATGCAGTTTTAAAACTGATAGCTACAGCTTGCATGCACATATGCGACTCAAGATATGACAGTTGCGACTCGTAATATGCAGACTGAAGCATGAATGTTTTGACAACCAGATGCATAGATGTGACTCTCTATGACACATGCGACGATTAAACTGACAATTGCGACTCTATTTTTCGACAGTTGAAATTTTCCCCAAAGTTATTAACTGACTTTGGTTGTTTGATCAAGATTTTGACGAATACAGTAAACAACAAACATAGTAATCAATGTATTTTTAATTTTGTGATGGGAGGACTGTTTAAGACTCGAAAACATGTACAACCTAGGCTTTTAGGACAATATTTGTTGAATTCTTACTTGGATTTCTCTAGCTACGCATATTTATGGCGAATGACTAGTAGCTTGACCCCACTGGCTCCCCTCCATGACACTCACTTATACGGGGCAGCCAAGCTACTGTAACCATGAATCACCCATGGCATACATTTCATTTCCACACATAAACCATAAATATGTAATATGGCTTCACAGGGCCGACCCTGCTGCACCAACAAATAGATAGGATTTTGGTAACTCTACAACAAGGTGTTTAATAAGGGCATTCCATTCATGGGACACTATCCAATGTCGACGAGAGTCCATTTTTGTCCATCTCATCAGAATAGTGCACGTGATTCATGGGGTTTCCCCAAGAATCCTCTTTTATATACCAGCTGGAAGTTGCTTGGCATTAGCATGCTACTGGTCTAAGTCGTCTTGGGGTGAGTACTTTTTCCCACCAAGACAGGCCCAAGTTCTAGAGTTAGCAACTGTTTCTCTTACACCCAGGATCGCATGGCTATGCAAGGGGAGAGGATACTTCGGTGTACTAAATCGTAAGGGTTTACAAATATGTGCAAAGCACCAAACAAAGAAGATAGTGGTTCTTTTTAATCCAAATGACAATTTTCTATCTATCAATCAAAAAATTCATTTTAAGCTCCACGACAATTATCTATCTACCAAACAAAAGCTTGCTTAAATAGATGAATTTAACACAAAGGCATTAGGTCCTGCATGCAAATTCATCAGTAGTTCATTGTTCTTCAGCTTTCGTCCTGCATTAAATTGTCTTAGGTTTTTAAATGTCTTCTATGCTTCATCCTACAAACAATATGTTATTCCACCTTAACACAACTGACACAAATATTAGCAAAAACCCAAATAAGCTAATAAAAATGAAAAGTAAAAATATGGATGCACGAAAATCGATAAAAAAAGTGAAAAAGTGTTACCAGCCAGATGCGGTTCAACTGTTGACAGGTGGATGCAGCTCACGAATTTGTTGAGAGGTAGATGCAGTTCGTGATGACGAATGCGTCATTATTTTTGATAGATGCGGCTCGCCATTACAAATGCGTCGTTTCCCTTAACAAATGCGGTGCGCCGTACGAAAAATCTACAAAAACCAGAAAACAACAAACGAAAAAATGGAAAAATGAAAATAAGATGCATGGATTTTGAAGCGTGTTCACGTCGGGTTCACCAAATGTAACATTAGACTAAATCTATTGATAAAGATCCATAACTAGAACAAACAATTGTTACTCCTAATCTAAATCAAAACTAATCTAAAAATCAAACAATAAAGAACGAATATGAAAACATGATAAAAACTAAACAAACTGAATTGATCTCACCGAATATGCATTCATTCCTTCAAATTATCTCCATTTTTCCTTTCTAGTATTCTTGCCCTCAGATTTCTGTGTTTGATGCAAACATAACCGTGTTGAATGTCTAAGCAAAATATCAAAGATTGTTTCTTCTCAAAAATGTATAATGATTTCGGGAGGAGGAATAATGATAATGATAGGCCATTTTATAGATTGTGTGTTTTCAAACGATCGGCTCAGATTGAAAGAGAGATCGACAGATGAGTTTGATGAATGCCATGCGATGTGAGTTCTGTCAGATAGAACGTGAGTTAGAATGTGAGTCAAGAAAGACTAAAAATAGAACAAGATCTTAATCTTCAGTTAAGACTCTTCAAAAATAGAAGAAATAGACTTTGAATGTCAAAGATAAAGTTAGAAGTTGAAGAATAATGCATTCGAATGCAAACTTGAGTTAATTAATTAAATAAAGATATTTAATTAATAAACACATACATGCATATGAGTTAGAACTAGTTAATCGACTAGTTGTGATGGAGAGTCTTCTCGCAGAAATAAACTGGTGTTGAATTCAGAGATAACTAGAGAACTAAAAATAGGTCTCAAGTCAGAAGGTGAGTGAATGATTAGATGTTTGATTGATAGAGGAACGTGACATAAATGAATTAATGTGAATTAAATGTTAATTTAATTCAACATTCGAGAATAGAAGATTTAATTAAATAAATAAAGATAATTTATTTAATTTGACTTTCGAAAAGGGTAGAATTGAATAATTAAATAATAGATATTTAATTATAGTTGAAAAGGGGGGGTTAAATGAATAATTAAATAAATATATTTAATTATAGTTGAAAAGTATGATAAAGGGGGTAATTAAATAATAAATTATTTAATTGATAGAGGATTTAATAAGTTAGCGACATAATTCAATAAATATGATTTATTTAATTAATCAAGTTGAATAAAGATTAATAATGACTTAATGAATTAATTAAAAAGGGGTATTTAATTAACAGAGGAAATATGTGTTAGAAAGGGTAATTAAATAATAAACATTATTTAATCATGACAACATACTATAGAAAATTATGTCGAATGTGTACTCGCAGGCCTAGACCAATTTTCGGTATCTACATCAACTACCAATGGAGTATCCATTTTCACAAATTCACAAGTTCACAAGTTTTTCTGATAAATACCTTTTCGCCGGTTAGGGGTTTGATCACCTAAACGCCTTCACACTTGAATTTTTTCCAAATTTTGCCAAAGTTCGCTTTAGAGCTCTCCAAACTTCTTCTTCTCAAAGTGCAAAGTGACAAATGAAGGATACAAATGACCTTTTACCATCCACATACCTAACTTATTATTGCAATAAATGCTTTTTCCCTAACTCATACGGATATCCTATTTCCATACACTATGAAAGATAATTCTTCTGTAGAGCTTCAACTCAGCATAAATAGTCTCTCCAACTATTTCAACAACATCTATAGATAATAAATTCCATCACTGCACTCATCCATATCCCGGTACCAACTATCGACAATGGGTTTGAAGGATTTTCTTGAGAACTCCCCCTAGGCCAGAGGCCTTAATCTAATTCACAAAGGAATTACCAGAATCTGGTGGTGTTGTAGATTCATTTTCTGCAATAAAAGGATTCTTTTTCATCCATATCTTCTTCATTTGCTTCCTGATGTCACCTATAGTGACTTTCCCTTTTCCCTTTTCATCCTTCTGCATGTTTCTCCTTTGATTTACCGGACCCTTTTTGCTTCTATAGAATCTAGCAATATGACTAAATTTGTTGCAATCGTAGCACACCACATTTCTTTGTCCAAACCAGTTGTTCCATTGATTTTCTCTTGATCTGCACTAGTTAGAAATATGGGAAAATCTATTACATGTATAACATCTGACATCTCTATAAAATTTATTCATCATATTTCTGCATTCATTTGACTTATGACAATACTTGTTGCAGTTAAAGCACTGACCGAAGAATGATGGACGACTTGAATTCATTCTACTTCTACATTGAGAAGCCATAGGACCAAATTTATTACAAAAAAAATAGTAACCATTGAATCTTTGAGAATTAGGTTGTATTACCAGATACCTTCCAAATTTGTTCATCTGATTTCCTTGCCTAAATCTCCTTTGTCCAGATCTAGAACTTTCTCCTTCCTTATATCCAAGACCTCGCTTGTCACCTTCAGTTCTCTAAATTTTAACTAGTTCATTAAGCTCGGCTGAGCTAATCTTGAACTTCTCCTTGAATTCATTTGAAATAGCAAGTTCATCTATGAGGGCAACAACCTGTCTTTGAATCTCTTATTCATTGTTTCTGGATTGCTGCAATTCAAGTGCCAGATTAATGAATTCATCATTAATTCTATTGCATTCTTCAGATTTCTCTTTCAAGGACTGAGCAAGCTTCTCTTCATTCTTCTTTCTATCTGAAATCTCCTTGGTCATCCTTATCATAATAAATTCCATCTCATGCTTTAGGATTGTATTATCTTTGGTAAGCTTTTCACATTCTTCTATCTTTTCCTTCAGGGCTTGATTCAGTTGTTCATCTTTAATGCTCTTACTATCTTTCTGCTTGATCTGATCACAAAGTTCCCTTCTCTTCTCTCTGGACTCATTGATTTTATCTTTCAATGATTGAATTAATTTCTCAACATTTAAGAGACTTGTCTACAATTCTTGGACTTTAAATTTTGACCGATCAAGATCATCTAGTGCCACCAGAAGTTGTTGTTGAAGACTTCTTGAATCCATTGAATTAATTTCCCAAATCTTCCCTGAGCTGTTAAACTTCTTCTGAGGAACTAAGCTCTGATACCAATTGTTGGAATCAAGGAACACTGAGAGGGGGGGGTGAATCAGTGTTCTGCACTTTTTAAATTTATTAATCTGATCCTTAAAGCAATTATAACATTTAACCAAAAGAAATATGCATGAACATAAGACAAACAACCACAACACCATAACACAAGGATTTTTACGTGGAAACCCTATTAGGGGAAAAACCATGGTGGAAGGCCAATCCACAATATGAGTATACTCAAAAATAAATGTTTACAAAATAGGAATGCACTTGCATTCAAGTACACTTCCTAGAGCTCACTACTCAAAAAAAGAAAGGCTTACTACTGTACAAAATAATCAGATTAAATCCATCTAAATATTTGAACTGAAAGAATAGCATCTACTAATGCCTGATTACAGTTCTAGTTTAGCACATTAGTCGATTTCTTGAACTTTTGTCTGATTCTTCTCTTCTACTCTGTTCTGCTTTAATTTGCATCACAAATCCTTTTATGCACAAGTGAAATTGTGTATAATCCTTCTAATATTCACAACACACACCACACACTTCACATCTCTATATTCAAAATAGTATGATCAATCACTTATATATATCCGCAACTAAGGATTTAATCGCTACATGTCAACTCCAACAAAAGTATGAAAATATTTACAAACTGTCAGCTCAAGCCATAAGTAATTCCCAATGCGCACCAACCAAAGTCAGACATGGCATAGTAATGACCCAAATCAACATGTTCGAACATAAAAACACTTAAACAATTACTCCTCAAACATCTGCAACGGCTACATCCACCAAGTCAACGTTTATTCAGTGTAAAACAAAAAATTAATCAACCGGATCTTCTAACTCGCACAAGGATCGATACGAGGCTCTAATATGTAGGACTAAAATAGATCATATACCAAACGCCTTCCCTAAGATCCACAACCAAAATTGATAACATAAAATTGCATGTGAATCGATGAACACAATTCCGTTGGATGCTTTGCTCTTGCTTGATAGTTAATCACAAAACTTCAAGTTGACTTCTAGTATGATCAAATGATGACGTATGGATTGAATCACTGACTAGGTTTTCCATCAATGACAACACCAAATGACATTTAAAGTGTCTCTTTCCAACAATACTAACACTTGGGACCCATTCGCCCATGGGCTAATGGGTCCACCCTATGCCTTTGAACCTAAATTTAAAATATATTTTTTGCGGTATTTTAAGGTCCCCAAATTCGTGTTTCAATTCTGACTTGTAATACTTGAATTTCAGAAAATTAAGGATACATACCTTTAAATACAAGGTTATTTCATCATTTCAAATCCTAAGTAGCTAGGGTTATTGTGCAAGTATTTTCACAAGAGAAAATTTGATGATCAAGAGCAATTTCAAGAGCATTCAAGAGTAGAATTATAAGAGATTTATTGCAGCATTTAAGATCCAATTATAATGTCAAAGTCTTCTTGCATCATGCATGCTTTTGGAGCTAACATTGTGATGTAGGTTTCAAGATCAAGTCAAGTATTCAAATTATTATTTCAAGTATCAAGATCGACATCCATATCAACCATTTCATGCAAGTTGTCAATCTCTATTCAAATCTTTACTCAAGGATTTGTTGAGTGGTAATATAGCATTGTTCATTCAACGTTTATTCCATTCATGTTTCATTTTATTTCAAGGTTTAATTACCCAAATGAGGTTTGACTAAGGAAAACCCCCATTCACCAAAAGAAACAATTTTTATCTCTTGTCTTTGTGTTGTACATCTTAGGTTGAAGAAGGACTGAAGGTCTCTTGAAGTGCAAGATTGGAAAAGTTTTCAAGTTGTAAAATGTTGTCAAAGTTGTTGTCAAATTATAGAATCTCACCTACAGATATGATTTATAACATTCTGACACTAAAACTTGGATAAATTAGAAGCTATAGATCAACATTAGAGGTGCTTAAAAGTTTGTTGAAAATCCTAAGAAAAGACCTATTCACCCATGGGCTAACAATTCTCAAGAAACCTTTAGAAAGTGACTTTTGGTGACTGGTAAACATCATTCTACCCTTCTCAGATCTCTTAGAAATATATTTTTTTGATTAGTATTGAGCTTTATATTGCTATTTCAATTTTAAATTGGCACAATTAGGTTGATTTTCTATTTTTATTTTTTCTCCCAAAAGTGTTTTTTGAACTTGACCCCCATCCTCAAAGCATAAGAAAATATGAAGATTCTCACATTGAGTTGATTCACCTAAGGTTTTCTAGTCAATTCTTTGTGGTGATATAATTTCCTAATTAAATAAAGGAATATAGGTCTATCTATTATCACGTTGGTGAACCCCCTTCCCTTCTACCTATCATCTCATCATCTATCCACCTGTGACCACCAAAAAAGTAACCCTTCTACTTTTTCTGGCTTGTCTAGGACCTCCTTGTGATTTTGGCTTAATGTTTCCTTGATTTAGTTTTCTAATGTGGATAACACTTTCACACTTTTCTAAGGTTTTATCAAATAGCTTTAACCATAATTTTAATCATAATCAACATTAATATTGGCTTATTTGGAGTGTTGTAAAGTGTTATAACATACTTTCATATTCCTCTAGGCTTGTCATTAATAATTGGGCTTTCTTATGCTTTAATTAGCCCTATTTTGCATCCACAAGCCTCATTTATTACATCTTTTCAAGGATAATCCCAAAACCAATCATTGACCAATCATAATTGAGGTGTCCCTGGCTTGTGTGGCCCAGATTTAGTGTCTAGGACTCATTTTCCACCTTGGGCGAATGGGTCCCACCAAGGTCTTTTTGGCCCTGATGTAGGTTTCACACATTTCTAAGCACTTTTCATTTTTGGTCCCATACATTATGTGTGCTGGGACTCATTTTCCACCTTGGGCGAATGAGTCCTGTTGGTTATTTTTTCAGAACCAAACTTATTCTCACCATAAACCTATGAACTTGTTAGGGACAATTATCAGTAAGGGCAAGGATTGGCCAACACATAAGTAAAGGATTTTGGATCTTTACTTCTTCTCTTTAGGCTCTGTCAAACAAGGGAGGGTAATCCCGAAACAACTATGTTCCTAGATATCGGTGTGCCAAGTATCAAAACAAAAAGTAGATAGATGGTTTTCCATAGATGTTTAAAAGCACCATACCGTGAAGGACTAGAAAAAACTTCCACAATAATTATTATCTTAAACAAGAGAATAAATGATTCCTTTAACATTCACACACACCTAGTGAAACACTTAGAGAGAAATTTTATTATATCATGTGATCTTCAATCAAAACAATTATCGAAAGAGAGCATGAATACTAAACTAGGCCAGTGCCATATTCCAAGAAACAGAGTCAAACCATAAACCTATATGATTAGATAATCAACTTGGTATTTTAGAAAAAAATACCTATGGCCTTAGAGATATTTCCTCACAATATTCCCACTAATTATATCATTAATTAACTTCTTACTAACATCCTTATACACAGACTATACCAAACCTACTGTTAAATTCAAGCAGTTGCATACACTCCTTGAATGAACAAGCAAGAATCAAACAACACATCCATTGGGACTCAATAGAGATAAACAAGATAACCATTGATTATCGTATTTATAGCTTGTATAATTTACATGAAGGAGAGAAAATATACAAAAAATTTATATCACTTTATCGTCTGTATTTCTTATCCAAAATATATATCGGCTGACTTGTTTCTAAAACATATTACTATAAAACTTAGTATCCATGTTCTTGTATCTATTTCCCTTGAAAATAAGTACCTATTTACCTATCGACTCCTTGACCTCCTGATCCCTCCTCTTTGTATCCGGCCTTAGAATCCCTTTTATAAGCCAAGGGAGCAACAAGCACCAAGATGGAATATATTTCACATTACATTTCATTTTCATTTCAAAGTGAATTTCAACAGAAAACAAGAAAATATATCCCAACTGATTTTTGGGATTCATCCTTCAAATGAAAACAAAAACAGAGTCCAAGGAATTGTTAATCAGAGCCAACCCACCAGTCATCAAAAAGTGTCATCATGGAAACATCAAAAACATGTAGATCCATATCACCCCAAAAAGCATCACTATCAGCACAAAAATCCAAAAAGATCGGAGACCCATTTCATGATATACCAACCCAAGAAAATAAACAACACACATAACCAAAAACCTGAGCACCTAACAAGGAAAGTAACAGGATATTACTTTGCCTTGTCACCAGGTGAATAGGTGTTCCCACTCAGTTTCCTTATCTTTAGAGGAGTATCCATCATCAATTCATCCTCGAAATCAACCCAATCCTTGATGGCCATAAGATACTGGCGATAGCAAGAATTAGTTTCATCCCCACTGTTAGAAGGATCATCAGAAACCTCAATGGGAGAATGATGACATCCCATACGAGCACGGTGATACCTATTCTTTTTGGCAACTTCTCTTTCTGGCCTCTCTACCTTCTTACCTTTTCCTTTGATCATTTCCTCTGAGATAGTTCGGCCCCTGAGGTGGTAAGCACACTTAAGGACACCTCATGCTAATTTTCTGGTAGCTCTTATCTTCTTCATCGGTGTTGTTGGTATCTCTAGTCCACCCTCCTCGCCCTGAGGAGGAGAATCCTCATATTCTAGAGGATTGAGCCTCTTGGAACGGTGAACCAGGATGACACTTACCTTCCCCATTTTCCACTCTGCAATAAAATTTATCTAAATAGAATTGCCAACTTACTCAAAAATGACTATCTCAGAATTACTTCCTAACACATACCTTATATTTTTTGACAATTGGACTAGTGAAAAAATCAAGTAAATGGACCTTTTTAAATAGAGCAACTAGCATGCATGGGTGCTACCACAATAGTGGTTTACACTTTCTGGGAGATCCTGATTTTTGTTGAAATCACATATTTTTAGAAAATATAACGATTTAAGCCTTGAAAATTTCCATTTAAAGGATTCCAATTGAAGAGGGTTTGATCAAACCACATTAGACCAAGCCCCCTTAGATAGAACCCCGCTAGTTTTAAACCATACCTATAACGGAGTCTCCTTTACACCTATCAAAATACTGATAAAAAACCACTTTTGATTTACCTTTTGGGGGATCAAATGAATTCATTTAAAATTTATTTCTTGTAGGTATGTAGTCCTTATTATAAGCTTCCAATAAAGTATAATTTTAATTAAATTTAATTTGATTATTATATTTATTTTTTATTTCTTGTGAATGTAGGTTTTCACTAAAAACCAATCTCCTTGTTTTGTACATGTGGAATAATAGTAGATTATCAAAATAAAATTTTGAAAAATATTTTCAGGCTGGGTATTGATGTCCTTGATCTTTAAAAAAAAAAAAAATTGAATTTTGATACATACAAAAAAAGTTATGTTGTATATAGTCTGCCTATGTATGAATAGTAATTGGTTTGACTTCGAAACTTGATTAAGGAAAAAATACTTAATAAACACTATGAAGCCAAATGAACTGGTTAGATATCGTAGTCACAAATCTAAATTAAAATAAAAGAAAATTTATCCTTCATACAAAAAAAAGTTATGTTGTATACAATGAGCATCACTCTTTAAAAATGTTGTTTACTGATAAAAACTAGCTTTCGAAGGAGATAAAAAAAAAGTGCAATCTGATTACAAATATTTTCAAAAAAATACATTTAGAATCTATAGACAAAACTTCACAAATCACTAGTTTGCATCATCTTCAAATTCCTCACGGTTTAGCTGCTAGAGGAGCCCGAAAGTGAAGATTTAGTTAAAAAAAATCAGTTCAGTGTCCAGTTTGCCCAAAAGTTGTAAACCAGTATTGTGGGATCACCTGCATCTGCATTAATTTTCTAGGAGAGCTTATGTGAGAGCATTATCAATCAACCAACCTTGTTTCAAATCTCAACCATTGATCAGAACTTTCAATCAAATCAACAGTTAGAAATTTATAGCTTATTAATGATAACAAAATTAAGCGCGTGCATTTGATATTCGTCCCAAATCAAGAGACATAAGTATTTCCTTAACTTGAATGTCAATCACATGCTTAATTTTCCAACCATACATGTCATGTCACATTTACCCACTTGCCCATAGAAAATAACTCACTTGTAATTCATCATAGCAAGACAGTGGGGAACAATCATATGATTTATCTTTAGTATATCTTCTCGTACCCTGCCTTACTTCAATTTCACTTTCCCATGTGTACCATCCTCTAACAGATTTGATGGCTCTATAATTTCTTATCAGTCTCATAAGTGTGGTGAAGAATTAGCTCTAATTTTAGTGCTATTTTTATTCTAGAACCATCTTAGCTACTATTTCCAACCGCATCTACCTTCATTATAACTGTAGAAGTAATATGTGTGGCACTTTCTCGTTTTCTATTCAAAATATACAAGACATAAGCAAGACCCACACGGGATGGCAAGGAGAGGTCAAAATTAATCCATGTCACCTACCATTGAACATCGATTTCAATCTATTTGAAGCAAAACACAGATTCCCAAGGTTCAACAGATCAAACAAAGTGATAGGTGTTATTCCACCCACCAACCCATGTGACCATTCCTCCATAATGCTAAAAATATACGGGCACGTGGGGAATAGACCTAATGAGAACACATGCCACACAACCTACTATTGATTATGCCTTGAACAACTTCCACTACCCTGCGAGGATTCAGGCCCCACCATAAAGCGGTACCACGTGGCCATTGTCCGCTAGCCCATGTATTTAAAGTAATGTAAAATAAAACAAGATGGGCTGGTAGGGAACGATACAGATATAGCCACGTCCTCCATTAATCAATCGTCAATCAGCATTGAAATGAGCTAGTCGTCCTTACCAAGGATACTAGGTCCACCATTATACCAGACACATGGCCGAAGCCCGCCATCCCGTATGAATAAAATAAGAAATAGTAAACTAGCACTGGCATACGAGGAATGGCCCAGATTGACTTCATCAATCAGACGACCCATACAAAGCTTAAAATCTGCACATGCCACAAAATTTGTTCATAAAAAAGGGGACATGCCTAGGTGAACGAGGTGTTGACCCCTAACAAAGGCTAAGGATTTTAAAATTTTCTTTAAATTAAGCCTTCGACTATTAATATCATGGAAAACATAAGGCAACCATCTACCTAAGATTAGGGGCCAGTAAATCAACTAATGCGATGACACAAGTGACAACTAAGATGACTAGGAATGAGAAAGACAAATCCATGTAAATTAAAATGACCAAAGGTTTATGCCAAATTTTGGAAATTTTATGAAGGTAAAACCCTATCATAGTGACAAGAACATGGCCCAAAACTAGAGAACAAGGGACCAAACCGGATTTTTCACAATTTTATATGATAGAACCAAGAAATTTTTTAGGGGTTCCATCAAGTCCTATGTGACCAAAAATCAAAATGAATTCAAATTTCCGGAAGGATTTTATTCTCCTAGATCTTATGTCGGCTGGTAGTGTTGTAATTCACAACACTACCAACATTATTGAATATAAATACAAGGTTCTTTCACTCATTTTCACCTAAGTCTTCTGTGATAGCATCATTATAGTATAATTGAGTTCACAAGAGCATTCAAGGGCAAACTATAAAGCATTATAGATCATTCTTCAAGTGTCAATCACCATGTCAAAGATTGCTTCCATCATGTTATTTTAGAGCTAAGAATTGTGATGTAGGATTTGTGATTCAAGTAAGTGCTTCATTCAAAGATCTATCAACATCAACCAAGATTCCAAGTCTACATCCATTGGAGCCCTTACATGTTTGCAACACCTTATTGCTAGGGTTTGGTGAGTTGCAACATTGTCATTTGTTCATTCATCATTCTCCATTCATATTTGCTTTCATTTCAAGGTTTAATTACCAACAATGGGTTTGACCAAGGAAAACCTCTATTCTCTAACCCCACAACACTTTTACCTCTTCTTGTGTGTGATTTACAGGGCTAGGTTATAGATTTTTAAAGAAGAAAAGTTGGAGGAAATTTATCAAATCTCTAAAGTTGTCAAAGTTGTCATCAAGCCTTGGAGAAGCTTGGAGAAGACCTATAGGTGGCATTTTGTAGATTCAGATTTGAAAAATAGTCAAAAAGAGAAGAGAAGACTAAGAGACACAGAATCCAATTCGAAACTTCTAGAAAAGTAGAAGTGGAGTGATTCACCACTATTAGTGAATGAGTCCAACTGTATAGGCCTGACAGAGATTTTTGTAGATTGGGATACCCTTTTGGTTGAAACCTGTTTCTACACATTTTCCCGGAAACTAGACTGATTCACCTAGCTTGGTGAATGAGTCCCAGTCAGCATAAATAGCAGATTTTTTAGTGATCTAGATCTCCATCCTACCTTCTTCAGTTTCCTAAGTGCACACTTCCAATTTTATAGCTTTATATTGCATTTTATTCATCTTTTAAAGTCATTTAGGATTAGTTTGCATACAATTAGCATTTAGTTTTACAACTTGTATTGCATTATCTTTTCTAAGTATAAACTTGGTGGTAAACCCCGCATTACATATCATTCAAACTCTAGGACAATCCTATTGCAAGATCTCAATCTCATTTGCATTGAGATATCTAGGGTTATCCTTGAGTGGAGCCTCCTTAACAACTCGGTGTGAATACATAACCATCACACCCTCCTACATTTGAAGAGGTTCCACCACCTAACCTATTTTTTTGTTGTTTCATCGATATATTATCAACATATGTACTTTCAAATTGTACATCTATTAAATTATGGATGATTCAAGTGTATTTGTAAATTACTTCTACTTACATTATATATTATGATTGTTCGGCTTATACTACCTAAGTCAACTATTGCACCATATTATTTCTTGTACTTATGTTCATGTATGAATGATATGTCACATGATGTCATGGTTGGTATGGAGTTATATCTCCTATATTGATGTACTTGTAAATATTTCTTGTTAATATGAATGATAGTATTGATTTTTTTTGAATTTGTAATAAATTTAGAATATGTTTGTTTCAATTATTGTGTCTCCAATAATAAAATGGTTTTCCCTTATGACACTCATCTCGCATGAAGTTCAAAATATTTATGTAATAGTCTACACTAATATATTTTCAAATACCTAAGGTTATTTATAAAAGAAAAAATTCCTATGATAAAGGACAACATTTATGGTGATTACACAAGGAGAATTGCTAAGGCTAATACAAAAATTCCACCAATCAAAGGACTTTATCTATACTATATTGTACTTGTGGGTCATTTTTGAGCCTTGTTTGTCACTTAGGACCTTGCCATAGTTTTCAATTTTAGGTGTTTCTTTGTACTTTAGTGCAATGATAACCAAGACTATTACATATGAGCTTTTTAGGATCGATGGAAATTTTATGGTCTTGTTTGTTACATTTGAACATGGTTTCATTTGAAGGTTGGTCATATTTCTATGTTTTAAATGTATGTGAATTTTAGAAGCCATGTATATGGTACTAGTGGTTACATTTATTTGGAGTTTACAATTTTAAATTTAATTTATCTATTCTCTTTCTTTTGGTTTTAATAGATTGTTTTGATTGTTTTTCTTTTTGGTTTTGGATTTATGTTCTTAGTTTTCTAAATTTTTATTTTTTGTTCTCATATAAATTTGGATACCAATTTATTTTACAAAATTTATTAAACCTTAAAATCTAAATATTCAAAACTATCATAGATATTAAACCCTAAACATGTAAACATGAAAATATAAACTATCATTAAAACCTAAAATTAAAATATTTTAAAAAACTAAACTACAAAACTTATTTTCATTTAAAATAAAAAATACAAAATAAAAAAATTAATAAGAAAAATATAGCTTATAGGAGTTGGTGGCTAGATATGAGCACTACAGATCAACATTTCATTTTCTTTCTCATTAATTGTTGGATGAAAATAACCTCATAGTCATTTTCTAAAAAAAAATAGTTTTTACAATGGGATCCCATTTAGTAGAAAATGAGATCTTGGTTCATACTAAACATGATCTCATTTTTTTGTCCTTGGCTTAGGATCCCACCATGAAACAAGATCTTGTTTCAATTTTTGGCCCAGGGTCCTGAAGCGAATGGGATCCCCTTTCATAAAAAGCGAGATCCTACTTTTCTTAGTTGATTAGGAATTTTATCTTAAGTATTAAACTTCCATTCTGTGTGGACCCAAATTTGTGCATTTACCCTTAACAAATGTCATTTGATCATGACACAATCATTTAGTGTTGGTATTACATCACCCCTTGTCTATATAAGGAAGGCCATTTATTCACTTTGTAATGCACCTCACTATCATCTTTCGTAGATCTTAATATCAAGCAAGCTCGTATTCTTGCATACTCTCTTGTATAAGGTTTTCATTATTTTTGCATGTTATCCTGGACTAAAGCTAATTTTTAGCTCCTACATAATGTGTGTTTACATTGACGAATTTTGATTAGTACATATGACACATTCATTCCATGATCCTTTTTTTGTATATGTTTGAGATTGTAGGAATAATTGGTCCTCCAAATATAAAAATATTTAGTTTATTAGATCTCTAGTAGAAGTATTCTTTTGAGTTTAATAATCCACTTGTGTCTTCATTCATAACTTCTTGGAAAATATGGGTCTACCTTCATAATTAATACATTGATGGTATGCAAGCCTTGTGTGATATGGCATTCATACCTAAATAATATTCAAAACCATAATAACTTTAGAAATATACTCAAAGATTAATTTGTTAATTATTCATGAATGGAGAAGATAATCCATTTACAAGATATCGACATATAAACTATCAATTAGATTTTATAAGATTTAGGAGATTATGGAGATAAAATAAAAGCACAATGAATAATGTAAATCATGTATTTAGTAAACCAAAATTTACAAATGAGAAAGCCTTTCATATATAGGCAAGGAAGAGCCAATCCACCTATTATGTGGATTGAAAAGTTCCTCATGATGTGGCACAAATGAGTAGACAAGTGTTGTATAGGTGTCAACCTATGGATCACTAGGAATTTGCAAACCAACAACATATTTGCCAAAGTCATCAACCTTGATGACAAGTGTTAAGTGACCTTTAAGATGATATGGAAAGTCTTCCGATCTCAAAAGGTATGTACATGATGTTTACTGGATAATTTGGTAAGCTCTAGAGGCCTAAAGGTTGCACATTCAATTAGACAAGATGTTGTCTAACCTCATCAACATAAGTACAATTAAGTATAGTGAATAGATAGATTATTCACTCTAAAACCCCCCCTTAAGTGATACATGGGGCGATCATAAAAGTCAAAATAGATAGAAATAGGTCCCGGATACAAGGTCTGGTGAGGTACCCACATACAATGCAATCTCTCACAAATGGACAAAAAGAATAAAATCTAGTGGGAACAAAACTCCTCTCCAAAAAAGAGAAAGAGGAAGATAGGACCTCATAAAAAGATGCCCCTTGATGATAGGAACATGATGATGAAGAACTCTTGAAGCATGTAGAAGTTGTAAAATCTACCAAAGATGAACTAGTGTTTGTTGGAATCAATGGACCTCCAAGAAATAGAGATCAATATGAGAGATATAAAATACTGTATGAGTGAACATGTGAACACTACTCAACCATGGGTACATGAAGGAAATCAAACTCTGTGAATTTGAAAATATAGATAGTATTGTGATTAGGAGTACTAGAATCTCCCAAACATGATCCATTAAAATAATCTCCCATATGAGAGATCAAAATAAAAGGACTATGCGGCCCGCAAAGATAAGATTCCTTCATTGCTTCATTGAAAGAAGCATTAGCATAGAACTGTCATAATCCCCGCTTAGTGCTAACAAAAATAATCAGACTAACTAAAATTCAGCACAAAAGTGTGTAAGGAATTTAGACCCAAAATTAGGTCCAAAAGATGTACAAGAAACTAAAAAAGGGTGTGCACCAAGGCACATACATATGAGGTGAGAATCATGAGGATCCATTACTATGATGGCTAGACAAGGCTCCACACAACCCCCCATTACACTTTATAATTCAGCGTAAGTACAAAATTCCCTCACTAAGCAATATATTTGATTTTAGTGGTACTTTATAGGAATTATGAGATCATGGATATAAAAGACAAGTACAATGATCCATGCAAATCATGTATTTAGTTGGCTCAAATGTACATATGAGGAATCCTTGCATATATAGGCAAGGAAGAGACAATCCACCTATTGTGTGGATTGACAACTACCTCATGATGTGGCACAAATGAGTAGACAAGTGTGCTATAGGTGTCAACCTATGGATCACTAGCAATGTACAAAGAACCAACCTATTTGACCAAGTCATCAACCTTCATGCCAAGAGTTGAGTGGCCTTTGAGGTGAGATGGAAAGTCTTCCAATCTTAGAAGGTATGTGTATATGCTAAAAAATGAAAGTTGAATGATTTAATCTATCAATTCAAATAAAAATTCCAACATATCATCAATAAAGCCTTTCCAAATGAATATAAATGAAAAATGCAAACTAAACTATGCAAAAACTTAAAATAAATGAATTCAAAGGAAAATCAGCTCCATTGTTTTCCTATTTCACTATGATTCTTGATTTATGCATTTGATGCTCTCAGATTTTTATGAGCACAAGAGCAACAAGAAGCTGTGATGAACGAAAGAGAGATTGAAATCCAATTTCGAAATCAAAATGTGTATCCCCAAAAAGTGAGAAGGAGGAGGTTTTTATAGATAATGCATAATTTGAAAATGAGAAATGAGAAATGAGTGGAGTGATTTATGCCATGATTCATGTTTGGAAGCTCAAAATGTGCAATTTTGAGCTAATTCTATGGAAATGACTTATGATTTTAATGTAATGCCCCACCACACAACCCTAGAGGAAGTTGCAATTAACTAAACAAATGAACTAATTTTTTTTTTAAAATATAATTAATATGCAAGTTCGTTACAAATTGCAACAACCTCTAAGGTTATGAGACTGAGATTACTTAATCACCCATGAACAACATTAATGAAATGAAACCACAACATTCATTTACTTATGAAATAATAGCACATACATTCCATATTAGATAAACTCATCAAAGAAAATTAAAGATACCATGAGATCTCTCTTACAATAAGATTACAACTCTCATTTTCCGAATGAGGTAAATCCAAAAGCATGATTACATAATACATCTCCCACCTCAATAACAAAGAGGGGTAATAAATTACAAGATTACTAAAATGAAAGAAAGCATAAAGATAACTAGATCCCACGAGCTCTCCAACTGGAAACCTCGTCAACACGAACAAAAAGAAAGCCCAACGGAGTAAGGTGCACACCACCCGACCAAGTGGAACCCAAAGGCCCACCCCCCCTGTGCTAGGAGATAGTAACAAGGTACCATGACAAGACCAACTACCTCTAGACACAGGCAGAACCAAATTGATTCAAACTAACACACGAATCACACAAGTACAACTCAATATCAATGCACGTACAACTAAAATACATCACAAGTACACTCAGGTACAACTCTAAGAGGGTTACATTGCTTCCAAAAATAACAGATTAGGTATGATAAGAAACCACACACATAACAATCAAGTACTAACTACCAGTACACCAAAACATTACTGACATGGATCACACTGCTTTAATTATCACTTGCAAAACTACTTCCAAAGGTCACCCAGTTTACCTCTCACGGCTCTGGCCCCTAACGGAAGTCATTCTTCACTTTACAACACACATTCAAACCAATACCAAGGGAGCCCAAGTGCATACAAATAGATAAGATGATCTCTCCAACACTAGGAGGAAACATAAATCAAAACTCTCTTCAACATTGGAGGTAACAAGGATAACAATGCCACTCCTTACAAGGAGCCACTATCACATAAACTACTCCTTTCACAGGAGGTACCAAACATCCCTGTACATGGAAATTGGGTAAGAACATTGTCACAACCTCAAGCACTAACCAAGGGAATAACAAACGGTCGACCTCACAAGGCGACAACCCCCAAACTCAAGGCCCACTGGAAGACTTACTATAACGACACATAACGCACTACCTCAAACATGAACACTGAGGAATCAATTGCACAAGCATTTGCGAGGAATAAACTATCTTTGGATACCTTAAATCCACTTCCTTAATATAACTCAATAGTTAATGATGCAAGAAAACTAATTAAACAATGCCTCTTTCAAGCAAAGGAAAAAATTTAACCCAAATATTTAATCCCATAATTACTCTTTCAATAATAAGAAAATCAACATTAACTTCATCCATTCCAAACAGGTTGGTAACCTAATATGACAATCCACATATTTAAGACCCTATCAGGAAGACTTATCAACCCTTATTAATTGATTTCCCTCAAGCGACAATGTAAGGGATTACATTTAAACAAGCAATTTAATCATAATTTCATCTTCTTCGGATTTCCTAAATCCACTTCATTTAATAAAATTCCATCAATTGTTGCCACAATAAATCTGATTTAATAATGTCTCTTTCCGACATAGGGAGAAATTTAAACTAACATTTAATTCCTCAATTACTTGTAAATATTAAAATAATTATTTTCTTTGTCATTTCAAACATACTACTTTCACAATATCTATTTATTCCCTTCAAAATAAATCACTTTAAAAACAGTTAATTCCATAGCTAACACATATGACTTTAAAATCAATTACTTGGCCCTTTGAATCGTATTATTTTAAAATCAAATATTTGCTCTAACAAAGAAAAATAATATTTTAAAATCTAATAATTCGTCTATTAACAACTTATGTTGAAAAAAAATTTATTCTTTTCCAAACTATATCATTTTAATTCCATTATTTCAGCTATTAATCCAGAATCAAGTATTTAATCCTCGAATGTTGCAATTAATGATAATAAAATAAACCTTATTCCTTCGATTTAATATATATATCATTTTAAAATAAAACTCTCGTTTTGATTATAATACATTAATTGAAATTTCTCAATTGCATTTAAATTATGCCATCATTTACTCTACATTTTTATAATTAACCAATATGTATATAAATATACATATTTCATCAACTAATTTTGATATATATTCATACTAAATATTATATAATAAAATATTAAATATAATATATATATTTTATTATTATATATATATATTAGTATTTAATATTATAAAAATATAATATTTGAAATATTAAATATATTTTATTTTAAAAAAATAAAGTCAACAAACTTTAGGGCGCACCCCTGCCTCGGGCCGCGTGCACATTACATGGATTTTTGTGCCACATTTTAAGGCCTGCATTACTAGGCAGCAGACGTATTTTTTCTGGGCCGGGCGGCGGCCATGTTTGACCCACAGTCAAACCCATACCCTGGGCCGGCTGTGGGTAACACAGTCGGCTCCCGTAAGGGCACCGTCTATGTTACACACAACCGAGCCGTAGGTAGAGTGCGGTCAGCGAGGGCAAGGGAGGTGGGGGCTGTGTGGAGGCTCGACCTCCACAACCATCCCCTGTATGGGGGTGGCGGTGGGGGCAATGCCTCCCATAGTCCCCCCAAACCCTCTGCCACTTCACTTTTTTTTTCTTTTTCTTTTTTTTAAAACCTTTTCTTATATTTTTAAACATACGGATTTTCTTTAAAAGAAATCTGAAAATTAATTTTTTAAAGAGAAGGGTTTCTTTTCAAAAATAAAAGCTCATAATTAAAATATGTATAAATTAGATTTCTCACAAGAAATATATAGAATTATCTGAGCAAGTAGAAATTAAAATAATCAAATTACAACCAAACCATCAATTTCTTTGAGAATTTTCATTTTCAAAACAAGGTTTTTTGAAGTTTTCAAACTAGATTTGATCATGGATTATTTTGCAAATCAAACAAATTTTAACCATTTCCAAACAACATAATGAAACTATGATTTCTTTTCCCAAAATGAAACTAATTTAATCAAAGAAAACCTAGTATCCATTGCTTGAGAGATGACAAAATGGTGGAGGTCTTTCTCTTCTGATTCAAGCTTCTTCTGAGCTTCCCCAAAAATCCAAACAAGAAATTTCCTTCCTTCTCCATATTTCTCATTTTTCGTCCTCTCCCATTTTTTTCCCAAAAAATCCAAATAATAGCCAAAAAAAAGAAAATATCTCCCCAACCCCAAAGCCAAACTTTTGAAAATATCTCTAATTTCCAAAAATAAAATTTAAACATTTTCTTAAATTTTCAATTTTAATTTAAATTCAACATATTTTTAATTTCCAATTTGCATAATCAACTTTATTTCAACAGAATTAATTTAATTAATTAGTAAAATAAATCAAATCCAAGATTTAATTATTTTATTAATTACATTAAATTAATCAATAAATAAAATAACATTTTTCACAATATAACCAGATTCTTTTAATTCACAACTTAATGCATATGCCATTCATTTAACTTTCCTAACTTGCAATTTAATAAAATCCAAGAAAATTAAATAGCATTTAATCAACAGAACCAGACAAAACTGACGACACACTCAAGACTAGGGTGATGGCTTGACACGAGAAACCTAGCTACTATCTCCCAATCAAATGCCATTGGCAATGGACATGCTCAGACCTGTGAAACCAGGTGGAGTCAGTGTCTTGTACCTGTCAACCTATGAACAATAGAATATCGCACATGTATAACTGCATCATAGAAAACACACCATGAAGAGGGAATAACGGAATCGCAGGGTGCTCACAAGCAAGTGATGCAATCCCGTCCCCTTCACCCATACAATACTACTAACTGACGAATTTAACATCAATAGTTTAATCCACAGCATAAAGCATCATTAATTCAATTATTCACAATGCTAATCTAAAGCATATCATAATAATAACATCTGAATAAAATACCATCCATCAAAATATAACAAGTACATCATTTATAGACAATGATCAAAGTAATCGAGTGCCAAGGTCCAAGCACTAACAGAAAATACAGCATAACCAAACATAATACTGTTCGATCCAAGAGTAAAACGGAGGGGTCTTACATTTAATATGCAATTTTGAGCTAATTTCATGGAAGTTGATTTATGAAGTTTAAATTATTTAATGAAATATATGAATGCATTAATGCAAATGAATAATCATGCAAATGGTCAAAGTGAAATGATATATGCAAATGGATGAATTAATGGATTTATGAAATGGTTAAATGATTTATGAATATGTTGATGATTAATGAAACAATAAATATTTATGAAGTGAAATAATGAAATAAATAAATAATGGATAAATGATTAAATGAATTAATGGAATATGATTAAATGATATGAATAATGCTTATAAATGATTTAGATGATTAAATGATATGAAAAAATGCTTATAAATGATTTAATGGATAAATGATAAATGATTTAGATGATTGAATGATATGAATAAATGCATGTTAGAGTAATAAGTTATTCCACTTAATTAATTTAATCATATTGGTTAATTAATTAAGTCACTTATTCCTTTAGGTTACTTTAGCTAAACTTAGGCACATTAATAATTATTTATTAATTATTAAGTGTGCATACTAGGGTTTGCCTTTTTAGGTTTTCTTTAGGATTTCATGATCTCCTTCATAAGGATTGATCTCATTGTAATTACATTAATTCAATAATCAAGATTCTGGTTTTGCTTGCACATTCTTGTTTGAGAGTTTATAGAACATCTTCTTGTTTGTTTTGGATATCTGTTGCACGTGATAGGTGATTGCATGCAGGTGATTCTTGGGGACTGTGAAATTGGATTTCTCAACTTCTACATTATAATATTTTAATAATTTTATGAATATGGCGATATGATTATGTGGATGATCAGATGAAATGTGCAATGGATAAAAATGATTACAAGGACATTTTTATGTGTCTATAGTATGTAATGAGGTTTACAAAATAACTTGGTAACCTCTAGAGGCCTAAAGGTTGCACATCCAGTTAGAATTTTTTTTTTCTAACCTCATCAACCTAAGTACACTTAAATATAGTGTACACATAAATTATTCATTCCAATAGATTTAGTTCCTAGAAGAACATGTGCTCTTTATAATATCTTTAATTATGGATAATGTATATTTTTAATTGATTTAATACCATAGATACCAATAATTAATCTTAATCTCAATAAGATGTGCTATGCCTCCTTTACTTAAATTTGGATTTCCTTCTACTTGAATCTCTCTATTATTCTATCTTATTAGAATCTAATATCCATCAACATTCTATTCCTAATTTTTCTTTCATCTTCTATTATCCCTTATTAAAGGCATAGACTAAACTAAAGCATTTCTAAAAATAGAACCTCCTCTTTATACACATTCACATTAATCTAGGTCCCATTTTTAATAATATGTACTTAAATTATACCTTATTTATGGTGTTGTAAAGTTTTGTAGTACACTTTCACACTTATATAGGGCTTCATTAACTAATTATGGTTAATTGAGCTTAATTTCCCCTTTAATTCAAATTTAAGTTTTCTTAATGAAACCTTTTGAAGGATCTATCTCGACACCCAATAATCAAATTGCATGACATTTAGTTTGGAAAATTCAATGTCCTAGAAAATGGTGCTAGGACCCATTCGCCATTTGTGGCGAATGGGTCCTTTCCACATAGGACCCCCCTTTCTACATGCACTTTTGAGGTGGGTTTTTTATGTTCTTTCAACCCCCTGAAGCAAGGTCCTAGAAAGTTGTGCTAGGAAACAATCACCTTTAATGGCGAATGAGTCCTCCTCACATAGGACATCTCTTTTTGAATTTAATTGTGGCAAGATTCTAATGATTTTAATTCCTAGATCTGGTGTCAACTTGAATTATTTGAATTTCGGGGTTAATCTCTAGATTTAGTATAAATATGGGGTTGATTCACATAGTTTCACCTAACAACTTTGAGAGAGCACCCTAATACTTTACAAGAGAATTATAGAGCACTTTAAGTTCATTCACGTACAAATTAGTGAAGTCTTATTGCAGCAATTCTAGATCATTTCATCATGTCAAAGGCATAGTGCATTGAAGCATATTGTTTAGCTAAGATTGTTAATGTAGCATTGAAGATCTACTTGCAAGCATTGTTTCACATCTTATTTAAGATCAAGATCTACATTCTACATGGCCACTTCATGTTATTTTGCAGATTTATACTCCAACACAACTTCCAAGGTATCAACATCTAAATATTTCATGTTTCATGCTTCTATTTCATTATTTCATCATTTGGTTTAATTACTTAAATGGGGTTTGACCGAGGTAAACCCCTATTTACTAACAATCAACAAGTTTTTCTTCTCTTGAATGTGTTTGCAGATTTATAGGTTGAAGATCAAGTGGAGAACAAATTTGAAGAAAAATTGTAAAAGTTTTCAAGTTACAAAGTTATCATTCATAGTGTAAGAACATGGAAAGATGAATACATAATTTATTTCAGACTTTGAAGAGATGAAAATTGAGGATCTAAGAGTGCAAACATTAAGGAACAAAACTTGGATCTCAGTTTCAAAAAAACTAACAAGGACCTATTCGCCACTAAAGGTGAATGAGTCCTTTGTGACCTAAAAACAAGCTTCTTGTAGTAAGGTACACATCATGCCCAATTTTTTGCTTGAAAAACACAATATTTTTTTTTTGAAAACCATACATTAATCTAATCAACCACTCCTAGTATTTGAGGGGTATGCTAACCATGGTGTATGTTGAGTTAAAGAGAAGAAGTTACTACAATTAATCCTACAAATGTTGTAAATTTAATGAGGATGCCATCAATTAATTGGCATGTAATTCATATAATAATGTTAGCATCAAGTTAAAACAACAAGCAAAGAGATCACTATCCTTTGACTTATCTATTAACACTATTATTATCATCCTTATTGATATTATCGCCCATTATTCATTAGTTTCTAATGGTATTATTTCTAATGGATTTATGATTAAACTTAGGTATAAATTTTTCTATTAAAGCAATAATACAATGATAAATAAATTGATGATAATAATTTGAAACTAAACATTAAATATTAAACACTATCTTTGTTCGACATCATTAATTAGTAATATTGACAATGGATAATAGAGTTCGTTGCAAAGGTGATAAAATAAAATGATAGTAATATTGTTTAAAGTCCACTACTATTATATCATTAAATAAAGCAATAATATACTATTAACACCAATAATAATACTACTATCATTACTTTAATCCCTCTGGATTATAATATTATTTTTAAATTTCCAACCAATCCTTACCGAATTTATTTACTACCCTTTAATCATTTAATGAAACGATCACTTTAACCAATAATCCCCAATACACTTTTTGATAATCTCAACATTTAACATTTCTCCTCAAAATTTAAATATGAAAGATTTTTATAGTTCACAAGTTAATTAGTAAATCTCCATTCTATTTACTCATTAATTTTCTTTTTAAGTTTTACTAATTTAATTATTTAAAATTATATATCTACTCTATGAAATAAATTTGAAGGTTATAAAATTGAAAAGTAAGTATTACAAATAAATATATTTTAATTCTTTTAGATAATCTCCATTCTATTTACTCACAAGTTAATTACTAAATCTGTATGAACTATTTACTCATAAGATTAATTATTATATCTCTATTCTATTTACTTATTAATATTTTTTTAATTAATAAAATTAATGAATAAGTATTACAAATAAAATTTGTAAGTAAATACGTTAACACCCTGAATGCTATTTTTGAAAGCCAAAATATTAATCTAATAACAATACTGAAATTAGTGAACAAATAAAATATTAATACCATGCTACAAATCACGTTATTAAAGGAGAAACCATTACTACATTCCACATAACTAATTATAATATTGATGTTGTCTAGATATAATAGATTTACCATCTTACTCTCCTTATTAAATTCAAGAATATACATACTATCATTTATATATACTCATTGATATTATATTAATATTTAATGTTTAAAAAAAAAAAACTAATTAGTAATATCCATACTTCAATTGGTTGGAGAAATGATAAATAGGGAGAATGTGGGATTAATATATATACATATCATAATACAATATCCTCATTAAAGATAGGGACAATATTTACAAAATTTTGAGATGTCTTGACACTTTTTCCTAGCTTTAGGTTTTTGTATCCAATGCAAAAGGGTGCAATGTTACAGACAATCATATTTCTAGTCCTTGGCTTGGATTCATTATTTAACATTGAAATCCCTTGATCATGTGGGAAGTTTTTTTAAATTCTTGAGAATCTCATTTGTGTTTCAACCTTCCAATAGTATTGTATTGATTTTTTTTTTAACAATACACTTCCCTTTTAGAGTTTCACCATGTGGCATGGCATATTTGGTGCCTACTAAGAGATTTAGGTGAAAAAATATCATGTCATGCCCACATATCATGTTGGGTAACCTCGATTAAAGAGTAAATCCATGACCTTTGCAAGTATATGTATCATAGTTAAACATATCATATTAATATTATGTCCAATTAAATGGGGACTAAATTTATACTATATGTTACTAATATATACTATAACATTTACTCGTTGGTTAAACATATCATATTAATATTAACCTAGATTAAAGAGTAAATCCAACTAGCTAAAAATATCATATTAAACATTGATTGGACTAAACATTGATATTAAGCATATCTTATTAATTTTAATAGTATATATATTTCAATATGATATAATGTCTAGCTCATATTGTCTTGATATAATTTTAATCGAGGTTACCATGTTAATATCATATTCTTGAGGTAATTAACACAAATATTTACCACATTCATAATATCATGTTTAGCTCATATCCTTGGATAAGATTCACTTGAAATAGGGTAACCTTTAGTTTAGTCCTACCCAACAAGGTGTGCCATAGAGCACCCTTCTTCAGTCATCCCATCAACAAGGTAATTCGTCAACACATCATCAGGGAAGCTTTCAATATATTCCATCCCAATAATAAAGATATAACCCTCCTTACATCCCATATGGCTACCAAGGTCCTATACCTTCACAATACCCGATATATGACCAAAACCTAGTAGGGCTACAAGGTTATTACACGCAAGGCTTGCAAACAAATGTACCAAAAATAGATATGGAACTAAAAATAGATGTTGTCACCCAACCGATAGATGAAATGTAGGTAGGAAAACAAAAGAAGACCTACACTCTTTAGGAAATTTTTCCATTCCCATTTGATCGTTCCATCACGACACTACCCTTTCCAAAAAACATTGAAATACCTAGGTTTGACAAGTATAGAGGAAAAGGAGATAGAGTAGAGCATGCATGAGACTTCTTAGTATCATGTATGGAGCTACAAAAAAAGATTCCTATCTCATGAGGCTCTTTCCATGCAACCTTATAGGTCATCCTATGGAGTGGTTCACCCGTCTACAACCAGGAATAAGAACTTTTGATGAGCTATCTAGCAAGTTTATAAGCCACTTCTCGTTTAACATAGAGCAAGATGTCACCATCAAATGTTTGTCCACAATAAAATAGAATCAAGGAGATCCATTTACCTCCTACCTATAGAGATGGAGACAGATAGTGAGTCGATGCAGATAGCCCATCCCAAACAAGGAGTTGGTGGATATTTTCATCACAAATTTCCTACCTGAAATAAACTACCAGCTCACTATGGTATGTCCTGTAGACTTTGAAGAAACAATTGAAAAGGGATTACATATTGAGAGATACCTCATTACAAGAGGAGTCCTTAAAACAAATATCTCAAAAGATAGTCACTCTAGCTCAAATTAGAAACCTAAAGTCTGGGCCAAAAACAAGAACGTCAAAAATGATGGAGTGGTAGACACTAGGGAAGTATGGAATACAAAAAACACACATCAAAATAAACCATAGGTGGCACAACCAAGCTATGGTCCCAACAAAACACAAAGTAACCAAATTACCTATCCCAAGATCAATCAGGTTGTAAACCAATAGACAAATCAAGGAGGGAAACATATCCAATATGATCCACCCAGGAGGAAATCCATAGTACTAGGTGATTCACTTCAAATAATCATGGGCAAACTAATACAAAAATTATCATCAAAATGAATGATCGCCCAGATTATGAGGAACCTAGCTTCAAGACACTGTGGTATAACAAGAAAGACTTATGTGAATTCCAAAAGATCAAAGGACACATGACCAACAAATGCATGCACCTCAAACACATCATTTAGGACTTGATAAACAAAGAGGAAGTAGATGTTGAGCATCACCTTGGAAACAAGGACCTTCAAATATACGCAAATCTGATCCCAAACCATGCTAAAAGGAATGAAAAAGGAAAAGAACAAAATTACCACAATGCTAATTACATGTACGGTGACATGGTTTTAGGAACCCTCTCAAAAGTTGATGAAAATAGGGCAAACATAGTAACATACAAGGAGGAGACAACAACTGCAATGTAACTACCAGTCAAGGAAGAATTAAAATACAAGGACCTCCTCCCAAACCCACAATCAAGTCACCAAGTGACTATAACATTGTGGAACAGCTAAAGAAGACACCTACCCTAATCTCAATCCTAGAGTTGTTAAAAATGTCACCCGCACATAGGGAAATATTGGAAAAGGCATTGGAAATGTCAGTACCTAATGACCTCGATCCTATTCAGTTCCAATCCATGGTTGGCACAGAAAATTCCACAACCAAGCCCTCTACATAGAGGTTGGTGTTCACAAAACCATGGTCAAACGAGTATTGATAGATAATGGTGTAGGTTTAAAAATATATACCTTAAAATTTATCAAATAGTTTGGGTATTATAATGATGTCATTGACAAAGGCAAGAGTATCACCATAAGGTCCTATGATGACCTGAAAAGAAATTCTAAAGGAACAGTCAAGTTGCTAGTGCAGATAGGACCGACCATCACAAAAACTACTTGTCAAGTACTAGACCTTGATTTTCCATACAACCTCCTCCTAAGATGCCCTTGGATCCATGCATTACAAGTAGTCCCTTCCACTTTTCATCAATGCCTAATGTTTCCCCATGAAGGAAAAGAAGTAACACTATATGTCGATCTTGAGCCTTTCCATTTATGTGCAAAGTTGGAGGAGAAGTACAATAAAATCCAACATGTTCCTAGTAACAACATAGCCTTCCAATCCTTTTCTTATGTTGACCCTTCCATGCTTATGTCAAACTCAACCAAGAACACATCAAGTGAGCAACTGAAAATGGAATTCAAGGTTCAAGTACTTAACAAGGGTAATGGGAAGTACCATTTGAACCAAGCATTCTGCATCGACAAGCTTCCACCAATGCCTAGAGTATATGGAGGTCCAAAAGATAATTAAGATAGTGCAAATGATAGCCAAGCCCGTGATCTTTACTAGATGGGGAGACATGAAAGATGAAGAAATATTTGAGGACTTCTCATCCATTATCTACAAGGAGGACCAAGAAGAACCAATAAAGCCACAATCCATTTTAATTGATCCTAAGACTAGAGGTTATCAATTAGTTAAACAGTTAAATAGATGGGATACACTCGATCTTGATTCACTAACATCATTTCTTCCTGAATCACTTCTTTACTAATAATTTAATTGAATAATCCTTATTTAATTAATTCATCAAGTTTCCTCTTTTAATTAAATAAATCAACTTTATTTGATTAACTCATCATCTTCTTTTAATTAAATAAATCATTTTATTTAATTAATCCTAATTTTCCTCTTTGATTAAATAAATCAATTTTATTTAATTAATCCTAACATTCCTCTTTTTAAATAAATCATTTTATTTAACAAATCATCTCCTTTAAATTGAATAAATTAACCTTTATTTGATTTAAAGTCTAATATCATCTCTTTTAATTGAATAAATCAAACTTTATTTAATTAAATTTAATATCTCAAATTCCTCTAATTTTGATTTAAATAAACCTAAATATCTAGATCAAATCTCAAATGAAACTAACTACCATCTAAGTTAATTAAATCCTAATTAACTCCTAACACTAATCCTCTTTTCTCTAGCTTTTGCAGCTTGCACATATAAATCAATTTATTTAATTTATTAATTCTTCTATTTCCATTCAAATATGGCATCTCTTTGAAATATTCCCTCAATTTGAAATCTCCCTCCCAAAAGGACTTGTCCTCCAACATGGAATTTGTGGCTCTTACATGTCCTTTTTCTTGAGCCAAGTGGCATTAACTCATCTTTCAACTCTTTCTCCACAAGCCATCTTTTGAATTTTAAACTCCACCTATATGCATTAATTTGTGCATTGACCGAAATGTGCTCCACCTGTCTTCAATAGCATGTTGACAAGTGGCACAATGCCATTGGGTCAAGTTTAATCCCACATTCTCCCACATTCTCATTTCTCCAACCTTCTTTCCTATAAATAAAGAGTTTTCCTATTGATTTGGGATCCACAACTTTATCCTCGATATTATAGTACAAAATTCATACATATACTAATTATCCATTTTCAATATTACTAATTAATGTGGTATGTGAAAACATATCATATGGATAATTATGTTTAGCTCATTGGATCCATATTGTCCATGATATGATAGGATTCCTTAACACAAATATGACCTCGACAATATATCATATTGAAATATATCCTCACTAGTATGGATATTACTAATTAGACAATATATCAAGACAATATTTATTAGTTGAAAGAGGTGAATCTTTATCATATTGAAATATATCTTCACTAATCGAGTATAATATTAATATGATATGTTTAACTATGATACATATACTTGCAAAGGTCATGGATTTACTCTTTAATCGGGGTTACCCAACATGATATGTGGGCATGACATAATACGTTTTCACCTAAATCTCTTAGTAGGCACCAAATATGCCATTCTACATGGTGAAACTCTAAAAGGGAAGTGTATTGTTAAAAGAAAATCAATACAATACTATTGGAAGGTTGAAACACAAATGAGATTCTCAAGAATTTAAAAAAAATTCCCACATGATCAAGGGATTTCAATGTTAAATAATGAATCCAAGCCAAGGACTAGAAAAATGATTGTCTGTAACATTGCACCCTTTTGCATTGGATACAAAAACCTAAAGATAGGAAAAAGTCTCAAGACATCTCAAAATTTTGTAAATATTGTCCCCATTTGCATATTAAGACAAGAAGGAATCCTTAACATTGTAACCTTGATTAAAGAGTAAATCCATGAACTATGTGAGTATTCTTTTAATTTCTATTGAAATTAGAGCTCTGGAACACATCAAAATAGATATTATGAATGTAAAATAAGACAACATTCAACAAAGGCCGATATCAAATTGTGAATCAAATTAGACATGCGAAGATTTTTTTATTTAAAAATGTCTTGATAAACAACAAAAGATTAAACCATTATAGAAGATTGCAACATTTCTCTGGATTTTTATTTGTTTATTTAATAGGAATTGCAATGAAAAAGTATATTATCCATTGTCACCATTTAAATATTGTCTTGATTAATATATATAATAAAACTTTCTCTCGTTGATGAATGCTGTGAAATTTTCTTTTTCTTTGGAATCAAGTGATGCTACATGGTATGTTATCTTTGGGTCCTCTGTTGTGCCAACATTTATGGACTCTACTTCTTCTACTAGGAGTGTTGATCTTTCTTGATATTCTGATATGGGGAGATTGAACTCTCCATCCTCGGGTTCCTTTGGGAGGTTTTCACCTTCAGATGCGTCCTTTATTTTCCTATTTTCTGGATCTAATAGAGCCAAAGTGTGGATTTCCCTAGGGGATCATATTTTTATGTTTTTTCTTTCATTTTTCCATTGGAAGATTCAATCTCTCCACCAAAGTATGCCTCTGTTCAAGCTCCATGATGAACTCTACTTTGTGATCTCCAACTGGTATGTCTATTTGAAGTCCCATGAACTTCACGATTGCCTCATTATTCTGGAATTGATCCATAATAGGTGTATGGTCATACTTTGTCAAAGGCTAAGAAAAACAAAGGATCAAGAACAACCATTCCAACACAATGTGGAATGAGGTTGTTTTTTTGCAACATGCACTACTCACTCTAGGGTAGTGGAACCTCAGTCTATCCACTAGGTGAGTTATCCCAATCATGTGTGCTCACTCTGATGTATTGCAACCTCAATCTGTCCACTAGGTAAGTTATCCCAACAAGCTCACTCTGGGGTAGTGGAAGCTCAGTCTATCCACTAGGTGAGTTATCCCAACAAGGTGGTAAATGAGAAAACCATATTAGCCTCCCATACCATATCGATGTTATCCTCCTAAAAAATTTGATAAGGCACCACAATGTAATGATTTTGAATGTCATGTTTGTAAGCTTTTGTTAAAGGGGATTTTTCTTTGTTCATATAAGGTTTTCTTCTTAGGGAACATCGTTCCTAACACCTCCAAGAGAGGACAAGTCAAGAATATCAGATCACCACTTATGGAATGCCTCTCGTTTCACATCATGCCACGAAGGCATATCATATGCTTAGAAATATCAAACTCTTGGAGGAAATCAAATCCAATGAGACCACCAAGAAAAAATAAAATCGCACCATAAAATATGCCAAAAGATGTTATCAATGTATGCACCCACTTTAAAGTAGTTGCTACACCATTACTATGAGCAATTTATTTAAATTAGCCTATTTTTTTGTTCTAAGACATGAGAGTTTTCTTCGGAAAACCTTATGAAAATTTATATGTTTCTAAAATAAAGCTATGCCATGAAATAGGAAGGGTTGCCCCCAAAAATACATAAGGGATCTATGGATCCAAGGTCAGTATATCTTTGCTACATTGTTGTTTTAGAGCTTGAAACTATCATCATTCCCCAAACACTCATAGAACTAGAAGAATGACACAAAGAGAGAAAAAACAAAGAAAAGACCTTTTGGTTCAACATGGAAGAGACCTACATGTCTCGATGCCTCGCGTCATCCCCAAAAGGAAAACACAAGACAAATGAAAAGTATAAAAATTTTACATCATAGAGGAGAATGTAGGTACATATAGAGGAATGCACATAAACCTCAGAGAGAGATACATCAAACAAAACATCATAGGGGATCAGATTAAACACATGCAATCACATAAAGAAATGTGAAAAAGAAAAAGAATAGTAAGCCACATGCAAGTCAACCTAGAGCAGGTTGTCTACATCCCAATCTCGGTAGGTTTAAATGGAAGGCAAAAAACTAGCCAAAGGGACAGCAATAAATGAATTAGGGTGAAGCCACAATAGTGGTTTACAATTCAAGTGATGAAGGAAAAATCACAAAAACTGAATACATGGCAAAAAACTTGATTTTAGGGGTTCGTACGAACCTATTGGTTCGAGCGAACCCATAAGGGGTTCATTTGAACCTGGGTTCAAGCAAACCCTTTTAATTCTTTCCCGCCCAAAAACCCAAGAAAATCCCTTATGGAAGGGAGGTTTGCTCGAACCCCTAGGGGTTTGTACAAACCCCCCTTATTCCTCATCCACCCCCTGAGACACAAAAAAACTCTATATTTTTTCACTTTGAAGCTCAGGTTGAGGATGAAAATGGAGGATACTTCATAGACCCAACTGGAATATGGTATTTCTCGGAATGAGCTATCCAACGAATATAATTTTAATATCTTTTGGTTTTATTATGTATGTGTTTTTTTAGTTTTATTAAACATAGGTTTTTCACCAAAAATCAAGCTCTCTGTTTTGCACATGTGGAAAAATAGAAGATTATCGAAATAAAATTTTGAAAAATATTTTTAGGTTGGGTATTGATGTCCTCGATCCATTTAAAAAAAAAAATTGAATTGCGGTACATACATAAAAAGCTATGTTGTATACGGTCCGTCTATGTCTGAATTGTAATTGGTTTGACTTCAAAACTTGATTAAGGAAAAAATATTTAATAAAACACTATGAAACCAAATGAATTGGCTAGATATCATAGTTACAAATCTAAATTTGAAAAAATTAGAATTTTATCCTTCATACAAAAAAAATTATGTTGTATACGATGAGCGTCACTCCTTAAAAATGTTGTTTTTTAAAAATATCTAGTTTTTGAAGGAGATGGAAAAATAAGTGCAATCTGATTTCAAAAAATTGAAAAAAATATATTTAGAATCTATAGACAAAACGTCACAAATCACTAGTTTTCATCATCTTCAAATTCCTCATAGTTTAGCTGCTATAGTTGCCCGAAAGTGAAGATTTAGTTAAAAAAAATTAGTTCAGTGTCCAGTTTGCCCAAAAATTGTAAACCAATATTGTGGGATCATCCCTAAACAACATAAAATAAAATCAGGAACATACACTTAAACTGGAACCGAATTCTAAGCAACATAAACAATATAGAAAACAATAAGGGTATCTTGTTTTGTTAAACATTATAAGTTAAACTTCATTGTTTTAATATATTACCAATTAAACAAGGAATAAGACAACATCAGGAGAAAGGAAAGGTTGTAACACCCCTCCGTTTTTCTTTATGGATTGGATAGTGTGTCCTTGTTTTGCATTGATTTATAATTCTGGATATTCAGATACTTTATCTTGTGTGTGTATTTGATCGCTATTTATTGAGCGATAGACTATTCTATGTGATGTGATTTGAGTTATCTGATGATTTGGTTTACATGTTTTAATGGTGTAATGATGTTAGTTGATATAACATGTTAGTGCATATGAGAATATTCGATGTATTGTGGAAGTGTCAATTTTGATGAGTGTATTGGTGAAGGGGACAGATTCGCATCACTCGCTTGCGAGCGCCCTGCGATTCTATGATTTCATCTTCACGGTGTGTATTTTATGCTATTTATATTATATGATGTTCGTTACTATGTTTTCAGGTTTGCAGGTACATGACACCAACTCCACCTGGTTTCACAGGTCTGAGCGTGTTGATCCAATGGTTAAGTTGAAGGGAGATAGTAGCTAGGTAACATGTGTAAAGTCTACACCCTAGCCATAGTGTGTCGTCAGTCGTTTGTGTCGAGTCGTTGTTTGCCTTACTTTAATGTTATTTAATTCTAAAAGATTCTTGATTGGGAAATAGATGTTAGAATAATTGCATTATATCATGTTGATGATTATTTAATTTAAATTATGCAATGTTGATAAAAGTTTATATTTAAATTAATTAATTATATTTAATTTATTTAATTGATTAAATTTAATCCAAGAGGTTGAATCTAATTATTAAATAATTAAATTAATTAATTAAATGTGATGCAAGAAAACTAAAAGAAATAAAAGAATTAAAATTAACTTGCAATTTAATTTCAATTTGTGGAAATTTAATTATTTTGGAATTTCATTTCAATTAAGTTGAAATTAATTTAGAAATTGAAATTGGATTTTAAAAGCAAAGTTGGTTTTCAATTTTTGGAGATAATTGATATTTAGATATTTTTAAGTTTCGGTGTTGCATGCAAAATCAGATTTGGTTGTGCAAAATATTTTTCAATTAGGCATGTATGTGTGAGGGGAATTGAGGAATGAAGATTGGATTGCAAAATTGATGTTTTGGAGAGAATTTTTGAAGAGGGAAAAACTTCTTCTGGTGTGAGAGAATAAATTTTGGAAAATTGCACAAAGGAGGGTTTGTGGAAATTGTTTGGCTATAGATTTAATTGGAATTATCCAAGAAATCTTTGTGGTGTTTGTGGATTATTTTCTTGGTTGGAATCATTAAATTGTTGGATAGAAGCTTTTGAGGAAGCTCAACATCAAATCTTCATTACCTATATCTTTTGGAATCAGGTTTTATTCTGTAATTTGTGTTGTTCTTTGAAGGTTTTCAAATTGTTGTGATTAATCAATTTGTTGTTAAATCAATTGAGAAAACGAAATTGTGAATAGAAGAAAGAAATTAGTTAATTAAATTTAAACCTTCTGTTGTTTTTGTGGAAACCTCTTCAGGAAAATTGTGTAATTCTCTGTAGAAGTTAATTTAATTGAGAAAATGGATTGTCCTGTTGTTTAAATCGAACTTTGAGGTCAGACAAAATAGTAGATTGTTTTTAGAAAATTTAAACCTCTGTGGAAAAAACAAATCTCTTTTGGAAAACTACTGATTTGCAATTTAGATCCATATGATTTTTCTTCTAATTGTTCATGAATTTGAGAAAATAGTTTAAAAGAATTAATTTTACAATCTCTATAAAATTTGAATTTTCTAGAAAATGGTTTTACAATTTCACCTGTAGGTGAATATTTCTTACAAAATCTCCCTATTTATCTATTGTGGAAATTCGTTTATATATATATATATATATATATAAATTGATTTATATATTAAATTGTTCTGGTTTAAAACAAATTTGTTACGCCCTCCGTACGGTGGACGAAATTCCAAACTTTAAAGAGGGGTTTCCTTTATTTAATAATGTTTTAGTTTTAGCGAATTTTGCGTTCGCCGTTTTCTGTGTTTTATGTGATGGGCGGATCCCTTGTTGGGCGTGGGCAGGTATGGAGAGGACCTACCTCCCCACAGCCGCCCCCATATGGGAGCGACTGTGTGGAGGAAGACCCCTCCACACCTCCTCCTCCTTTCGCCATTCTGTGGGAGTATGGGAAGCGGCAGGAGTATAGCCGCGCCCCCTCTCTTTTGCATTTTATTTTTTTTATTATTAAAATAAAACAAGGTAACCCTCGGCTGACAAATTTGCCTCGGCTTCGATCTGTGGAATTCGCCTCGATCCCTGTGCGATTTGCCTCAGTTTCGGTGTAGGTTATGTGTTGTTACTTTTATTAAATGTATATATATATTCTATAAATGTATATATGTATTTATATTAAAATATAAATATATAAATATATATATATATATAAATATAAATATATATATATATATATATATATATTTTATTATTAGATTGATTTATTTTTTAATAAAGGGTAACATGTTTCTATGATTTATTAGAAATTGATGAAATAAAAATATAGTTGGATTAATGTGGGTATGGATTATTTGAACAAATTAAATATATAGATAAAGATGTATATTGGATGTGTCTTATTAAATAATTAATTGAACGCAATGAAAGATATAAGAAAGTATATATATATACATTTGAGAGAATAAATAATATTTTATCTTATTATATTTTGCTGTTGCAAAATAGGTATTATTGGTATGTTAAAAGAAATGAATAGTATGTGTGGGAAAAGTATAGAGAAAGATATTTAATTAAATGGAAGTAATTACTTGTTTTAAAGGAAATATGTATTTTGTTAATATGATTGAAGAAAATAATGAGATATATATATTGCATGAGTAATATGAGTAGGTATATTTAAATATATACATAGTTTAATATTTTGTCTTTTATTAGATAGATGCATGTAATTTAGTAATGCATGGAGATTTGAAAAGATAAATGATGAATGCATGAACTAATAGATATAGAGAAAAGATAGTTTACAAATTGAATATATTCATGTTCTAATAGAGAATTGAAAAGATATAGGTTTTGGATATAAACATAGAAAGGTTATTACCAATAATTTTATGTGGTATTAAGAGATAATTAAGGAGTTGTTGCAATGAAAAGTCAATTAGTTACCTTAAGTTATTTATTTCTATTAGAGCAATTTAATTATTGTGAATGAAATTATGAATGAGATATGGATTTAGAATATCCAAATATACCAATACCCTCGTGATTGTCTTTTATAATTATTTTCCTCATATGTTGCAAAAGGGGTTGTGAGTTTAAATTGTTTAAGATTCCCTATTATGAAAATGGAAGATGGGTATATGGTTATTTGAGTAAACTTTGTCATTGTGCCATTGACTTTGTAGACGTTACCTATTGCTTGAGTATGGATTTAGGAAATCCAAATATTAGATTAGATTAATGACTTGATTGCTTTTGTAGCTATGTCATCATGTGGTATATTGGGATATGGGATTAAGTGTTAGTCCAATCTTGTAAGTCTTCCAAAAATCTTAGAGGTTCAAAGAGGGTTGTCGATTCATTATGTCAACCAGTTGTTTTTCTTTGGGTAGTGCATGGTCTCTTTTCAATAGTTACCCGGTTTCCACATACGGGATTGTTTTGTACCTCCTGTGAAAGGAGTGGACTATGTGTTGTTGCCTCCAAGATATTTGGAGTGTGTCCTATTATTTGTTTCCTCCTTGTGATGGAGTGGTTTTGATACCTAGGATGTATGCACTTGTGATTCCCTTGGTGGATAGTTTGTTTCTGTGTTGTCGAATAGAAGAGTGGCTTCCATTAGGGGCAAGAGCCCGGAAGAGGTAGGATTTGGGTAACCTATGGAAGTGAGTCTAATCAAGTGATAATTAAAGTTGAAATGAATATTGGGGAGTACTACACACTAAAAAGATAAGTTCTAGCTTCACTCATAGTCAAGTGCTAGTTAAGGCTTGGAATGAGTGGAAAGGCCTGGAATGGCATAGTCATCTATCTCGTCTGTACGAGAGGTATTTGATTCCGCACTAGCTAGTATGAGGGCCGAAGGTCGGTAGAGGCCACTAGGATCACCGGAGCCTATGAAGATCCACTGAGGGTAACTTATTATGAGTTGTGCAATGTCACTCTGTCTAGGACAATAGTTGTTAGTCTTTATGTTTTGTGTATGGTTCTTTGAACATACTTGATCTATTTTATGTCTGGAAGCAATGTGACTATGTCAATGATGTGAGAGTTGTTCTTGTGTTCTTACATTATACATGTGTTATATTTATGTCATACTTTTGTTTGGTTGAGTCAGTATGAGTCTGCCTTTGGTTAGAGGTTGTAGATCTTTGTCCTTGTTTCATTGTTACTATCTCCTAGCATGCGGGGTGGTCCTTCGGGTACCACTTGGTTGGGTGGAACATGCACCAAAACCGTTGGGTCCCTATTTATCTTCAGTACTTGGTGGCGAGACATCCAATGGGACAGCTTGCGGTTCTTGAGTTATTCTTGCATTGTAATATTTCTAGTTGTATTATATATTATTACCCCTCTTTTGTTTACGAGGTGGAATTTTGTAATTGTAATACCTTATGTACTATTGCCTCATTCTGGGAATGAGTGATGTAATTATTGGAATGAGTAAATGAATATGAAATTGTATCTTGGATGTTTATCTTATTATGTTATGTGGTATCCTTGTTGTATGATGTTTATTTCATAAAGTATTAATACTAAGGTTATTTGTTATTTGTATGTGTGGGTTTTAGTAATCCCAACCTTGTAGCCTTAGAGGTTGTTGTTAATTAGTAAGTGAAAGTGTATGTTAATTGCACTTTAAAAAAAAAAAAAAAAATTGGTTCACTTTGATCGTTAATTACAACTTCCTTTAGGGTTACTTGGCGGGGCATTACAAAGGTGCTTTGATATGACAAGAAGTGCAAAGGAAGAGAAGGAAAGAAATGTCCAGTCAATAGAAACTATAATAAATATTCAAAGTCACAATTAGGCATGGTTTTTTGGCATTCAAGGAAGTACAACAACTATCTCTGGAGACTCTTGAAGGGTAGTAGAAATTGCAGACATATCTGACAACAACAACTTGCACTTAGCTTCAAAGTTAATTCTTGCAACTTTGACTATTGTTGTTTTCATCCTTGTTTTTGAATTATAGGTCTAAGTTTTATTAAGAAAGTGAAAACAAATGAGTTGTATGTGGTACGATTGATAACAGACTCAACATTCATTGCAGTAGAAGACTCATATTGCAACATGTAAAGCTCTTTTGCTGACATCTACAATTAGCTTGTTGCAGCCTCATCAGAAGTAGTAGCCCAAATCTCGCCTGTGTGGTCTTCCATCTTTAGCTACAATAAATACTGAAAGTTACCATCAGCTATTGTTGTCTGGAATTTAGGGTAGAACCATGTGTTTTGTGCGGATTCTTCACACTTTTTCTTACATTGTCTTCCATTGGCTTGCAACGGACATGCAGTGTAACAAAATGCATCAATTTTTATAGATTTTACTATTACCTTGAGAGTGGCCTGTAAATTTTCTGGCAAGCCAAGGCAGTGATCCAAGATATATGAAATGGTGACTCTTCCATTTACCAAAGCAACCTTTCGAGGGACCGTCTGAGCGGGCTCAATAGCAGGTGGCTCAATATGTCCTCTTTGGGCCAAGGGTTGTGCTTCTAGGTCCATGTTAGGATTTATGTATAGAAGAGTCCCTATGGTTGTGTTTGGTAATGTTCCATTGAAATACCCAACACATGCATTTTTAATAGCAAGGATGAGAACTGAAGGAGGGTTGTACAATATTTCTAGCTCGTCACCCTTTGCTTCCCAATTTGAGCCCCATAGATTAAGATTGATGCAAAAGGATGAAAAATAATTAAGTCTAACAATTCTATGAATTGTTTCAGACTGATCCTTTCTTTGTATAGTCGATGCCTTTCCCACATGCACCATAGTCCCAATAATATCAATCCAACTGTTATTGCTACAATTTGTAATTTCATTAATTAGGATGAATTTAAATACTTTCTCTGGCACAAAGGCCTCATCATCACAGCATTTGAACATTGAGTTTTGATCCAAAATGATTTCCATGTGGCTGTTCAACTTATTAAATTTCCTATCTGCTTGTCTTACTAACCCCTTTGACACACAATAAGTATGACCCACCTCAACCCTATCATAATACAATTCTGCTATGTCATTAAAACAAGTGATTCATATTTTTGTTCCCTCATTGTCAATAATGTCAAAGCTGAATACTTGGCCCTCGCGTCCCTATTTGCTGTAATGATGCATGTCCCTTTTTGTTGTTACCCACCCTTTTATTGTCCATTTGGTTTGGTAAACATTGATCCCTTTAACAGGACTAATATTTGCAGGATTATTTTGTTGTCTTGGGGATGTATTTATCCCAAATGTTGAGGCTTGTTTGGATGGGGAGGGCGATCCACAACCAACTATTTATTCTTCTTGATCTCTAAACAAATATCTAGGTTTTCCAATTAGGTGGCAATCTGAAATTTTGACATCTAAGGAAAATATCACAATCGCCCTGGAATCAAGTGAACATTAAATATTTTTAAAGATAGTCTCCACTAACAAGAAAGCATAAAACAAGTACAAGTAGTGTAGAACAATTTCTAACCTTGATTCCCGCAACTTCCTACACAAATAGTTTGTCAAGCACAAGATGGAACCTATTTTCAATCCCCCTGTAAACAAAAGGTCAGTGTATTTTGTAGGCAAAGTACCTATTTGTAGGTGGGTTCCATCAGAGAGGACAACTTTGTAGTGGTCAACTAGGCTTTGATCACCTCCAATTTTTTGAAAAGACATTAGTTGGAGAACTAGAGATGAACCAATATCTCCAGCATCAATAGATCATATTGCATGTGCTGTCAAGGCTGGATGCACCTTTGTATCCTACAAGCTAGTTTCACTCAGGCTAGTGGAAGCAATGAGATATTGATGGTTGTGACACAAGTCTAGAAGCTAAGAACAATGCCAAGACATTTGAAAACTATAACGTTTTCCCCCCTAACACATAGGTGACTCCCAAATGGCTAGCAAATTGAAAGGAGAATCAAAGATGAAGATTTTGAATATAAATTAGTTATAATATATATCACAACAACTGTTAATTCAAATGAAGTATATTCACAGTCCACTACATGCACATGGAAAAGTATCAAATTAATTGTCAGTAGCAAAAATAAAACAAGGAATAGACTTACAAGACTCCTACTTGAGGATTGTTGATTAGCTTGCGTAGAGCAAAATTCCATCGACATTGTTGGGGCTGCTCTTTAAAAATATGAGAGTTGCAACACCGGCGGTTGACTACAAGCTCTATGACCTCAAAACACAACATGATCTTTCAATGTTTTTGCATAGACATCAACAATATGACAACAAAGGATTAATAAAAAAAAGGGTTGAATGATTCATACGACACTTAATATATAATTAATTATTGCATATTTTTTGTTTCATCTTTTTAATCTTTTAAATTTTTTTATACAAACATCAACAATACGAGGGAAAAAAAGAAGAAGCAAGAAGGCTTCAATGTTGTATACAATAGTTAATATATAGTATATTGTTTGGAGAATGCCTTGTAAAGGTTCAAAGAAATAAAAATCTATTTTCACAAAGCAATAAAATTTGGGAAGAGTGTGTAGGTACATTGTTTACATCTGCTTTGACATACATACATATCTATACATAGGAAAATTTTATATTTTTTTGTATATGGTTTGAGTTCTTTGCAAATGGCTGCAACAAAATAAAATAGTCTATGTTGTTTTCCATAAAGCATTGTTAATTATTGTTCTCTAGCTTTGGCTATATCATTTCATTTTCAATAGATAATAAAATAGTAAATTCTATAGAGCTTATGTTGTTATCCAAAAGGCATTCTTGACTATCATTACCACTCATTTTATTTTCCCCATGTACAAAAATCTATATATGTGATATTATAGGCAAAAAACATTATTATACAACACTTAAAATACAACTTATGATTCCAAGTATGTGTCAACAAAATAAGCATAGGCATCACTATGTATCAATGTTCTTTGCATCCACTATAACATAAATATATTCTTGGACATAGGGCAAATACACTCTCCAATAGTACAATCAAATGTTTGTACAATTTTCGACAAGGCATTGCTAGTGGTCGTTGTGTGGCTTTACCATCTACGACAACTATGACCAAGGAGAGAAAGCTTCTGTGAAGGTCCAAGTTCAATCATGTGTTGTCAAGCCACTATCTAGCTGGCAGGAGGTTTATTTTGGGCTTTCATACATGGGGTTGTAGTTAGGAAAGCAATCCAAAAGTGCCAACTACAATAGTTTATTGCCCATTTTTTCTAGACGCTCAAGAAAGCAACCAACAAAGACAAAGCAAGAGGGAAGAGGTACAGTTGAACCAAGCAAGAAGAGGTGCAATTTAAAAAAACCCTTTGTATTTCCAGCTCTTCTCATATATACTTGTAGACATGGTTGTATACATGTATATATGTACATATACATATACAGAAGCATGTATGCATGCAATTCAATGTTGGCAGTGCATACAATATCTATATATAGTTCTGTGTACATAAATGTCTCTACAATACATTTGTATCTGTGAGTGTGTTTGTATGTACATGAAATTTGTACTTGTATCTTTCAGGATATGCATCTATGTCTATATATATCTCTAGTTGTCTACTGTCAGCACATGCCACACAAAGACAGTCAACAATGACATATTGAGAAGATGATGAACTGTTTGATTACTTTGCAAGAATTTCTAGTAGACATAAACCATACAACAAATACTAAAGTATCTCTTCCTTTTGTTGCATTTCATTGTTCCTTTTCTCTATGCTGACATATATGTATGCAAAATAGAATGTACACAAGATTCATATAAACTCATCCCCATGAGCATTTATTGCCACATACAATGTGCTTAAAAACTCTCTAAAGTTAGGAAAATACAATAAATTGTTGTATCACTTCAGCTCTGGCTATATTGTTCCATATTTGGTTCACAATGCAATAGTGAAAATCAAATAGTATAGCCTATTCAATAGCCTCTTTCTGAGAATGAAAAAGCACACCCTAACCTAGATAACAACAATCAACAATGTCCCATGGAATCAATGTTGTTTGCATTTGCTATGATATATACACATATATGTCTATATGGCCCTACATTGTCTATCACTTTGGTTGATAGTGCCAATACCAAGACTTCTGTATTGGTTTTTGAAAGAGGGAAGAGGCACATTTGAAGTAAGCAAGTAGAGGTGTTAGTGGAGGTGCATATTGGAAAAACCCTTTCTAAAGTATTTTTAAAACAGTTCATGTTATTTTCCATAGGTCTTCACTCATTGTTGTTCTCTTGCTTAGGGTCTATTGTTTCGTTTATGTTGTTTGTGAAGCCACAATAGTTGGAAGGCCATATTGTTTGTTTCTGCGCTAGATTGCTCCTGTGGATTGTTGTGTTTTGTTGGTTTTTCCATCTGGGTCACTATTGAAAGCAACATAGTTTCAAAAATAGTTTATGTTATTTTGGAAAGACCATTCTTGATTGCAGTTCTCTAGCTTAGGGTACAATTTTTCATCTATTGAATCAGTATAGCCCTAAAGTCTGGAAGGCAATACTTTTTGTTTTTTTACTCGATTATTACTATGAATTGTTGTGTTTTATGAATTTTTTTGTTTGTTTTTCCTATTGAAATAACTCTTCAAACCAATACACTTCCATTTATTATTCGAGTTCTATGCCAAAGGATTTCAATAGGTTTGTCACTGTCAGATTTTGATTGTTGTATACTTTTCGTGTAGTGGTAATAGTTGTAAGTAACACCCGCCATTTAAATCCTTGGAAAACATAGAAAATGTCTACGTAATTTTCAATAAGCCATCGTTGCATGTGGTTCGGTGGCTTTACCTTCTATCAAAGGTGTAAGCGAGAAGCGAAAGCTTTTGTATATGTGGAAGTGCAATTATCTACTCTGGAATCTTTGTGAAGATGGCTAGAGCCTATTTTTTTGTTTTTTCCATGGCGTAATTGCTTTATGCTTTCCATGTACTAGTGATGGTTGTAAAAACACTCACCATTTTAAACCTTGAGGAACACAGAAAATGTCTACGAAATTTCCAACAAGGCATTGTTGGCTCTTGTTTTAATGCTATATACCTACTATCAGACATGTGAGTGAGGGGGGTAAGCTTCGGTGAGGATGAAAGTTGGATCAAGTATTGTCTAGATTTTGTGGAGGTGAGTGGAGGTTATTCTGTGAGGGTGCCCATTTTTTGCAGGGAGGCTAGCAACAAGAGGTGTGTTTGAAGCAAGTGGGAAGAGGTGCGAAAAAAAAAATTGTTTCATTTATGGCTTTCGTTGTGTAGTTATGGTTGCAACACAGTAAAACAGTTAATGCTATAGAGTTTACGTTTTTCTTTATATTGCCTATCTATTCATCGGTTGCATTGTTCCTCTCTAAGTTGGAGTTTGCAAGAACTTTTTTTGTCTTTGTTGCAATGTATGTATATGGATTGTTTTCCATAGGCCATTGTTGAGTCTTGCTATCTACCTTTAATTTTTTTGTTCCATATTCAATCAGCTTCACCTCTTGACTTGTGCTATTCTCCTTTAAGTTGGTGTTTTATGGCTATATTGTTTCCTTTCTAGTAAGGCCCTACTAAAAAAAAAACAATTCGCTAACATTTTATTGAAACCATTATTGTTTCATTTGTATTGATTTTCAAGTTATTGGACAATGCAAAAAATGGAAAATATCCTCCAACAACAACTTTCACAGAAACTCTATAACAAACAGATCCACTTTATGTTAATTTCAATAGGGCATTGATGGTTTGTGTATGGTGCAAATGGTTGCAAATGAAACATTGATGAGCAATGGCATGTCTAGATTTGGATGTATCCCATAGAAGTTGCAAACAACATAGATACATATTGAAACATTGTTGCAAGAATAAGTCGTATTTTGAGCATTGTATCAAACGTTAATGCCACCATCTCTGTAAAACTTCTTCTCCACATAACTTCAAAGAGATTTTCAACAAATTATGTGTGGAAAAATGTTTGTTATTATGCATACTGTAAAGCCAAATATATATGAATTTTTTCCACATCTTATTTTATAGACGCACATATGTGCACACAAGAAACGAAAAATGAAAGACTACATCAAATAGCAAAACCTACACAACACAAAAATTCATAGTAACAAATCCATCCAAAACCATTGCCACAAAAAGCAAATCATAAATCAAACAATATTCTTTTCAACAAATAATATAGTCTTTTGTACAACACAATCAACAATGCGTATATATGTGCATCTAGCTATATATATATATATATATATATATATATATATATATATATATATATATATATATATATTAGACTAGCTTTTTTTTTGCAGCTGCATATACATGTATTGCATGCATTAAATATACCTTTTTAGCCATTATTTATTTCAGCCTCAAAAAAGGAGATATTAAAATGATAGACTATATAGTAAGTTTAATAAGAAGCTTTGATTTCACTATGGATAAGACGGTGGGTATGTGCAAGATCATGATGAACCAAAAAGTGGCGATATGTAAGTGATATGATGGCCCATGTGGCTAATGACATTTTTTACCCAAAATTGATGAAATGAAAAGGGTTTTTAAATGAGATTCTCAAATTTCCACCAATATAAATTATGATTTACTTTCAATTTAATAAATAATTATTATTCATTTTCTATTTGAATTACAACTAAAGTCCTAATTGATAGGTTGATTGAATAACATCTATAGCTTTCAAACGGTATCACATTTTTTGAATCCGAAGCATGTATCACATTCTATGCTTCACATACTATAGGATTTTTAAAAAAAATGAATTTCATGAAGTTTTGACCAAGTTAAGGTGGTTAGACATATGAGTTTTTATATTTTTTAAAAGTTGTAATAAAAAAATCATAATTAAATATTTACTTGGAAAAAAATTACAAAAAAATATGCATCACATCGGGACATGAGTCCTCTACTTATATCTAAAATATTTTAAAAAAATATTATCATTTTATTGTGGTTAGGGTGGTCAGATAGACACCTACTTCTTATTTTTTCCCTGAAATTTAAGTACTACTGCATTGAAATTTAAACTTCTCACCAAATAGGTTTTTTGTTTTTTTAGATAAACCTAGTAGTTTAGAAACTACATTTAATTTGATACAGATTATCTTGTTACATATTTTTGAAATAATCTAGATAACTTATTCAAATTTTTACGTTGCAAGTTTCCTAACTGCAATTTTCTGAATTTTCATCGCCGCTTAAGGGCCTATTTTTTCCATGATGATCCTACACATACTCGGGTGGACGATGTATGTTCTTGCTCAAGAATTTTGGGAGAGCTAATCATGCTCCATGACGCAATATGACAGGGTCGAAAAGAAGCCTCACTTTCTTGTGTTTGATTTTATATTTCTTATTTGCACATGTGTTTGTTTATGAGATTAGATGCAAACAACATTCATTTGTTTGGAGGCCACCTATGGATATATCTATGTAACAAACTATGATGGTCCATGATCCAATATGGTAGAGTTGAGAGAACTATTTCTTTTTCTACGTTTATTGTTGTAAGGTTTCGATGTAGTGGCAATGGTTGTAAGTAACACCTACCCATTAAAATCCTTGGGAAACAAAGAGAATGTCTGCACAATTCTCGATGCGAAATTCTTGGGTGTCATTCTTTGGGTTTACGTTGTTCTTGAAGATAGTTGTGAGTGAGGAGGGTAAGCTTATGTGAATGTGTAAGCTCCACCATTGGTTTTAGAGTTTTTGTGAAGGTGGTTGGAGGTTATTCTATGTTTTTTGCATGGGGCAATCGTTGCAAAAGAAGTGCAAAAGTGTCGGTTCTGATAATTCTTTGTCAATTTTTTGTAGGTCATGGGGAAAGAAGGGAGTAGAGAGAAAGCAAGCCAGAAGAGGTATATTTGAAGCAAGCGTGAAGATGTGTGGGAAGAGGTGCATACTGGTAAAACTGTTTGTCGAGTATTTGGAAAACAAATTATGTTATTTTACAAAGGGCATTGTTGATTGTTGTTATGTAGTTTAGGTTATATTGTTCTGTTTATGGTTTCTATGTAGTTGCAAAGGGTGGAAGGCAGTGTCAATTTTTTTTCTCTAGCTTAGTCGGTTGCAATAATTATTTTCCCATTTTTTGCAAGCAGTGGAGGAAGAAGGGAGTTGAGAGAAAGCAAGCGGGAAGAGATGTATTTGACAGATGTGGGAAGAATTGCAGGGAGAGGTGCATATTGCAAAGACTGTTTCATGAATATTTCAAAAATAGTTTATCATCTTATCCAGAGGGCATTATTGCTTGTTGGGCTCTTATTACAACCATCTCTAGCACACGCAAACCATACAACAATTGATGTTGATGACAAACAACATTTAAGAGAGAAAATATCCACACTGAATTTTCCCTCAATTGACTGGCTGAGAAGGCAACAAATTCAAACCTTTTTTTGACCATAATAAGGCCTTGCTTCAGATTAGTCAATATATTACAGGCAACAAAAGATTTGAATTTTCAGCCCTCTTGAAGAGTAAATTGAGAGAAAATTCAGTCTGGATGTTTGTTGTCTTCATAAATTCGAAGGTGAGCGGTTATGTAGTGAGGAAAAAATATGGTATACACATCTATTCAGATATAGCAGTCTATATATAAGTAAATACATACATTAGTACATATAGATATATATATATATATATATATATATATTTGGTTATATGTGTCTATTCTTGATTGAACCTTAAGGTCTTTATTGTATGTATAGATATGTCAAGTTTATTTATATCAGTATGGTTGTTTCCTTCTTCTCAGGTTGGATTGCCACATAGTGTTATATCTGCACAATTGGTGTTTGCTATTTGAATTTTTATATGTATGTGTGCCTATGTATGTTTATATATGGTCATTTCCAATAAGCTATTGTTCAATAAAGGATTTTCTATGTTGTTGTTAAAACCATTATTGTTTCATTTGAAGCTTCTGATTGTGGTTATGGTTGCAATGCTATATAGTTTGTGTTGTTCTCCAAAAGGCATTGTTGACCAATGTTCTCTAGCTTTGGTTATATACTACAAGAAACAAAAGATTTGAATTCATAGCCCTCTCGCTGAGTCAATTCATAGGAGATTAAGACTGGATGTTTTCTCTATTCACAAATTTGAAGGACAGGATTTATGCAAGAAGTGGAAAATATGGTATACACATCTATTTAGATATAGCAGGCTATATATAAATACATATGTACATGTTTACAGATACATATATATATCTGCCTATGTGTGTCTGTTCTGGATTGAACCTTCAGTTCTTTATTCTAAAATTCAATGACTAAATATTTCACTCTCAACACCTTGCTATGCTAATTAAGTATCATATGAACCATGAGTGGAATTCATTATAATAAAAATTATATATCAAACAAAGCAATATTTACAAAGGAACACAAAACATTCATTTTTTTTCTTTTTGAGAACATAGTTATTTATTAGGGAAGAAAGTTGTTCTTTGTTTCATCCTCAGAAAGGAATTCTCACAATAATAGGGTTTATATTAAACACAATAAGAAACAGTGGTTTCCACATAGAATATTGCTCAAAACCTTTTTGAAACCATTTAAGGGAGAATTCAAATACTTTTCGGAAGTCTGAACCACCAACAAGGTAGAGAACAACAATCACCATAAACTGTATAACATCAATATTTTTTTTGCATTGCAACGATACTGAAAAAGCACAAAGCAACACCCACAAAAAATTCACAGTAAGAAACCCATGCAAAAATATACTCTTTTCTCAACAGAACCTTATAAAAATCTGAAATAATATAGCCTTTTCAACAACACCTTGAAAATGAAACAATATAGCCTAAGCTAGATAACAACAATGAGTGATGCCTTATGGAGACCAATATAAATTGTATTATGTCAACTATTTTAAAGCTAAACAACAAAAATCAACAATGCCCTATCGAAATGAACATAAACTGTATAATATTAACTATTTTGTTGTGTTGCAACCATATCCACAAAAAAAGCAATTCAGCCTAAACACCAACACATTTGCAAAAACCCACAAAACACAGGAAATCACAATTACAAAGGCATGCAAAAGTATAGTCTTTTCTCAAGACCACCTTATGCAACATGGAACAATATAGCTTGTGAACAACACCTTACTGAAAACAATATAGCCTTTGAACAACAAAAATTCAAAAATTCACAGTAACAAACCCATGCAAAACCATAGACACAAAATGCGAATGATAAACAAGTGTTTTCTCAATAGTAAACTATCAAAACCTAAAACAACAAACACTACCTTACCCAAAATCAGACAATATAGCCTGCCACAAACCATGAACCACAAATGTAACAATATCATAAAGGGTTTTTTTCGATATCCACCTCTTCCTGCTAGCTTTCTTGCAAAAAATGGGCACCCTCACAAAATAACCTCCGCCCACCTTCATAGAGGTTGTATAATGTTGGATAGAACTTGCACCCTCATAGAAGCTAACCCTCATCGCTCACAACTTTGGTAGCAAGTATAGCAACAAAACGAGACCCAACAATGCCTGATCAAGAATATTGGAGGAATTCACTATGTTTCCCAAGGGCTGGAGCACCAAGTGTTATTACAACCATCACCAGTACATGGAAAGCATACAACAATCAATGTTGATGTGAACTAGCATTTAATTTTGGTGGCCTTCTCTATCCACGTGGTGGGGAATCTGCCAACCTACCCCCAAGCCATCCACCACCTTTTTCATGTCCGTTAGAAGGCTCAAAAACCAAGAAAGATGACAAAAATTCCAACCGCCATTTAAACACATCCGACACTTTTTTCATGATTGATAGAACACTCAAAAAATCGGGGAGGCTGACAAAAATTCTGACCAAAGTTCACACAAATAGCCTATCAGCTGACAACGAAAAAATAGAACCCATAAATAAACACCCACAAAAAATTCACAATAAGAAACCTATGCAAAAATATACTATTTTCTCAACAAAACCTTATCAAAAACTGAAATAATATAACCTTTTCAACAACACCTCCAAAATGAAACAATATAGCCTAAGCTAGACAACAACAATGAGTGATGCCTTATGGAGACCAATATAAATTCTATTATGTCAATTATTTTATAGACAGACAACAACAATCAACAATGCTCTATCGAAATGAACATAAACTGTATAATATTAACAATTTTGTTGTGTTGCAACCATATCGACAAAAAATACAATTCAACATAAACACCAACACAGATGCAAAAACCCACAAAAGACAAGAAATCACACTTGCAAAGCCATGCAAAAGTATAGTCTTTACTCAACACCACCTTATCGCAATGTGGAACAATATAGCTTTTGAACAACACCTTACCAAAAAAGAAACAGTGTACCCTAAGCCAGACAAAAACACTCAACAATACCTTATCAAAATCAACATAAACCGTATAACGTTAACTATATTAAAGCTAGACAACAACAATCAAAAATCCCTTATGGAATTCAACATAAACTGTATAACGTTAACTATATTAAAGCTACACAACAACATTCAGCAATGCCTTATGGAAATCAACATAAATTGTACAAGGCTGACTATTTTATTCCGTTGCAACCAAAGGGATAAAACACAACGCATAAATAAAACTATATTAGTCTCAAAAGCAGCCCACATGGAGGAATCCACAAAACAAAAAAAGTGCAGTCACAAACCAATGGAAAAATATAGTTCTTACTCAACAACACGCTATTGAAAATGGAACAATATGACCTTCTGACAAGCACATTATCAAAAATGAAATAATATATCACAAGCTAGAGGACAACAATCAACAAAACTCAAATCCCATGCAAAATGATACCACATAATGCCAACACTTTTATTCCATTGCAAACATAGCCAGAAAATAGGAGTGATACAAAGAAAGCAACAGAGATTCACATTAACAAACCCACCCAAAAAAATACTTTTTTCTCAATAGAACCCTATCCAAAATTGAAACAATAAAGCCTTTTCAACAACACCCTTTCGAAGACAAGAGAGATTCACAGTAACAAACCCAACCAAGAAAATAATTTTTTTCTCAACAGAACCCTATCCAAAATTGAAACAATATAGTCTTTTCAATAGCACCTTATCAAAAATGGAAAATATAGACTAAGCTAAACAACAATAATCACGAATGCCTAATGGAATCAAGCATTAAGTCTCTAACATTAACTATTTAACTCGGTTGCAACCATAATCACCAAATGAAAGCAATAAATCAAACAAAAGCCACATCCACAAAACCCATGCAAAACGATATCCACAAAATGGAAACCATAATTGAAACAATATTGCTTTTAACAAACAATATAGTCTTTTGTTGAATAGTGCCTTATCAAAAATTGGAACAATATAGCATTCTCAATAGCACCCTATAAAAAATGAGACAATACAGCCCAAGGTAGACAACAACAATCGACAAAAAATGCATAACGTTAACAATTTTAGTCCAGACCAAACAGACCCAGAAAAATGGAAGCCATCAAGAGAAACCGACAAAAGTTAACAATAACAAAGCCATGCAAAAATATACTCCTTTCTCAATAGAACCTTACCAATTATTGAAACAATATAGCCTTTTCAACAACACCTTATCCAAAATTCACAGTAATAAACCCATGCAAAAATATACACTTTTCTCAATAGAACCTTATCGAAAATTCAAAGAATATATCCTTTTTCAATAGCACATTATCAAAAATGAAACAATATAGCCTAAGCTACAGAACAATAATCAACAATGCCTAATGGAATCAAACATAAACTGGATAACATTAACTATTTTATTTCGTTCCAACCATAACCACAAAATACAAGTCATAAATCAAAGAATATTGGTTTGAACAGCGACCCATATATAGAAACCCACAAAACCATAGCCGCAAAACCCATGCAAAACGATAGCCACAAAATGCCAACCATAAACAAAAGAATACTGCTTTTAACAAACAATATACTCTTTTCTCAACAACACCTTATCAAGAATTGAAACAATATAGCCTAAGCTAGAGAACAATAATCAAGAATACCCAATGGAACCAAAGATAAACTATATAACATTAACTATTTTATTACATTGCAACTATAACCACAAAACCAAATCCATAGAGAGAAACCCACCAAAAATTAATAGTAACAAACCCATTCAAAAATATACTCCTTTCTTAAGAGAACCTTATTGAAAATTGAAATAATATTGCCTTTTCAACAACACCTTTTCGAAAATGAAACAATATAGCCTAAACCAAAGAACAATAATCAACAATGCCCAATATTCAATAATGCCCAACTGTATAACGTTAACTATTTTATTCCGTTGCAACCATGACCACAAAAAAAAAGCCATAAATCAAACAATATTGGTTTGAACATCGACCCAGATGCAGAAACCCACAAAACACAAAAATTCACAATTAGAAACCCATGCAAAACCATAGCAACAAAATGTGAACCATAACCAGCCTTTTCTCAGCACCAACCTATCAAAAATTGAAACAATCAACAATACCTCCTTAGGAAACAAACAATATAGCAGGCCACAAACCGTGAACCACAAATGAAACAATATCGCAAAGGGTTATTTTGATACGCACTTCTTCCTACTTCGTTCAAACATACCACAAATGAAACAATATCACAAAGGGTTATTTCGATATGCACCTCTTCCCGCTTCGTTCAAACAGACCTCTTCCCGCTAGGTCTCCCTACACTGCCTTGTTTCTCAAACCCTACAAAAAATTGCATAACATTAACAAATTTATTCCGTTGAAAAAATAAAAAATTCACAGTAAAAAACGCATCCAAAACCATAGACACAAAATGCAAACGATAAACGAGTATTTTCTCAATAGAAACATATCAAAATTTCAAACAATAAACACTACCTTACCTGAAATCAAACAAAATAGCCAGCCACAAACTGCGAGCCACAAATGGAACAATATCGCAAAGGGTTATTTCGATATCCACCTCTTCTTGCTAGCTTTCCTGCAAAAAATGGGCACCCTCACAGAATACCCTCTGCCCACCTTCACATAGGCCTTGTTTCTCAAAGCCTGCAAAAAAATGCATAATGTCAACAGATTTATTCCATTGCAAAAATTCAAAAATTCACAGTAACAAACCCATGCAAAACCATAGACACCAAACCCGAACGATAAACAAGTGTTTTCTCAACAACAAACTATCAAAATTTGAAACAATAAACACTACCTTACCCAAAATCAAACAATATAGTCTGCCACAAACTGCGAACCACAAATGGAACAATATCGCAAAGAGTTTTTTAAATATCCACCTCTTCTCGCCAGCTTTCTTGCAAAAAAATGGGCAACCTCACAGAATAACCTCCGTCCACCTTGATAGAGGTCAGACAACGCTGCATAGAACTTGCACCCTCACAGAAGCTCACCCTCATCACTCACAACTCTGATAGAAGATATACCAACATAACGAGACCCAACAATGCCTTATTGAAAATCTCGAAGACATTCACTAAGTTTCCCGAGGTTTGAAGCGATAGGTGTTCAACCATCACTAGTACACGAAAAGCATACAACAATTAATGTTGATGTGAACCAGCATTTAATTTCAGTGGCCTTCTCTATCCACGCAATGAGAAATCCACCAAAGCCATCCGCCACCTTTTTCACGGCCGCCAGAAGGCTCAAAAATCAGGGAGGCTGACGAAAATTCTGACCGCCGTTCAAATACATCCGCCACCTTTTTCACAGCCACTGGAAAGCTCAAAAACAAGGGAGGTTAATGAAAATTCTGACCAAAGTTCACATGAGTAGCCTATCGGCTAATTATTTTGTTGGATTTGAAGTCGTCATGGGTTAAAAGAATAAAACTAGAAATTTGAATACCTGGTATGAAAAGAAATAAAATTTGATGAATAATTAGAGAAAACATCAGCGATGACTTTAAACAAAATCAACCCACTAGAGTATGACATGCAAAGAAGCCAAAAAGATATTAATGGGTGACTCTCAAATAGTAGAACCTTACATTTGTATTCATCTACAAGTCAATTGAAGTGGAAAAATGAATTTGAGAAATGAAATATGGTGTGTTTAACAGGGGAAGGTGGAAGAGAAGGAAACTTCTATTACGTGTGAAACTAAAAACATATATTTTTAGGTCTCTGCTAGAGGGATAAGCTTAGTTTGTTTCATGTTTAGAGTTTTGTTTTATATATAGATCCCTCTCATAGTGATTTCAGCCCCATGTGCTAATTTTATTCCTTTTTTATCTATAAGAGGGCTAATACTAACCTAAGAGATTAGGATCCATGCCAATTAAAATATGTGCATGATTAATGTTGTGGTTCTTGTCGCTAAATGAGGTTTTAGGTAATAAGGATCTAGATCATATGTAAATATTAATTTATGTCACATGATTTTGTCAATTTATATTTATTGTTGTCTCTGACAGGGGCATGAATCTTATACTCATCTTGGGGCACTAGCAAGCATCTTGTCTCTAGACGGTCTCTTGGTAAGTAATATAAATCTAAAAGAGTGACAAACGTCCCATTCTTCTCACTCTACCTTATTCTTAGATTAGAATTTTGTTTAACCTGATCAAACTTATATTACAACATTCTCCATGGGCATGGGTGGTGTTCAATAGGTTATAATGTCAGAGGTAAATTATATATAGAAGAATTTAGAGAATTAATTTGAATATTTGTAATAATTTTTTGTATCATCTACTCATAGTCTACATTTTGGATTGTTTAGATATTTCCAATAAATATGAAAGGGGTTGCTAGAAGCTTGGTTACACTTATTTCTTGGTTTGGTTCTTGGGTTATAACTTTAACCTTTAATTTTCTTCTAACATGGAGTGCATTAGGTAATCCACTTTTGTCCATGAGATCAGTTTGAAACTTCGCATGTATGATTAGCAAATAATCCTTAATATGTGTCTTTAGGGAAAAATATCATCAACAATTATATAAAATTTCATACAACTATTGTTAGGATGCTTTAGAATTACTGACTATTTTATGCATTGGACTAGATTCTCTAAATTAGGCATTGCATACAAGTAATTTTTTAAATAGATGTGTGAAGCATTTGAAATGATAATTTCTCTTGTTGTCTTGTAGTTTCATTTTTTAATCTTTGGGGGCGTTAGTGTAGGTGCAGTGTTGTTTGTTGCAAAACTATTGGTAGAAACCAAGGGGAAAACTCTAGAAGAAATACAAGCATCATTTCTAAGGTCTTTCTTTAAAAGAACTCCCAAATCTCATAATGGGTTTCAATAAACAATTATTTTATTTTAGCAGAAAGCTATGGACTCTGTTGGAGTAATTAATCATCTTTAAATTACTCTAGTGCTTAATGCAACTAAGGAAAATGTCATCAAATTCTAATCTCGAGAGTTATTGCATTAATCATGCATTTCAATCAGTTAAGTGACTTAACTGAGTCATGCATTATGTTATCTCACTCCTCTCTCAGTTAGAACTCCACCATTCAAGGATCTCATGTTCAGTTCATCTGAGTCTACATAAGGATATTCAATCCTTCTTTGTATTCATTTAGTATTCAATCAATCAATATTATTTCATCCCTTTTTGTTGTGTATTTTCTCATTTGTGTGTGTGACAAGTTTTCTTCTGAATATCATCCGGGACTTCTAGGATCCCAATCATGGATTCTTTCATGGTATCAGAGCCCTAGATCTGAACATCTTTGTTCTCTTTTTTGAGGAATTTGTTGAGCTTCAGAAGCACTGTTGGGAGTCAATCTGCACGTCCATTCAATTCGGATCTCCTACACGCATTCCCCACACACCAAGACGACATCGATCTGGAGTCTTTGTGCTATCAGAGTCATTATTTGCATGAATATCAAGGGAAAGATCTGTGAGGAGGTTGCATATTTTCATCAGAGGTGGCAATTGAGTTTGTAGGCCATCTATAGCATTTGAAGGGCATGAATTTCTTTGCTATAGCCTGATTAGGCATTCAGAGGTCGAAAATTCCATTTGCTACCCTTTACTCCATGTTGAAGGTTCTATTTGTCTTTTGAAGAGGCCACATTTGATGGTAAGAAGACACAATTACTGTGCAACTTGCAAGCGCCCCTGAATCCATTCAATTTGGGCACATGATTTCCATTCAAATTGTAGCCGAATCTAAGCAGGCTATCTCTACAACAAAGCCGATTAAGGTGCAGTTTGGCATTTTTTTCTGCAGCGAAGACCACGATTCTTTTTTGTAGAGGCCATCCATAACAGTGTGACTCCGATTGAAGGCACAATTTTTCTAACTTATAGAATATATTACCTTCTTGTTTTGCTATGACTTGTGTAGGACGAATTTCTTCCTGCTACAATTTTGGTTAAGTGACGTGAGGAGGCAGATGCATTTCAGAGGAGGCAATTTGTGCTGGGTATCAGTAATTGGAAGATGTCTACGCTTGGATATTAGGTGCCATATTGGATTCTCTGCGACTTACTATCTCTGCGCCATACCATCTGGAATTGTGGAGAGGCATATTATCTGAATCTACAACCATTTTGCTTTGTAGATCTACCCTTTTCTCTTGTAGATTTGGAATGGAGGCACTATTTAAGCCACCCAATTGGACTTTTGTGACATGAGTTTTGTAAGAAAGAGTTTGAGGCGGGATCTCATTAACAATGAGTGCTTGCCAACAATTTGTAAGAGCCATAGTGGTCGCGGTTTAGTGTTTGGCACTGGAGGGTCGATAGTCTATTTACCAGGCGATGATTCACCTATGCAAAGGTGTTTGAATCCTCTTCAAGATGATTTGAAGTCAGATTCTGTCAGGCTCGATTCTCTTGGAGCGATTCTCTTGTTTGAGGGAACACTCATCCAACAGAGGTCCCATGATCTGGCATGAACCCTCCATTATTTTCCCCTGTGAAATCATCATTTGTGTGCAGGTTGACCAATAGGTGGACGCTTGGTGTGAAGATAGTGCCTTATCAACAGACTCTCTTTGGTCACTTTCTGTAAAATTGTAATCTGAGATCAGAATTTTGTAGCTCTCAGAGGCATTTTGTTCTAAATTTTTTGGCATTATTACTGTTATCTCTTCTCTCAAGTCTATATTTTTTCCAGAATCATGGATAAAAGTCATGTAACTCTTCTCACTCCCTGTAACTTTCTCGAGTGGAAAACCCAGATGGAGATCACTCTGAAGAAGTTGGGTTTGTATCGAGTCACCATGGGTACAGAGCTTGAACCAGGTGCTACTGCAGAAAAGACGAAATGGTTTAACATATGCAGTGCGTCTTTTGGTACTCTTTGCATGTCTATCTCTCCCGATCTCTTGTTTCACATTCAGCCTTGTAACACTCCACAGGAAGTTTGGGCTCATCTTGAGCTCCTGTTTGGTAAGCAAGACACACTTAGGAGTTATCAGTTAGAGAATGAACTGATGTGTCTTAATCCTTCTAATTTTGATAGTATCCAAGACCTCTTAAAAAAACTTAAGTCTTTAAGGATTTAGTTAAAGCAGTGTAGTATTGAGAAGAAAGATGAACAGTTGATTCTTTCTCTACTTACCAAGCTTGGTTCTGATTATTCTATTTTTGTTTCTACATTTTATTCTACTAGATATGCTATGGGCTCCAAATTCACAATGCCCTCTCTTGATGACTTTTCCACATCACTCATGCGAGAACAATCAAACTTAATCCACATGGGTACATTGAAATCTTCAAAAGCATCCACCCTTCTTGTTTCCCAAAATCTGAAAGACATAAAGGCCAATACTAGTAAAATTAAGAAACATAAATCAAAGAACAGAGAGCATGGGAAGGATTCTAGTTCACAAAACTCCTCTGATTCACCTTCTTCTAAGGGGGAATTGTCAAAGAAAGAAAGATAGATGGATATGCAAAATAGGTTTCAGATTTGACAGCTCTTCTTATGAAGAACAATATTCATCTTCTTTCTTCATCTACATCAGGTGAGTCTTCTTCTTCACCATCATCCCAAATAGATGGAGAGAGCAAACAAAAGGGTCATTCATTATATGCGACCAGCAGTTCACATTCTTCTAGATGGTTACTGGATTCAGGTGCTTCACACCATATGTCATCTTCATAGGACATGTTCTCATCTTTTGAGGCTACGTCCTCACCACACATATTAATGGGTAATAGCACTTATATGAGTGTATGTAGGAAAGGTTCTATCGACATTGATGATTGTACATTCAATGATGTACTATGTGTACCATCTTTGTCCACTAACCTTCTCTCCATTTATCAAATTTCTTGCAATGGGAAAGTGAAGATACTTGAGTTCACACCTGATTCAGTGCACATCAGAGAGTCAGATTGGCAACATTGTTGCAATAGGGACAGTTGATTATTCTTCCCGATTGTATGCATTCAGACACTTTGGTTCTCCATCTCCACTATCTGAGGATCACTCTCTTTCTTTAAGAGAGCATTTTGTATATGAGGTGAAGTTTGGTGACTTGAGCTTATGTATTCTTCCATTTGTTCATGAGACCAGTGTTGAGACTTCTACACCTCTACCTCCTATTGAGATCACATCTGTTCAACAGGATACCTCTTCAGCTTTGACTGACATTGTAGCTCCATTCATCGAGCCATCTAGTGTTGTTGTTGAGGATATATCAGAGGATATTTATTTCCTCTCAGATGATAGATTCAACACATTTGTTATCCCACCTTTTTTGGAGATTCCATTTTAGGATCATCTTGATTTGTTTGATGTTGATACATTTGATTCAACATCCTATCATTTGGAGACTCATGTTTTAGTTTAGTTCTCCATTGAGCATCATCCAGGACTTCCATTTTCACCTAACATCCATGGATTTCCTCATCATCGACTGTTGGATTGGTTTCTTCCAAAAGGGAGACACATTGGTTTGATCATCGGTACATGGGTTCTCTCATTCTTTGGGGGCTTTGGAGTCTCCACTCTCTCTTATGGGGGGGTATCTGATTGTATATTTACATATGTTCTTAAGAGAGTCTCTTGAGACATTCCAGTTGTACTTTCTTTCTATTGGTCATTTGGAGAGGAGTTTTGTTCCCACGCGGTTTTCTCCTTTACTCCATTTGTGAGAAATTTCATGTTCTTCATGGGTACCTCATCAGGCCTTATGTCGGGATCCATTTTGCAGCAATCATTGCATTCTTTTCCTTCATCAGTTTTTTCTTCTCCTCAGTTGTCATTCAGGTGGGGTGTTGGAGTAATTAATCATCCTTAAATTACTCCAATGCTTAATGCAAACTTAGGAAAAGGTCGTCAAGTTCTGATCTCCAGTGTTATTGCATTAATCATACATTTCAATCAGTTAAGTGACTTAAATAATTCATGTATTCTGCTATGTCACTCCTCTCTCAGTCAGAACTCCACCATTCAAGGATCTCATGTTGAGTTCATCTGAGTCTACATAAGGATGTTCAATCCTTCTTTGTATTCATTTAGTATTCAATCAATCAATATTGTTTCATCCCTTTTTGTTGTGTATTTTCTCATTTGTGTGTGTGACAGGTTTTCTTCTGAATATCATCCAGGGCTTCTAGGATCCCAATCATGGATTCTTTCATGGTATCAGAACCCTAGATCTGAACATCTTTGTTCACTTTTTTGGGGAATTTGTTGAGCATCAGAAGCACTGTTGGGAGTCAATCTACACGTCCATTCAATTCGGATCTCCTACACGCATTCCCCACACACCAAGAAGACATCGATCTGGAGTCTTTGTGCTAACAGATTCATTATCTGCGTGAATATCAAGGGAAAGATCTGTGAGGAGATTGCATATTTTCATCAGAGGTGGCAATTGAGTTTGTAGGTCATGTATAGCATTTGAAGGGCATGAATTTCCTTGCTATAGCCTGATTAGGCATTCAGAGGTCAAAAATTCCATTTGCTACCCTTTACTCCCTGTTGAAGGCTCTATTTGTCTTTTGAAGAGGCCACATTTGATGGTAGGAAGACACAATTACTGTGCAACTTGCAAGCGCCCCTGAATCCATTCAATTTTGGCACGCGATTTCCATTCAAATTGTAGCCGAATCTAAGCAGAATATCTCTACAACAAAGGCGATTAAGGTGCAGGTTGGCATTTTTTTCTGCAGCGAAGACCACGATTCTTTTTTGTAGAGGCCATCCATACCATTGTGACTCTGATTGAAGGCACAATTTTTCTAACTTTTAGAATATATTACCTTCTTGTTTTGCTATGACTTGTGTAGGTCGAATTTCTTCCTGCTACAATTTTGGTTAAGTGACGTGAGGAGGCAGATGCATTTCAGAGGAGGCAATTTGTGCTGGGTATCAGTAATTGGAAGATCTCTACGCTTGGATATTTTGTGCCATATTGGAATCTCTGCGCCATGCCATCTGGAATTGTGGAGAGGCATATTATCTCAATCTACAACCATTTTTCCTTGTAGATCTAGCCCTTTCTCGTCTAGATTTGGAATGGAGGCACTATTTAAGCCACCCAATTTGACTTTTGTGACATGAGTTTTGTTAGAAATAGTTTGAGGCGGGATCTGATTAACAATGAGTGCTTGCCAACAGTTTGTAAGAGCCATAGTGGTCGCAGTTTAGTGTTTGGCACTGGAGGGTCGATAGTCTATTTACCAAGCGATGATTCACCTATGCAAACATGTTTGAATCCTCTTTAAGATGATTTGAAGTCAGATTCTGTCAGGCTCGATTCTCCTGGAGCGATTCTCTTGTTTGAGGGAACACTCATCCAACAGAGGTCTCGTGATCTGGCATGAACCGTCCATTATTTTCCCCTGTGAAATCATCATTTGTGTGCAGGTTGACCAATAGGTGGAGGCTTGGTGTGAAGATAGTGCCTGATCAACAGACTATCTTTGGTCACTTTCTGTAAAATTGTAATCTGAGATCAGAATTTTTTAGCTCTCAGAGGCATTTTGTTCTAAATTTTTTGGCATTATTACTGTTATTTCTTCTCTCAGGTCTCTATTTTTTCAAGAATGATGGATAAAAGTCATGTAACTCTTCTCACTCCCTCAAACTTTCTCGAGTGGAAAACCCAGATGCAGATCACTCTGAAGAAGTTGGGTTTGTATCGAGTCACCATGGGTACAGAGCTTGAACCAGGTGCTACTGCAGAAAAGAGGAAATGGTTTAACATATGCGGTGAGTCTTTTGGTACTCTTTGCATGTCTATCTCTCCCGATCTCTTGTTTCACATTCAGCCTTGTAACACTCCACAGGAAGTTTGGGCTCATCTTGAGCTCCTGTTTGGTAAGCAAGACACACTTAGGAGTTATCAGTTAGAGAATGAACTGATATGTCTTAATCCTTCTAATTTTGATAGTATCCAAGACCTCTTCAAAAAACTTAAGTCTTTAAGGATTTAGTTAAAGCAGTGTGGTATTGAGAAGAAAGATGAACAGTTGATTCTTTCTCTACTTGCCAAGCTTGGTTCTGATTATTCTATTTTTGTTTCTACATTTTATTCTACTAGATATGCTATGGGCTCGAAATTCACAATGCCCTCTCTTGATGACTTATCCACATCACTCATGCGAGAACAATCAAACTTAATCCACATGGGTACATTGAAAACTTCAAAAGCATCCACCCTTCTTGTTTCCCAAAATCTGAAAGACATAAAGGCCAATACTAGTAAAATTAAGAAACATAAATCAAAGAACAGAGAGCATGGGAAGGATTCTAGTTCACAAAACTCCTCTGATTCACCTTCTTCTAAGGGGGAATTGTCAAAGAAAGAAAGATAGATGGATATGCAAAATAGGTTTCAGATTTGACAGCTCTTCTTATGAAGAACAATATTCATCTTCCTTCTTCATCTACGTCAGGTGAGTCTTCTTCTTCACCATCATCCCAAATAGATGGAGAGAGCAAACAAAAGGGTCATGCATTATGTGCAACCACCAGTTCACATTCTTCTAGATGGTTACTAGATTCAGGTGCTTCACACCATATGTCATCTTCATAGGACATGTTCTCATCTTTTGAGGCTACATCCTCACCACACATATTAATGGGTAATAACACTTATATGAGTGTATGTGGGAAAGGTTCTATCGACATTGATGATGGTACATTCGATGATGTACTATGTGTACCATCTTTGTCCACTAACCTCCTCTCGATTTATTAAATTTCTCACAATGGGAAAGTGAAGATAATTGAGTTCACACCTGATTCAATGCACATCAGAGACAGTCAGATTGGCAAGATTGTTGCAACAGGGACAGTTGATTATTCTTCCCGATTGTATGCATTCAGACACTTTGGTTCTCCATCTCCACTATCTGTGTATCGCTCTCTTTCTTCAAGAGAGCATGTTGTATCTGAGGTGAAGGTTGGTCACTTGAGCTTATGTATTCTTCCATTTGTTCATGAGACCAGTGTTGAAACTTCTACACCTCTACCTCCTGTTGAGATCACATCTCTTCAGCAGGATACCTCTTTAGCTTTGACTGACATTGTAGCTCCATTCATCGAGCCATCTAGCGTTGTTGTTGAGGACATATCAGAGGATATTGATTTCCTCTCAGATGACAGATTCAACACATTTATTATCCCACCATCTTTGGAGATTCCATTTCAGGATCGTCTTGATTTGTTTGATGTTGATACATTTGATTCAACATCCTGTCATTTAGAGACTCATGTTTTAGTGCAGTTCTCCATTGAGCATCATCCAGGACTTCCATTTTCACCTGACATCCATGGATTTCCTCATCATCGACTGTTGGATTGGTTTCTTCCTCAAGGGAGACACATTGGTTTGATCATCGATACATGGGTTCTCTCATTCTTAGGGGGCTTTGGAGTCTCCACTCTCTCTTATGGGGGGGTATCTGATTGTATATTTACATATGTTCTTAAGAGAGTCTCTTGAGACATTCCAGTTGTACTTTCTTTCTCTTTCTCATTTGGAGAGGATTTTTGTTCCCACGAGGTTTTCTCCTTTACACCATTTGTGAGAAAATTTGATGTTCTTCATGGGTACCTCATCAGCCCTTATGTCGGGATTCATTTTGCATCCATCATTGCATTCTTTTCCTTCATCAGATTTTTGTTCTCCTTTGTTCTCATTCAAGTGGGGTGTTGGAGTAATTAATCATCCTTAAATTACTCCAATGCTTAATGCAAACTTAGGAAAAGGTCATCAAGTTCTGATCTCCAGTGTTGTTGCATTAATCATGCATTTCAATCAGTTCAGTGACTTAAATAATTCATGTATTCTGTTATCTCACTCCTCTCTTAGTCAGAACTCCACCATTCAGGGATCTCATGTTCAGTTCATCTGAGTCTACATAAGGAAGTTCAATCCCTCTCTGTATTCATTTAGTATTCAATCAATCAATATTGATTCATCCCTTTTTGTTATGTATTTTCTCATTTGTGTGTGTGACAGGTTTTCTTCTGAATATCATCCAGGGCTTCTAGGATCCCAATCATGGATTCTTTCATGGTATCAGAGCCCTAGATCTGAACATCTTTGTTCACTTTTTTGAGGAATTTGTTGAGCATCAGAAGCACTATTGGGAGTCAATCTGCACGTCCATTCAATTTGGATCTCCTACACGCATTCCCCACACACCAAGACGACATCGATCTGGAGTCTTTGTGCTAACAGATTCATTATCTGCGTGAATATCAAGGGAAAGATCTGTGAGGAGGTTGCATATTTTCATCAGAGGTGGCAATTGAGTTTGTAGGCCATGTATAGCATTTGAAGGGCATGAATTTCTTTGCTATAGCCTGATTAGGCATTCAGAGGTCAAAAATTACATTTGCTACCCTTTACTCCCTGTTGAAGGCTCTATTTGTCTTTTGAAGAGGCCACATTTAATGGTAGGAAGATACAATTACTGTGCAACTTGCAAGCGCCCCTGAATCCATTCAATTTGGGCACGTGATTTCCATTCAAATTGTAGCCGAATGTAAGCAGAATATCTCTACAACAAAGGCGATTAAGGTGCAGTTTGGCATTTTTTTCTGCAGCGAAGACCACGATTCATTTTTTTAGAGGCCATCCATACCAGTGTGCTCCGATTGAAGGCACAATTTTTCTAACTTATAGAATACATTACCTTCTTGTTTTGCTATGACATGTGTAGGTCGAATTTCTTCCTCCTACAATTTTGGTTAAGTGACGTGAGGAGGTAGGTGCATTTCAGAGGAGGCAATTTATGCTCGGTATCAGTAATTGGAAGATCTCTACGCTTCGATATTAGGTGCCATATTGGAAACTCTACGCCTTACTATCTCTGCGCCATACCATCTGGAATTATGGAGAGGCAATTTATCTCAATCTACAACCATTTTGCCTTGTAGATCTAGCCCTTTCTCTTGTAGATTTGGAATGGAGGCACTATTTAAGCCACCCAATTGGACTTTTGTGACATGAGTTTTGTAAGAAAGAGTTTGAGGCGGGATCTGATTAACAATGAATGCTTGCCAACAAGTTGTAAGAGCCATAGTGGTCGCAGTTTAGTGTTTGGCACTGGAGGGTCGATAGTCTATTTACCAGGCGATGATTCACCTATGCAAAGGTGTTTGAATCCTCTTCAAGATGATTTGAAGTCAGATTCTGTCAGGCTCGATTCTCTTGGAGCAATTCTCTTGTTTGAGGGAACACTCATCCAACAGAGGTCCCATGATCTGGTATGAACCCTCCATTATTTTCCCCTGTGAAATCATCATTTGTGTGCAGGTTGACCAATAGGTGGAGGCTTGGTGTGAAGATAGTGCCTGATCAACAGACTATCTTTGGTCACTTTGTGTAAAATTGTAATCTGAGATCAGAATTTTTTAGCTCTCAGAGGCATTTTGTTCTAAATTTTTTGGCATTATTACTGTTATTTCTTCTCTCAAGTCTCTATTTTTTCCAGAATGATGGATAAAAGTCATGTAACTCTTCTCACTCCCTGAAACTTTCTCGAGTGGAAAACCCAGATGGAGATCACTCTGAAGAAGTTGGGTTTGTATCGAGTCACCATGGGTACAGAGCTTGAACCAGGCTCTACTGCAGAAAAGAGGAAATGGTTTAACATATGCGGTGAGTCTTTTGGTACTCTTTACATGTCTATCTCTCCCGATCTCTTGTTTCACATTCAGCCTTGTAACACTCCACAGGAAGTTTGGGCTCATCTTGTGCTCCTGTTTGGTAAGCAAGACACACTTAGGAGTTATCAGTTAGAGAATGAACTGATATGTCTTAATCCTTCTAATTTTGATAGTATCCAAGACCTCTTCAAAAAACTTAAGTCTTTAAGGATTTAGTTAAAACAGTGTGGTATTGAGAAGAAAGATGAACAGTTGATTCTTTCTCTACTTGCCAAGCTTGATTCTAATTATTCTATTTTTGTTTCTACATTTTATTCTACTAGATATTCTATGGGCTCCAAATTGACAATGCCCTCTCTTGCTGACTTTTCCACATCACTCATGCGAGAAAAACAAAACTTAATCCACATGGTTACATTGAAATTTTCAAAAGCGTCCACCATTCTTGTTTCCCAAAATCTGAAAGACATAAAGGCCTCTACTACTAAAATTAAGAAACATAAATCGAAGAACACAGAGCATGGGAAGGATTCCAGTTCACAAAACACCTCTGATTCACCTTCTTCTAAGGGGGAATCGTCAAAGAAAGAAAGATAGATGGATATGCAAAACAGGTTTTAGATTTTACAGCTCTTCTTATGAAGAACAATATTCATCTTCTTTCTTCATCTACATCAGGGGAGTCTTCTTCTTCACCATCATCCCAAATAGATGGAGAGAGCAAACAAAAGGGTCATGCATTATATGCGACCACCAATTCACATTCTTCTAGATGGTTACTTGATTCAGGTGCTTCACACCCTATGGCATCTTCTTAGGACATGTTCTCATCTTTTGAGGCTACGTCCTCACCACACATATTAATGGGTAATAACACTTATATGAGTGTATGTGGGAAAGGTTCTATCGACATTGATGATGGTACATTCAATGATGTACTATGTGTACCATCTTTGTCCACTAACCTTCTCTCCATTTATCAAATTTCTCACAATGGGAAAGTGAAGATACTTGAGTTCACACCTGATTCAGTGGACATCAGAGACAGTCAGATTGGCAACATTGTTGCAACAGGGACACTTGATTATTCTTCTAGATTGTATGCATTCAGACACTTTGGTTCTCCATCTCCACTATCTGAGTATCGCTCTCTTTCTTCAAGAGAGCATGTTGTATCTAAGGTAAAGTTTTGTCACTTGAGCTTATGTATTCTTCCATTTGTTCATGAGACCAGTGTTGAGACTTCTACACCTCTACCTCCTATTGAGATCACATTTGTTAAGTAGGATACCTCTTCAGCTTTGACTGAAATTGTAGCTCCATTCATCGAGCTATCTAGTGTTGTTGTTGAGGACATATCAGAGGATATTTATTTGTTCTCAAATGACAGATTCAACACATTTGTTATCCCACCTTCTTTGGAGATTCCATTTCAAGATCATCTTGATTTGTTTGATGTTGATACATTTGATTCAACATCCTGTCATTTAGAGACCCATGTTTTAGTTTAGTTCTCCATTGAGCATCATCCAGGACTTCCATTTTCACCTAACATCCATGGATTTCCTCATCATCGACTGTTGGATTGGTTTCTTCCTCAAGGGAGACACATTGGTTTGATCATCGGTAAATGGGTTCTCTCATTCTTTGGGGGCTTTGGAGTCTCCACTCTCTCTTATGGGGGGTTATCTAATTGTATATTTACATATGTTCTTAAGAGAGTCTCTTGAGACATTCCAGTTGTACTTTCTTTCTATTTGTCATTTGGAGAGGAGTTTTGTTCCCACGAGGTTTTCTCCTTTACTCTATTTGTGAGAAAATTTCATGTTCTTCATGGGTACCTCATCAGGCCTTATGTCGGGATCCATTTTGCATCCATCATTGCATTCTTTTCCTTCATCAATTTTTTCTTCTCCTCAATTGTCATTCAGGTGGGGTGTTGGAGTAATTAATCATCCTTAAATTACTCCAATGCTTAATGTAAACTTAGGAAAAGGTCGTCAAGTTCTGATCTCCAGTGTTATTGCATTAATCATGCATTTCAATCAGTTAAGTGACTTAAATAATTCATGTATTCTGCTATGTCACTCCTCTCTCAGTTAGAACTCCACCATTCAAGGATCTCATGTTGAGTTCATCTGAGTCTACATAAGGATGTTCAATCCTTCTTTGTATTCATTTAGTATTCAATCAATCAATATTGTTTCATCCGTTATTGCTATTTATTTTCTCATTTGTGTATGTGACAAGTTTTCTTCAGAATATCATCCAGGGCTTATAGGATCCCAATTATTAATTCTTTCAGATTCATTTTTACTCAATTATGTTAGTGCTAGATATGATTCATTACAAGCTCTTGAATCTCCCATATGACATATCAATTGATATGTGATAGTATGGTGAAGGCATGTGTTTGATTCAAACATATCTAGGAATATTAAAATTGATATTATTATTTTTAAGCAAGAGCATAGTGGAGAGATGATAAGTTTGTCAGACCTTCATATCTCATTGAGAGTGATTCAAAAATTTTGTAAACAAAAAATAATGTATTTAAGGAGAAATATTTTTTCTTTGTTGTTATGAATCTTCTTTGAATGCCCATCAATAAATAAGTTAGAATTGTAAAAGTACAAGGAAAAAATTCTATAATTTTTTAATTTATTATATATTACCAAAATAGGAGCAGGTTACAAAATCCAAAAAATCATAGATTGAGCAATGAAAGTCTCTAAAAGCATAGACCTACACAAGCCCAAAAAGGATTACATAGAAAATTAGTTATATGTGTTTAAAAATTAAAAAAAGCACAATAGATGTGTGAAGCCAGGATTTGAATGGCATAGAAAATAGTTAAACTTTCTAAAAGAACTACATAAAGAGAAAAACAAAAACTAACGTAACAAAACAAAAGACTATCATATCATAACAAACTACCTTTTTGGAATCTGTTTATTTGGGTTCTCCAACATAGTGTTCATTTTTTCTCCTAGAAAGGGAGATTGATGGTACGTATAACCATAACTCCCTTCTATTACCATTTCCCTTCTACAAGTTTGTCCATATGAAATTTTCTTTATTGTTTCCCAAGCTTTAGATTGTAAAAGAGGTGGTACAATTGGTGGAGTTGTACTACTATCTGGTTGGACCTGCTTAACTTCTTTATTTTGTGTAGATGAGGATGATTTTTTAGTACATAGATTGAATTTCCATTGCGTTTGGAAAAATAAAAATAAAAATTCTAGCAAATAGGAGAACGACAAGAATATGAAAACATTGAATGTTAAAAACTACATTAAAAAATATTTAAAATAGATTGTTTATTATTTTAATATACTCTTTCATATTCTCTCTAGAGAGAAAATAATTAGGATTAAAGACATATTGTCTCCTTTAGAGACATTATGTCTTTAATCCAAACTATTGTCTTTAAAGAAACAAAAGTTAAATTATCTCTAAAGAAACAAAAATACTTATGTTTCATATTATCTTTACAAAAACAATTTTTTAAGACAATAATTTGAGACACTCGTTTAAAGATAATATTTATAACAATACAATTTTTTTTTTTTGTCTCAACTTAAGACAATTTATTCAAAAATTGTCTTAAACCCCCCTTTTATGTAGTAGTGAGTGCATTGTAGTTGATATAGAGGATGTGTCCCACCAGCACCACTAATCATGTGAAAAACTTTACCAAGCACATTGCAGTTGATAGACGAGCTACTTGATTCATATAATCATCGGTTCGTTCATATTTAACAATTAAAAATAAAAAACATGTAATAAATAATCATTCTAATATATAACAATTTTACCAAGCACATTGTAGTTGATAGGGGGGCTACTTGATTCCTATAATGATTGGTTCCTTAATATTTAACAATTAAAAACAAACAACTTTTAATAAATAATCTTTTTAATATATAACAATTTTACAAAGTGCATTGCAGTTGATAGGGGGTCTACTCGATTCCTATAATCATTGGTTTGTTAATATTTAACAAATGAAACTAAACAACTTGTAATAAATAATCATTTTAATATATAACAATTTTATATCTAACTTTTAATTACTTTTAGTATATATTATATTTATTAAATTTATTTAATATATAATAATTAATAATATAACTTTTATTAAATATATTATTTACTTAAAAGTTAGTGATTAAAATTAGGTTTATAGTTATGGATAGTGTTACGTCCATAGTTAGGGTTAGGGTTAAGATGAGGTCATGCAAATAACTAGTTAACAATATTAAAACACTATAATTAACAAAACTTACATTTAATTTTTTCAAATCTAGAAAACAATAATTACAATATTTTAACAACTACTAGCCACTATGTGACACTTGTTTCATTTTATAATTGTTATAACAAAACTTACTACATCCATTTTTAAATAATATCTATATTAATAATCTATTATACATTAAAAATCATTTGTTTAGTATATAAATTAAAATGAACTATAATATTTTAAACGAATGTGATTGTTATAAACTTGACTAATTAAAACACTTAGTATATTATTAAATAATTGATAAATACAAATATAAATACTCTTGACCTATAAAATAATACTTTACTAAAGATATAATTAATATTATGAATAGTTAAGAGAGAGACCATAGAGAATGTAAAGGCAGGGAGTAAACAACATGCCGCATTAATTATTTTGTTGGACTGGAAGCAGCTTCCATGGTTTAAAATAAAAGAAGTAGAAATTTTAGTACTTGGTGTGAAAAGAAAAAAATTTGATGAATAATTAAGGAAAACATCAGTGACGACTTCAATTGAAATTAACCCACTTGTGTATGACATGAAAAGTAGCCAAAAAGACTTTGGATTTGTACGCATCTACAAGTCAATTGAACTGGAAAAATGAATCTGAGAAATGAAATATGGTGTGTTTAACAGGGGAAGGTGGAGGAGAAGGAAACTTCTACTGCCTGTGAAACTAAAAAAATTATAATTTCAACAACCAAGCTATCTTTCAAAATATTAATTGACAATACAAGACACTCGATTTTTCCATCGAGATACGTTCCAATCTTTTTCGTCTGATGTATACGTTACAATTGAGTTTACTAAACGGACCTTAAATAAGCAATGTATGTTTTACATTCATCCAATGAGTTTGGAGTCCATGCAAATCGTGCTTCTCAAAACATACAAGAAACCAGGTCGCTTCCAAATTAACAATGTCGTCCCTATTACAACAAAGCGTCACTTATTCCTCTGATTTGACAAGAAGTAAGTTAGCAATCACGACATATTATTTAGATACTGAGATTTAGAGAGATTTCAAGGTATTTTGTTGGGTATTGAACCAAGTAGATATTTGTTGATAAACTATTTGCAGATAAAAGAAAAAGATTGCAGAAAACAAATTCAGATAATTCAAGAACGCATAAACATCGAACGCGAATTTATAGTGGTTCATCATAAAAAGGCTACGTCCACTTTTGAAGCAGGGGAATCACTTTTATTATCTCTATAATTTGAATACATTGATAGCAACATCATAATCAGCTAATACAATCAATTACATTTTCCAAAAGTGGATATGACTTTGAAAATGAACGGAATATGAAAGGTCTTGTAATTGGAGGGAAAAAGGTGGCTGACCATTGGGCTTCAACACCCAACAATATCCCACTTGAAGTCCAATGTGTGCTGCAAACTCAGTGATATTCCCCCACTTCACCCCTATTGTCACATCTTGACAATACCGAGAGAAGTCCTACAAAATTCGAACTTCTCTCATGACAAAATCTTTGCCAATGCATCTGTTGGATTGATCTTTGTGTCAATTTTCTCCACTTTCAGCTTGCCTTCTTCAAGAATATTCCAGATGAAATGATAGCACAACTCAATGTCTTTAGTCCGATTATGAAAAGTTGAGTTATTAGCCAAATGAATAGTAATGTTACTATCACAAAAAAGAGTGAAAACATGTTGTTTGAAACCCAACTCTCCCAACAGTCGTTGCAACCAAATCATCTTCTTTGCACCTTCAATGAGTGCAATGTATTCAGCCTCAATAGTGGAGATTGCAACCACTTGTTGCAACTATGAAACCCAACTGATTTCTGCCCTGACAAATGAGAACACATATCTTTTTGTAGACCTCTGTTTGTCTAAGTCTTCGGCCATATCAGAGTCTACAAAACCACACAACTATGCATTTGTACCTCCAAAACACAAAACAAAATTTGAAGTTCCTTTTAAATATCTTAGTATCCAATTCACTGCTTCCCAATGAGTCTTGCCCGGATTTCTCATAAATCTCCTCACTACTCCTATTGCATAGGCAATGTCCGGACGAGTGTACACCATTGCATACATGAGACTCCAAACCGCTGAAGAATATGAAATAACTTTCATGTTTTCCTGATCCCTAGGTGTTTTGGGGCACATTTTGGATGACAAACAAAAGTGATTAGCAAGAGGTGTACTCACAAGCTTAGCACCCTTCATATTAAATCTGTGCAACACCTTGTCAATGTACTTTTCTTGTGATAATCTAATTTCTTTCTTACGCCTATCTTGAATTACAGTCATGCCAAGTATCCTCTTTGCTGCCCCTAAATCTCTCATAGAAAATTTTTGAGCTAAATGTTGTTTCAGATTACAAACAACTCTCAGACTAGAACCGGTAACAAGCATGTCATCAACATAGAGTAGCAATAAAATGAAATCACCATTATCCAAAAACTTATAATACACACATGTATCAGATTTGTAGCGCGTGAAGTGTTGCTCAACCATAAATGAATCAAATTTTAAGTACCACTGTCATGGGGTTTGCTTGAGCCCATACAAACTCCTCCTCAACTTGCAATATAAATCCTCTTTACCTTTTTTCTCACAACCTTCTGGCTTATGCATGTATAACTCCTCATTTATGTCACCATGTAAGAACACTGCCTTCACATCGATATGCTCCAACTCAAGATCGTATACCACTTCCAAACCCAAAACTGCTCTAATGGTATACATGTTGACAACTAGAGAGAAAATCTCATTAAAATCAATACCTTTTTGCTGATCATACCCTTTCAAAACCAAACGTGCTTGATATCATTTCCTGCCTCCTTCCTCGTTCAATCTGTATACCCATCAATTTTTCAAATCTCTTCAATTAGGTGGAAGCTTCACCAAATCCCAAGTATGATTTTCCATTAGTGAATCCATTTCTTTTCACATAGCATCCAACCACTTTTCATGATGAGCATCAGTGGAAGCCTCTTTAAATGTTGCACGCTCTAACTGATCTATGATTAGCAGTTGGTAATCACCAAACCTTGTCAGAGGTCGATGCTCTCAGGTAGACCTCCACACTTAAGGAACCACTATTTTTAAATTTCCCCATTCAGATAAGTTATTTCCAACATTTTGGTTCTACAATGTTTGATTAAAAGTCTCGTAATCCACATATTGTGTTCGATTTTCACTTTGAAAGTTTTTCACATCTATATTAACCTTTGGTTGAGGTAATGTGGACAGCATGGGAGTTAGTTCTTCAACAAGAGACTTTGAAATTGGTTTTGAAGGCTCATGAAAAAGAGGCAATAGAGTATTTCTATTTGACAAACCACAATTATCAGCAAATGTATTACCTTGCATGAAGGAAGACTCACATTGTTGTGTTGAGTTTTTGGATGTGTTTGACTGCATAAGATACTCACACGTAACAAGGGAAGGAAAATTTAATCAATGTGTAGGAGGCATTTCAAAGACTGACTAGGTGAATGAAGACTCACATATGGATGGAGACTCATGTTGGGAATGAAGTGACTTTTTTGGAGTTTCTCCTCTCAAGTCAGGTCGTGGGTAGGAGGCATGAGATAAAAGAATTTGAAGTGACACTTTTTGATGGAAATAGGGAAAAAGAAAGATGCGGGTCTATAGAGATGACTTCAAGTCATGGAAAATGTGAAAATGGCAATGGAAACAAAGGCTGATGTTCATCACATGCTGGAAAATCAACCTCTAACAATGACAAGTTGATGTATTTAGCCTATGTCATGCTTTTATCCCAGTGTGAATGTTGACTATTCTTTTCATGTGGCTGCAAAATATCAGAAACAGGGGTGCCATTGTCTAAAAATTGGCGAGAATCTAGACCTTGAATTGATTGTCTAGTATTTTGCAAATTCGAATTTACAACTAGCTGCAAATTTGAATGAGATAATGGTTCCAAACTCCCATTGTGTTGTTGAGATTGAATTGAAACCATATCTTTTTCATTCCCAATAATATTAACAGGCACAAATAAATTCATTGAGCCAGTATGTTTGTGCAAACTTGGAAATACCTTTTTGTTGAAAACAACATCTCAACTGCAAACCAATTTATTCATCACCGGATTCCATAATCTAAAACCAAATGGATCTTCTCCATACCCGAAAAAATACACTGCTCAGACTTGAAATCCAACTTCATTCATTTTTCTTTTGAAACATGAACGAACGCTTCACAGCCAAACACCCTCAAATGTTTGTATGAAATTCTCCTTCCAATCCATCTCTCCTTTCGAGAATCAAAATCTAATATGGAAGAAGGGCTATGATTAATCAAATATATTGCTCTATTAACCACCTCTACCCAAAATCTTTGTGCAAACCTGCATTAGAGAGCATGCTTCGATCCCTCTAAAGAATTGTATGATTCAGCCTCTCTGCTACACCATTCTCTTGAGGCGTGAATGGTACAACTTTAAAGGTCTTGTATTTTTGTTATGTCCAATCTTTGAGAAGCTGATCCACCTTTGTTTTCCATATAGAAAATGCTCACATAGGTCCAAATCCATAGATTTTAAACCCAAAAGGTGATCCCTTTTGAGCAAGATTTCAAGCCCCTTCTTGCGCATGTGCCCGAGCCTTCTATGCCATAGTTCTGCTTTGCTATCCACAAGTGTCATCACGGTTCCCACTTTAGCTAGATTATCTAGCACATATAATGTGCCCAATATTCTACCTCTTGCAACCACCAATGCTCCTTTGGCCACCTTCCATTTGTTTGACTCAAAGGTGACCCTACATACTTGAGCATCTAGTTGTCCCGCCAAAATCAGATTTATTTTTAGCTCTGAAACATGTCTTACATCATGTAATAGCCACTTGTTTGCATTTTTCAACTTTAACATTACATCATCTTTTCCAACAATTGTACATGCCTTATTATCACCAAGATACACATTACCAAATTTATCTTCTTGATAGTTTTGAAAAGCATCTCAACATGAAGTTGTGTGAAAAGATGCACAAAAATCCAACACCCATGAATCCACCATAGTTTCATTCATTGACAAGGGTAGAACACCATCATCTTTTTCATATGTGGTGTTCACATCACTACCATTTAATTGATTTTGCACCTTATTGTATGACGAACAATTCTTCTTCGTATAGCCTTCTTTTCAGCAAAACCAACAACCTCCAAATGTTTCTACCCCTTGACATTGATCTCCTTGATAATTTTGACCTTCTTCTATTCTTATTTCTATCCCTTTCTTGGTTTCTACCTCTATTGCAAAAAATCAAGGCATCATCGGATGTGGTTCCTTGATTTTTCCTTCGCATATCTTCGCTAAGTAGAGTTGCAATAGTGTCATCAAACTTTAATTTTGCTTTCCCAGATATGGAGGTGATAATTAACATCACAACACCTTCCCAATTATTTAGAAGAGAACACAACAGAAAGATGTCTTTGATTTCGTCATCCAAAATAATTTTTACAGAAACCAATTGGGTGATTAGCGTGTTGAATTCATTCAAGTGGTTTGATACAACTCCACCTTCCTTCATTTTCAAAGTGTATAATTTTTTCATGAGATAAACTTTATTCGAAGCCAAATCAATCTCGTACATATTTGTTAATTTGTCCCACAATTATTTCGAAGTCTTCTCTGTTGTGGCATTAAAAATAACATTGTTGGAGAACAATAGAATAACTGTCGCTCTTGCTTTCTCATCTAATTTTTCCCAGTCTTCATCTTACATCGTAGCTGGCTTCTTCACTTTTCCTTCCAATGTGAGTGAAAGATCTCTAATTAGCAAAGAATCCATCTACACTTTCCACAATTTGAAGTTCTACCCCACAAACTTCTCTATCTTCTATTTATCTACTTCCTTCATTCCTGAAAATTATCACAATTCTTGAACAACAATTACACCTTGCTCTGAAACTAATTTTTGATAAACTAATTGTAGACAAAATAAAAATATTGCAGAAAACAAACTCAAATAATTCAAGATCACATAAACATCGAATGTGAATTTATAGTGGTTCACCATAAAATGGCTACATCCATTTTTGAAGCAGGGGAATCACTTTTATTATTTCTATAGTTTTAATACATTTATAGTAGCATCATAATCAGCTAATACAACCAATTATATTATCCAAAAGTGGATATGAATTCAACAATGAACGAAATATGAAAGGTCTTGTAATTGGATGGAAAAACGAGGTTGACCGTTGGGCTTCAACACTCGACAATATTTTCTAGGCATTTTAAGTCATAGGTAGCATTACTTGGACCTGTTTGGCTTCAATCATATTGGTTGATGCCATAAATATGTGTGTATGGAAAGTTGATAGCTTGAATAATGTGTGTATTCAAATGGAAAGTGATAAGGTTTATGCATATGAGGCTAGAAATAGAAACTCTCTACAACATTGAGTTATAAGCCTTATAATTCTTCATATGTATATTAAAAAGTTTATATAGTTATTATAGTTTGAGAATAGTGAGAAGTAAGGATATTTTAGATGGTATAAGGTCTATGGTAATCTTATTTCGAGTGTGATAAATTGTCAATAATATTTTGATTTCTATAATTTTTTGGTTTATAAGTGATTTTGTCAAATTTGTGTAGCATAAATTCATTGATATCTTTGGGCAGTATAATGATGTCTTGAATAGTATTAATTGAGTCACTTGGTTGTGTTGGTAATTTTAGTTTATTTTTAATATGTTTAGTGTTGCAAGTATGGATGTGTTTGGTGGTTTTGTCATTGATGTCAACACAGTTTAGGTTGTATACAAATTATATTTGTATAAGTTGAAATACTATGGAAGTGCTTAGAGTACATGGAGCTATATTTATGAAGTTGTAGTTGTGTTTTTGCCAAGTGCTTATGAGAAAATTTGAGAAATAATGAAAGCAGTGTTGAAGTGTATTTTGAGTGTGCTCCGGTATTGTGATCCACATTTATTCTATGTTGATCCTATACATATGTGGATCTAACTATTTATTTGTGGAATGAGAGAAATGTTTTTTCTCTACAGTCTTCTAATATGTGGTTTCAGATTTTGCGGATCTGGGAGATGACTCTTTCTGATGATTTATGTGCTCTAACAAATTTGCTTGTGATTTGGTGCTCTAGAAGACCTACTCCAGAGCTCTTGTGCTTTTGCTAGTTGATCTGGATGGACTGGTGAATAATTCTTTGCAAATGAAATTTGTTGTGGATGTACTTGAGGTGTTCTCAGAGTTGGTAAAATGTCTGGTGAAGTATGTTGAGTGATCCACATATGATCATCTTGCTGTAGATGCATGTACTTCAAAGATCATTGATGTTTTCATTAGGTTTTGCCAACCTCGTATCTACACATTACATTAAGCTTTTGCATCGACTTAAGAAAGCATGTGCTTGATCAAAGATGTTGATTGGGTCCTAAATTAAATATGTAATTGGTCCTCTCTCATTCTTATCCACCGTGGGAATGTTGAGTAGCCGACCTAGTTATAATTTGTAATTTGAAATTGTATAGCCAACCTTGGAGAATGTTTCTAAGGTTGAAGATGGTATAAAAGAAAACTAAGTTGTAGTTAATTTCATATCTATCATCCACAAATCGAGCAAGTGAGTGAAGTGTGCGAACAAGTGTGGAAAGCAGACAATGGAAGAGCGAATTGAGGCAATGGTACTTTAAGGTGTTAGATTCCAGAAAGTAGTTCCAGATGATGGCATCTACATTCTTCTAAACAGGTTGCGAATGTGTGGAACTCTAGTGGTGGATCTTCATTTATCATTTTTTTAATTTTCTGTAGGAAGTGAGCCTCCTTTTTGGATAGTGAGTCATTTGAAGGTAGCGAGCCCTTGCTTTTGGGCAGTGAGCCTTTATATCCGGTATTTCATTACTACTATATTTTGAGTTAAACCTCACTGTGGTTTTTCCCTCATTGGGTTTTCCATGTAAATCTACTATCTTTGTTGTTTTCTTTATGTTATTTCATGTTTACACTTAATAATAGATTGAAGTTAAGGTGAAAAGATTAAGTTTATAAGTAAAGTGATTTGATACAACTAATTCACCCCCCTCTTAGTTGTCTTGTGCATTTCAACAATTGGTATCAGAGCTCTGGTTCCTCAGTGAAAAGCTTAACGGCTTGAGGTAGATTAAATGGCACACAAGTTATAGATTCCTATTTTTGATGGAGCTGATTATAGTGACTGGAAAGAAGAAATGAGAAGTTGTCCGATTTCACTTAGTTTCAATACGTGGAAAGCTATGGAGACAAAGTATGTGATACCAGTAGCTGGTCCTTCCTCTATTGATGAGATTACAACTTTTGAAGAGAATGAAAGAGATAGGTATGCTATCTTCAGTTCTTTATCTAAAATTGAACGAACAAAATTTATTTCTCTAGCTACTGCTCATCAAGTATAGATAAAATTGAAAGATATCTATGAAGGGAATGATAGAGTAAAGTTGTCAAGAAAAATAACTGCTAAGTGAAAATTTGAGAACTTGAGAATGGAATATGGAGAAGACATTGCAAGCTATTATAGGAGAGTTGAACTTATAGCAACAAAAATCAAGAATCAAGGTGGTACCATGAAAAATGAAGATATAATTTAGAAGATCTTGATGACCTTACCGGATAATTACAATGACAAAGTAGCTGCTCTTGAAGAACAATATGATCCAAAGACATTTACTAAGGAACATCTATTTGGTGTCATGACTGCATTTGAAATGAGAAAATTTGCAAGAGATAAGGAGAAGACTAAAATAACCTTTAAAGCAATAAAGATAGGATATGATTTGGATGATGATGATTCAGAAGACTTGGAAGAAAATTTCACAAGGAGATTGAAGAAAGGTACTGATAAATAGAAAGGTAAGTTGCCTTTTAAGTGCTTTAGTTGTGGAAATATTGGTCATTATGCATCAAGATTTCCTAATAGAGCTACGCAAAAGAACAATAAGGATAGTAATAACAATCACAAAGACAAAAAGGATAGGAAGTTCAAGAAATTGTATTATGTCAAAGAAGATCTAGGAATTTCTGATGATGAATCTAACTTTGAGGAAGATAAAGATGAATGTTCATTTCTAGCCCTAGAAAATAAAGTTGTTGTTGGAGTGAAAATACACTGAGAGGGGTGAATCAGTGTTATTAACTTCTTTACCAAATTTAACTGAAACTGAAGTAAACCAAATATATGCTCTCATTTATCAATGATAGAATCATTCATGTATTGAATGCAACCACATAAACTAAAATGAGAATAGTGAAACATAGAATTTTAAAGCAATAAAGAACTGAACCAAATGAATCACAGAAACTCAAATAGACACAAGATATGTCGAGTGGAAAACCCTCCTAGGGTAGAAAAACCTCTCCTGAACCTACTGCCTTTTTCAGGCTTTCATTTCAATAATTATTTTGACAATGCCTCATTGGTTGATTTTTGATCACCAACTCAAGGAGCACCAACCCCTCTGTTTAGAGACACCAATCTCAAGGAGCACCAACCCCTTTTCTATTTTTCAATAGAACATACAATGATATAGAGGATCTCTCTATTTCTCTGATTTCTATCAGGTGCCTCTTGACAGACAATGCATAGAATTGTCAAGAGTCAAGAATGACTCTTCAGAGTTCCATTCATTATCAAACCTTAAGAAAGCTTGAGGAAAATCTAGTTACAGTCTCAATAAAAATTCTCATCACAACTGTATTATAGTGGTATGATGTTTCTTTCTTTTTCTCACTCATTGATTTTCAATCTTTCATGATACAAATACAAAAACAAATAACACATTGTGTTTTCCAAATTTTTAGCATCAAAAGATAATTACCCCATTTCTGCACTAAATGGAACTGCCCTTTTACTTTTTAGGTTTATCAGAGATGATTAAGCCCTAATCTCTCTATTTTCAATAATTTAAAGATTATATCAAAATTTGCAACTTTCGGTTATAGCTGAAACTATTTTTACCAGACAAAGGGAGGAGGTGACCTTTTTCATTGTTTTTACATCTTTGACAAGTTACTGTTCAGGTAATACAAATTTCTCTTTTGCAGAATCTTTCCTCCAGGTATGACAAGAAAAAGTAGTATGTAAAATAGAAGTGACAGAACCCTATCTTGTCGAGCAACCTGCAAGGGCAGAGCTTTACCAAATAGTATCAAGACATGCATGAGCGCATGAATAATAACCACTAAAAAGAAACTACATAAGAGGTAACTGAAAGTTTATTTTGAGCAAATGAAACCTCATAAAGAATGTACCCAAAGAGCAGTTACCCATGAACCCATATGAAGCTGAGAGGATATTCCATGAACAATACCCATTATAGTACCTACAATTTATAAGTAACTGACACAATAATTCTCAATAACTAAAATCATTATGTTGTGAAACTGAAATCATAAACTGAAACATTTAAGAACAGTTACCAACGACTCCAAGAGTGAAACTGAGAAGATTCTTTAGGCTTCACAAATACCCACTACCCAAAAATGCCATTCCTTAAATCTGATATGGTAACACTATTGAAAATGTGATTCTAGGCATGCAAAATTCATTATAATTTTGATTGAGAAAAGAATAAACCAAATCTTCAAATTTCATGTAGAAACAAACACTTATCCCTTATTAACCTTGACTGTAAGGGTAATGGTTCTTCAAAGATAAATAAATGAGTACCTGTGAAGACCGAAAATGAATTTCCCATGAGAGATTTACCAGATCTACAAAGTGATTGAGAAGCCCGAGCTCTCTCCTCATTCGAGCTTCCATCCGATGGTAGGAGACCGACAGGTGAAAGGACCATTGTCATGGTCTTCCTATCTTCCTTATACACTAACAAACATCAGTAACCCAGTAGAATTCTCAGTGAAATGACTGAGAGCAAAATACCTTGATGGCGGCTAGAGTAGGGTTCTAAACCCTTCAAGTGAAAGAAGCAATGTTAAATGACCTAAACTTCCAAACCAAGCAAACCATCATCCTTTGCAAAGTATGATAGCATTTGGAGTCCGAAAGGACAGTGATAAAAAAACATTAACAAAATTATTCTGCATACCCATGCCATTGACTAAAAATAGATAAATATACCTTTGACTAATATCAAGAACATATTTCAATTTCAAGATGCTTGTAACTGATCAAACCATAATTAATCAACCTGTAGAAAAACTGAACATGCCAAACACATGTAATCAAGTGAAACATTGAAGCACAAATTATCAAATCAGAAACATTTCACCTGAATAATGGAACATAGAACCTGTAACCAGAATGCCTCAACTGAGATATGCACATGGAGTTATGTTATCAGTACCACCATATATAGTAACAACAACGAAGTAAATATGCCCATCAGGAGAGCAGATCAACTGAGTGAGTAACCATCAAGATGCCAGAGTACCATATATTGTCATCAAGGACAAATTTTCACAAGAGAGATTCGACAAACTCCCCCTTTGTCCTTGATGGCAAAAACTAAGCCACCAAGCCAAGATGAAGTACAGGAACCAAATGCTCATAATTCTCCCCCTTTTTGTCACAAGGATAAAGGGAAGTCAACACAGATAAACCAGAAACAATTGTGAAATTTCAACAAACTGCAGAAGTAACCTTTGAGGAGCAAAGTATGAGCTATAGGAAGAGCTAACCAGCTCCCCCTATCACTGAGATAGATTGATTAAGATAACAGAGATTGAGAGACAACTCCCAATCTAGACCGAAGTCTTTCAAAAATATCTTTAGCCAACAGTTTTGTAAAAATGTTAGCAACCTATGCTTGTGTAGGAACATATTGCATAGATACCTCATTAGCCAACACCTTTTCATGAAGAAAATGAAACTTTATAGCTATGTGTTTAGTTCGAGAGTGCATAATAGGATTTTTTGAGATATTGATTGCACTATTATTATCACATAGAATAGTAATAGGTTTTGGAATTTCAATACCCATATCTGATAATGTCTTTGACATCCAAATTACCTGAGTGCAGCAAGAAGTGGTAGCTATATATTCTACTTCAGTAGTAGAGAGTGAAACAGATTCTTGTTTTTTTTGTGCCAAGCCACTAAACGATCACCAAGAAAGAAAGCAACACCACTGGTGCTTTTCCTGTCATCTAGACAACCTGCCTAGTCAGAATTAGTATATGCCACTCAAGAGAAATCATTGCTTCTGGGATACCAGAGCCCATAATCAATCATGCCTTGTACATATTTAAGAATTCTTCTAACATCATTGATGTGGGATTCCTTAGGAGATGCCTGAAATCGAGCAACCATGCAAACAACTTGCATTATGTCAGATCTTGAGGCTGTTAGATATAATAGGTTGCCTATCATTGACCTATAGTCAGTTGGGTTGACAACAAGAGAGTCATCAACCTTGCCAAGTTTACATCCTGTAGCCATTGGAGTGCTAACAGGATGACTTTCATCCATTTGAAACCTTTTTAACATTTCTTTTGCATATCTTGCTTGAGATTAAAAGATGCCAGGTTCAAGTTGTGAAATTTGAAGACCTAAGAAGAATGACAGTTCTCCCAACATAGACATTTTGAATTCAGACTCCATGATTTGTGAGAATTTTTGACTCAAGGCAATATTGTTGCAACCAAAAATGGTGTCATCAACATAAATTTCAACAACAAGAATATCAAATCCTTCAATTTTAACATACAAATTGTTGTCTACTCCTCCTCTAATGAAACCTTTTGACAGTAAGTGACTGTCCAATCTAGAGTACCAAGCTCTAGGAGCTTGTTTTAAGCCATATAGAGCCTTTTTTAGCCTGTAGACATGATTGGGTTTGTTTTTAAAGGTAAACCCTTCAAGCTGTTCTATGTAGACTTCTTCTTCTAAGTACCCATTCAGAAAGGTAGTTTTTACATCCATTTGATATATAGTAAAATTTTTGAAAAAAAAATATATGCTAAGAAAATTCTAATTAATTCAAGCCTAGCAACTGGTGCAAAGGTTTCACCAAAGTCAATACCTTCTTGTTGAGCATATCCTTTGTAGACATATCTAGCCTTGTTGCGAACAACATGGCCACTTTCATCATGTTTGTTTCTAAAAATCCATTTACCACCTATGACATTTTTGTCATCTTGTCTTGGGACAAGCTCCCAAGTCTGGTTTTTCTCAATTTGATTGATTTCATCCTGCATTGCATTAAGCCGACATTCATCAGTTAGAGCTTCATCAAAGTTTTTGGGCTCAAACTGAGTGATTAAACAAAAAGTAGTGAGCTCAGCTATGCGAGATTTTTCATCATAGTTAACTGTTCTTTTCCTTGTTTGAACTCCTACAGATTTATCTCCTATAATTAGATATTTAGGATGATTCTTAGCAAGATATTTTGAAGGATTGTTAGTTACATATTTCTCAGAGCTAGTTTCAGCATCTCTAGATTTTGCTTCAGCTAGTTTAGGACTTGCTGATTTTGTTTCAGGCTTTGTAGTTTCAAAGCCTTCAGAATTTATGTCAAGTTCAAATTCTTGCTCGTCATCTTCTTGCATAGGTTCAACATCTAATAGCAAATTTTCATCAAATTTGACATTCACAGATTCAATGATTTTATTTAGCCTATTGTTAAAGCATTTAAAAGCTTTGTTGTGAGTAGAGTATCCTAAAAAGATACCTTCATTTGTCTTAGATTGAAAACTACCTAAGTTATCATCATCTCTCTTGATAAAACATTTGCAGCCAAATATTCTGAAATATTTAATTGAAGTAGATTTTCCATACCATAGTTCATATGGAGTGAAATTTGATTTCACTTTGATCTGGACTCTACTCAAAATGTAGACAGTTGTATGAATAGCTTCTTTCCAGTACATGTTTGGCAGATTTGCTTCATTCAGCATAGTCCTAGCCATCTCTTTTATAGTCCTATTCTTTCTTTTGACAACCCCATTTTGTTGAGGTGTTCTGGCAGCAGTATACTGTCTTTTTATGCTGCGTCTCTCATAGTAGAAAATGAATTCTTGTGAGGTGAATTCACCACCCTTGTCAGATCTTAGAAATTTCAGTTTTATATCTGACTCCCTTTCTACCATTTTCCTAAAGACTTTAAAATGATCAAAAGCTTTAGATTTGTGCTTGAGAAAGGTAACCCATAGCATACAAGAGTAATCATCAACAAATAGTATGGAATATTTCTCACCATTGATGGACCTAGTCCTTGTAGGACCACATAAGTCAGTATGAACAATTTGCAGAGGTCTAGTAGAGGAGTGTTCCTTGGATTTAAAGCTTACCTTAGTTTTCTTTCCCTTGAGACATTCTTTACATACAACATTATCAGGCTTTCTAAGAATAGGCAGACCTCTTACATTCTGATTTTTTCTAATTCTAACCATATTGTCAAAATTAATATGACCTAGTCTCTTGTGCCATAGCCAAATTTCTTCAACATGACTCATCAAGCACATACCTTGATTTTTTTCATGTCTAGAAGTGTTAAGTAAGTTGTAGACATTTCCCTTGGTCCTTCTTCCAACAACAATAGCTTTTCTAGACTGGTTTGTAATCTCACACCCCTGTGAAGTGTACATGAATTGATAGCCATTGTCACAGATTTGACTGACACTCAGAAGGTTATGTTTTAATCCTTCTACATAGAACACATTGTAGATAGGAGTGTATTCATTCAGAAAAAGAGAACCTCTACCTTTGATTTGAATTCCAGAGTTGTCTTCAAACTTTACATATCCACTAACATAGTCTTCTAGATTAGTAAGTTTTTCTTTGTCACCAGTCATGTGGTTTGAACAGCCACTGTCCATGACCCATAAGTCCTTTTTCTTGGAGTGGAAAGCAGTTTGAACTAGCATAGTCTGTTCTATGTTGTTGACAGCTTTGGGTTTCCAGACCTTGATAGTTTTTAGCTGTTTATTCTGCTGATCAGCATTACATTGCTTAGCAGAATGACCCAAAGACTTGCATGTGAAACATCTAATCTGTGTTGCAAAATCATGATTCTACCTAAAGCCAAATCTAGGAGTTCTAGAATTCATAAATCCGTAAGAGTTCACTTTGTGATCAAATTTATTGCAGAAGTAACAATACCCATAAAAGAACGGGTAGGAATTATAAGTCATTCTGTTTCTCCTAAAAGAATGGACATGATCCTTATCAAAATTAGGATTTTTGAGTTCAAGACTTTTGTTTCCAGCAACAACATTGTTCTTTGCACTGTCATTTGAACATTCACCTTTCACAAAACCAATACCAGTTTTGTCCTTATTTAATTTCTATTTACTGAGCATGTCATTCAGTTTAAGTGTGCTCTCATATTTCTCAATAGTATTTCTGAGATCTACAATCTCATGTTCAAGTTTTTGAATTTCTTGATCTTTAAAGCTTATGCCAATACAAAGACAATCTTCAACTCTCTTGGATTCTTCAAGTTGAGTTTTTAATGAGATTATTTCAAGATTTATGAGTTTCTCCTGTGAACTATCTTGAGTAGTATTCTCATCTTGAGAACGCATCTTTTTTTTAAGTTTCCTCGGCTCTTTTAGAGCACATTTCAGTTCTCCTTCATAATCCACTTCGCCATCTTCAGCATCATTGCTGTTAGTTTCATCTTGCTGAATGATTTCAGCTATGAATAGATTTTCATCCTCTTCATCTAAAGAATCTTCAAATTCAGAGTCTGTTTCATTTTTGCTGAACAGGCTTTTCTTCTTTTTGAAATTGAATTTCTATTTGGGTCTATAGGCCTTTTTCTTGGCCAAATTTTTAGATTTTTCGTTATCACTATTTGTGTCACCATAAGGGGCACTTTGCAACAAAGTGGCCTATTTTTCCACAGTTAAATAATTTGAAAGGAAGTTTTCCCTTATACTTTCCAGAACCCTTTTTGAGTTTCCTCACAAACTGGGATTCTTTAGAATCAGAAAATTATGATTCAGTGAGCTCTTCCTTTTCTTTCCTTTCAGCATTAAATGTTGTTTCTTTTGTAGAGGTGTTGTTTTTACTAATCCTCATTCATAGGCAGTCAGAGTGCCTTGTAGGCTATTAAGGGTAAGCTGGGTAAAGTGTTTCTTCTCTTCTAGAGTGCCAACCTTGGCTTCAAATTTTGTTGGTAAGGTTCTGATGACCTTAGTTACAAGATCAAATTCCTTAACTTCTTCTCCCAGACCCTTCATGGCATTGACAATTTCATCAACTCTCAAAAAGTAATCAGCTACTTTTTCATTGTCCCTCATTTTTATTTCTTCAAACTGGTGTTTTAGAGTGAGGACTTTAAACTATTTTACTTTTTCATTGCCCTGATAGATAGTTTCAAGTTTAACCCATATTTCCCTAGAATAGCTACAGTGCATGAATTTAATGAAGACATCTTTAGTCAATGCACACAGGAGAGCATGTTTTTCTCTTACATTGGTTTCATATATTTTCTTTTCATCAGAAGTAGTAGGCAGAGTAGCTGGTATAGTGTACCCAGACAATACTATGCTCCAGACATCAAGGTGAATAGAAGTTAAATAAGTCTCCATTCTAATTTTCCAGAATACATAATCAGTTCCATCAAATAATGGAGCTCTATTCATGGAAGTGCCTTCATGAGCTTGAGACATTTTGAATAGACTCCAAGGCCAGAATCAATCCTAGGTTGGAAAGACCTATCAGAGGACCCTAGGCTCTGATACCAATTGTTGGAGTGAAAATACACTAAGAAGGGGGGGGTGAATCAATTTTATTAACTTCTTTACCAAATTTAACTGAAACTGAAGTAAACCAGATATATGCTCTCATTTATCAATGATAGAATCATTCATGTATTGAATGCAATCACATAAACTGAAATGAGAATAGTGAAACATAGCATTGGAAAGAAATAAAGCACTGAACCAAATGAATCACAGAAACTCAAATAGACACAAGATATGCCAAGTGGAAAATCTTCCTGGGGTAGAAAAACCACTCCTAAACCTGCTGCTTTTTCCAGGCTTTCATTTCAATAATTATTTTGACAAAGCCTCATTGGCTAATTTCTGAGCACCAATTCAAGGAGCACCAACCTCTTTGTTTAGAGACACCAATCTCAAGGAGAACCAACCCCTTTTTTTTTTTTTCAATAGAACATACAATGATACAGAGGATCTCTCTGTTTCTCTGATTTCTATCAAGTGCCTCTTCAGACAATGCATAGAATTGTCAAGAGTCAAGAATGACTCTTCAGAGTTCCATTCATTATCAAACCTTAAGAAAGCTTGAGGAAAATCTAGTTATAGTCTCAATACAACTTCTCATCGAAACTGTATTACAGTGGTATGATGTTTTTTTCTTTTTCTCATTCACTGATTTTCAATCTTTCATGATACAAATACAAAAACAGATAACACACTGTGTTTTCCAAATTTTCAGCACCAAAAGATAATTACCCCATTTCCACACTAAGTAGAACTACCCTTTTTAATTTTTAGTTTTATTAGAGATGATTAACCTCTAATCTCTCTATTTTCAACAATTTACAGATTACATCATAATTTGCAACTTTTGGTTATAGCTGAAACTATTTTTACTAGACAAAGGGAGGAGGTGACCTTTTTCATTGTTTTTACATCTTTGACAAGTTACTGTTCAGGGAATACAGAGTTTTTTTTTGCAGAATCTTTCCTCTAGGTATGACAAGAAAAAGTAGTATGCAAAATAGAAGTGACAAAACCCTATCCTGTCGAGCAGCCTACAAGGGCAGAGCTTGACCAAACAGTATCAAGACATGCATGAGCGCATGAATAATAACCACTGAAAAGAAACTGCATAAGAGGTATCTAAAAGTTTATTTTGAGCAAATGAAACCTCATAAAGAATGTACCCAAAGAGCAGTTACCCATGAACCCAGATGAAGCTGAGAGGATATTCCATGAGCAATACCCATTATAGTACCTGCAATTTATAAGTAACTGACACAATAATTCTCAATAACCAAAATCATTATGTTGTGAAACTAAAATCATAAACTGAAGCATTTAAGAACAATTACCAACGACTCCAAGAGTGAAACTGAGAAGATTCTTTAGGCTTCACAAATACCCACTACCCAAAAATGCCATTCCTTAAATCTGATATGGTAACACTATTGAAAATGTGATTCTAGGCATGCGAAATTCATTATAATTCTGAATGAGAAAAGAATAGACCAAAATTTCAAATTTCATGTAGAAACAAACACGTATCCCTTATTAACCTTGACTGTGAGGGTAACAGTTCTGCAAAGATAAATAAATGAGTACCTGTGAAGACCGAAAATGAATTTCCCATGAGAGATTTACCAGATCTACGATGTGATTGAGCAACCCGAGCTATTTCCCCATTCGAGCTTCCATCCGATGGAAGGAGACTGACAGGTGAAAGGACCATTGTCATGGTCTTCCTATCTTCCTTATACGCTGACAAAGATCAGTTACCCAATAGATTTTTCAATGAAATGGCTGAGAGAAAAATACCTTGATGGCGGCTAGAGTAGGGTTCCAAACACTTCGAGTGAAAGAAGCAATGTTTTGACCTAAACTTCCAAACCAAGCAAACCGTAATCCTTTGCAAAATATGATAGCATTTGGAGTCCGAAAGGATAGTGATAAAAAAACATTAACAAAATTATTCCTCATACCCATGCCACTGATTGAAAATAGAGAAATATACCTTTGACGAATATCAAGAACATATTTCTATTTCAAGATGCTTGTAACTGATCAAGCCATAATTAATAAACCCGTAGAAAAACTGAACATGCCAAACACATATAATCAAGTGAAACACTGAAGTACAAATTATCAAATCAGAAACATGTCACCTAAACAATGGAACATAGAACCTGTAACCAGAATGCCTCAACTGAGATCTGCACATGTTGTTAAGTTATCAATACCACCATATATAGTAACAACAGTGAAGTAAATATGCCAATCATAAGAGCAGATCAACTGAGTGAGTAACCATCAAGATCCTATAGTACCATATATTGTCATCAAGGACAAATTTGCACAGGAGAGATTCAACAGTTGTATCTACTAACCATGGAAGATGTCTAAAGGAATCTGCTCCGAAGAGCAAGAAGGATGAAAGAGAAGATACTCTGGTAATTGATTTTCATGCCAAATAGGATGAATATTTTTGGGTAATTGATAGTGGATGTTCAAATCATATGACTGGAGATAAGAGTAAGTTTACTAAACTTGAGAAGTATGATGGAGGAATAGTTATGTTTGGAGATGACTCTAGTGCTAAGATTGTTGGTAAAGGAACAATTAGCTTTAATGGAAAACATCATACTGATGATGTTTATTATGTAAAGGGATTAAGGCATAATCTCTTAAGTGTTGGAAAAATGTGCAACAAATTTTTTAAGCTTGTGTTTTAGGATAACACTTGTGAGATCAGAAAAGGATCCAGAACTATGGTAATAGTTGGAAGAAGAACTCGTGGAAAAATATATCAACTTATGGGTGGTGATGGTTAGTGTTTTGTTTCTTAGATTAATGAGAGTTGGCTCTGGCACCAGAGGATGGGACATGTGAATTTTGATAATCTAATTAGGATCAGTTCTAGGGAAGTTGTCAGAGATCTGACTAGAATCATAAAGCCTTCAAATTCAATCTGTAGAAGTTTTCAGATGGGAAAACAGACAAGAAACAGTTTTAAAGGAAAAGATCAATCATCTCCAAAAATGCTAGAATTAATCCATACAGACCTCTGTGGTCCTACAAGAAAAGGAAGCCTAAATGGTGATAGGTACTTTATGTTCTTGATTGATTATTACTCTAGGATGACATAGGTTACATTTCTTAGAGAAAAGGATCAGGATCTTGATAGATTGAAAGAGTTTAAGGCAAGAGCAGAAAATGAGTCAAATCTGAAAATCAAATGCTTAAGGTTTGATAGAGGTGGAGAATTTACTTCTAGTGAGTTCAATGCACTCTGTGAAGAGCATGGCATGAAAAGACATTATTCTACTCCTAGAACCCCTCAATAGAATGGAGTTGTGGAAAGAAAGAACTAGACTATTCAAGAGGCTTCCAAAACTATGATGAAAGAAGCAAATGTCCCTGATGTGTATTGGAGAGAAGCAATACACACTGTTGTTTACATTCTTAACAGAGTTCAGATCAGAGGTTACAACACTAAGACCCCTTATGAGCTATGGACTGGTAAGACTCCTATTGTTAAATATGTATTTGGAAGTAGATGTTACATTAGAAGAGATGATGAAAATCTTGGAAAGTTTGATGCAAGGTGTGATGAAGGAATTTTCCTTGGATATTCAAATTATAGCAAGGCTTATAGATCTTTTAATAAGAGACTGAGGAAAATAATTGAAAGTGCTAATGTAAAGGTTGATGAAGCTATGTATAGACCAGTGGAAATAAATGAAGTTGAACTTGATGATCCTATCTATGTGCAAATACAAGAAGAAGAAAAGGAGGAGAAAGAACAAAGTAATGAAAAGGAAGAGACTTCAAAACCTGCACCTAAGACTCCTAAATATGTTCAAAGAAATCATCCGAAGGAATAGATAATTGGAGACAAAAGTGAAGGAGTGAAGACAAGAAGCAAAGTGGTTGAGGTAAACTTGTGTTTACTTTCCAGGATAGAACCTAAGACTGTGAATGAAGCATGTAATGATGAAATATCAGTTAGAGAAATGAAAGAGGAACTACAATAGATAGAGAAGAATGAGACATGGGAACTAGTCCCTAGACCTACAAACAAGAATGTAACTGGTTCAAAATGGGTATTCAGAAACAAGTTGAATAAAGATGGTGAAGTGGTAAGAAATAAAGCAAGACTTGTATGTAAAGGATATTCATAGGTTGAAGGAATGGATTTTGAAGAAACTTTTGCATCTGTAGCAAGAATGGAAGCCATTCGAATGTTCTTGTAATTTTCAACTCATAGAGACTTCAAAGTATATCAGATGGATGTAAAGTATGCATTTCTAAATGGAGAACTAGAAGAAGTATATATGGAGCAACTAGAAGGTTTTCAACTATTTGACAAACCAGACATGGTTTGTAAGTTAAAGAAGGAATTATATGGACTTAAGCAAGCTCCCAGAGCTTGGTATGCAAGATTGGATAAATACTTGACAAAGAAAGGATTTAGCAAAGGGTCTGCAGACAACAATCTTTACTTGAAGGTTGAGAAAACAAGATATTGATAGTTGTGGTATATGTTGATGACATCATCTTTGGTGGAAATGAAGGTATGTGTAAGATAGTTGTTGAAGAAATGCAAAAATAATTTGAAATGTCTATGATTGGTGAATTGAATTTCTTCCTTGGACATCACGTAAATCAAACTGACAAAGGGATATTCATTTCACAATCCAAGTATGTTAAAGATTTTTTAAAGAAGTTTGGAATGGATGACTCTAAATCGGTTTGTATTCTTATGGTAACTGGATGTAAGATGAGTAAGGATGATGAATCTATTGAAATGCACAAGTCAACTATTAGGGGGGGTGAATCAGTTTTATCGAATCTCTTTACTTTTAAACTTAGACTTTTTACCTTGACTTCAATCTGTTAATAAATGTAAACATGAAATGCAAATAATAGAAAGAGAACACTAGAGACACCAAATTTACGTGGAAAACCCAATGAGGGAAAAACCACGGTGAAGATTAAATCACAATATAGCAGTAATGCAATACTGAATACAAAGGCTCACTGCCCAAATACGAAGGCTTATTACCCAGATTAAGGGCTCATTGCCTTGAGAAGGACTCACTGTCTAGAAAGGAGGCTCACTGCCTACAAAAAAAAAAGGATATAAATGAAGATCCACCACTAGGGTTCAACACATTTGCAGCCAGATCAAAATATTGTAGATGCCATCAATTCACTGCTTTTAGGAATCTAACACTTTAAAGTATTGTTGCCTTAATTCACTCTTCCACTCTCTGCTTTTCACACTTGTTCATACACTTCACTCACTTGTTCGATTTGTGGATGGATGGATTTTATTTCGCTACAAATTGACTTGCTTTTATACCATCTTCAACCTCATAAACATTCTCCAAGGTTGGCTATACATTTTCATTTACAAATTCAAACTAGGTCGGCTACTCAGCATTCCCACGGTGGATAAGAATGAGAGACAACATATTACATATATAATCTAGAACCCAAATAACATCTTGAAGCTCGCACACACTTTCTCAAATCGATGCAAAAGCCAAATATAACATGTAGACACTTGGTTGACCAAACCTAATTAAAACACCAATAATCTTTGAAGTACACACATCTCTAATGAGATAATAACACGTGGATCACTCAACATGCTTCACCAGTCATTTTACCATCTCTGAGAACATCTCAGATAGATCCACCACAATTACAACCAACTTCATTTTCAGAGAACTCTTTTTCAGTCCAACTAGACTAGCTAGTATAACACAGGAGCTATCGAGTAGGTCTTTTAGAGCACCAAACCACTAGAAAGTTTGTCAGGACATAGAGACTATCAAAAAGAGTCACCTCCCATATCCTCAAGATATGAAACCAAATATTAGAATACTGTGGAGCCAAAACATTTCTCCCAATCCACAAACAAATAGTTTTGTCAAACTAATTCACACATCAATGAACATATTAGCATAGGCATTGGGTCAACACAAGATAAATGTGGACCACAATACCAGAGCACACTTTTAATTTTTCTTTCATTATTTCTCAAATTTTCTCAAAAGTATTTGGCAAATACATAATCTATGTTGACATCAATGACAACATTAATGACAACACCACCAAACACATCCATACTTGCAAAAATCTCCCCCTTTTTCATTGATGGCAACACATAATGTGAAAAACCATCAAAGACAACATACATGATTTTCAGAAGCGACAACCTATCAAGCATAAAATTTTCACATGATTCTCTCTCCCCATTTGACATCAATGGTAAAGGAAATTCTTTCCATATAAAGCTCTATTCACTCCCCCTAAGGAGTACACCCACATCACATATTGCAACAATGCACTTCTCTACTCCCCCTAAGGAGTAGACCTCAATCATCAATCCAAAACAAAAGGAGTAAGTGAATCCATTGGACTGATGCACCTCCATGTGCACTTAGTTAAAAGAAGGAGGGGCAGTAACCCCTAACTTCCCTTTGAGATACTCAAAAGTATCCTTCGGAAGGGCCTTAGTGAATATGTCTAGAACTTGTTCTTTGGTAAGTACATATTCAAGTCTAACTTCATTCTTCAATACCTTCTCCCTCAAGAAGTGATACTTGATAGATATATGCTTTGTTCTAGAATGCATCACTGGATTCTTTGAAATGTTTATAGCACTTGTATTGTCACAAAATATAGAAATAGGTTCATCACTCATCACACCTATGTCCATCAAGGTTTGCTTCAGCCAAAGTACCTATGTACAACAAGATGCTACTGCAATATACTCAGCTTCTATAGTGGATAAATACATTGAATCATGTTTCTTGCTCAACCATGAAACTAATCTTCCTCCAAGGAAGAATGCACCACCACTTGTACTCTTCTGGTCATCTCCACAACCAAACCAATCTGCATCAGTGTAGGAATTCAATGTGAAATGATTGTCTTTCAGATATCATAGTCCATAATTTGGAGTTCCTATAAGATATCTAAATATCCTCTTCACAACTATTACATGTGCTTCCTTAGGTTTTTCTTCAAAACTTGCAACTAAACATATTGCATGCATGATATCAGGTCTAGTAGCAGTGAGATACAATAGTCCACCAATCAAAGGGGGAGAGAGAACCATGTGAAAATTTTATGCTTGGCAATTTGTCGCTTCTGGAAATCATGTATGCTATCTTTAATGGGTAGTTTTTCACATCACATGTTGCCATCAATTAAAAAGGGGGAGATTTTTACAAGTATGGATGTGTTTGGTGGTTGTCATTAATGTCAACATAGTTCAGGTTGTGTACAAATGATATTTGTATAAGTTGAGATACTGTAGAAGTGCTTAGAGTACATGGAGCTATATTTATGAAGTTGTAGTTGTGTTTTTGCCAAGTGCTTTTGAGAAAATTTGAGAAATAATAAAATCAGTGTTGAAGTGTGTTATGAGTGTGCTTCAGTATTGTGCTCTGCATTTCTTCTATGTTGATCCTATGCTTGTGTGGATCTAACTATTTGTTTATGGATTGGGAGAAGTTTTTTTGCTCCATAGTCTTCTGATATGTTGTTTTTGATTTTGCGGATTTGGGAGATGACTCTTTTTGATGACTTTTGTGTCTTGACAATTTTTCTTTTGGTTTGGGACTCTGGAAGACCTACTCGAGAGCTCTTGTGCTTTTGGTGTTTGGTCCGGATGGACTGGTGAAGAATTCTCTACAAATGAAGTTTGTTGTAATTGCTACGGATATACCTAAGGTGTTCTCAGAGTTGGTAAAATGTCTGGTGAAGTGTGTTGAGTGATCCACATGTGATCATCTTGCTGGAGATGCATGTACTTCAAAGATCATTGGTGTTTTCATTAGGTTTGGCTGACCTGGTGTCTACACATTACATTAAGATTTTGCATTGAATTAAGAAAGCATGTTCTTGATCCAATATGTTGATTGGGTCCTAAATTAAATATTTAATTGGTCCTCTCTCATTCTTATCCACCATTGGAATGTTGAGTAGCCGACCTAGTTTGAATTTGTAATTTGAAATTGTATAGCCAACCTTCGAGAATGTTTCTAAGGTTGAAGATGGTATAAAAGAAAATCAAGTTGTAGCGAATTTCATATCCATCATCCATGAATCGAGCAAGTGAGTGAAGTGTGTGAACAAGTGCGAAAAGTAGAGAGTGGAAGAGAAAATTGAGACAATAGTACTTTAAGGTGTTAGATTCCTGAAAGGAGTGAGCTGATGGCATCTATAATCTTCTAATCAGGTTGCGAATGTGTGGAACCCTAGTGGTGGATCTTCATTTATCTTTTCTTTTTTTTGTAATTAGTGAGCCTCCTTTATGGACAATGAGTCCTTTAAAGGCAGTGAGCCCTTGCTTTTGGGCAGTCATCCTTTTATATCTGGGCAATGAGCCATTTGGCAGTGAGACTTTATATCCAGTATTGCATTACTATAATATTGTGAGTTAATACTCATTGTGGTTTTTCCCTCATTGGGTTTTCCACATAAATATGGTGTCTCTGGTGTTTTCTTTCTATTATTTCATGTTTACACTTAATAACAGATTGAAGTTAAGGTGACCAGATTAATTTTATAAGTAAAGTGATTTGATACAACTAATTCACCCCCCCTCTTAGTTGTCTTGTGCAATTCAACATGTAGAATACAATAAAAAGGCTTAGCACCCTTACAATAATTAGAGTTGCAACATTTTTAAACGTTGGAGTTGGTTCCACCATGATCAAATGATTTAGAATTGAGAAAAAATAAAATTGACATAATAGTTTGAATAATACTTGTATTTGCATGGGAAATAATAAGAGACTATATGTGAGACTATAAATGCTCTATGATAGTATGTTATAATCCTTAGAAGGTTATAAATGGATGATGCAACGATAGTTCACTATATTAAAATCTATCAAAATAAAATAAAAATGATCGAAAAGTGTTTATATATCAATCATAGCGGTAAGATAATGAAATGTACAACTATTTTAGAGTTTATAATATCTATTCTAATGTTATGTAGCCTTGTAATTCATAAATGATATGTTAGATTCTATTTCTACATGTGTCTTGAGAGATATTGTCAAGTCTACATAGCCTAAAATGATTTGAGACCCATGGGAATATATATATATATATATCAAGTACCAAATTGTGTAGCCTAGCTAGACCTATTGGCCACATTTACTTAGTACGATGAGATACAAGATGAAAAATCACTCCTAGCACTGTTACAATGAACATTATTAAAGTGTTTTGTAGCATTTCATTTATTGGCACTATGGAGAAATGATTTGGTGTTGAGAAATATAGATATCTCTTATTATAGATGATCCAACCTTCATTTGTAGGCAGAGATAGGTTGTTTCTAACTCCTAGGGATTGCAATAACAAATTCATCAATGTTTTCCTAATTTTACTCTTATATCTCTTAAGACACTTTTCCCAATCTATCTATCATATAAGTATTAAGAACCTTGGGCAACTAAATGTGGTCTCTAGTAGCATTAACAAACCCATCTAGATATGGCGGCTCCACCAATTTATGTTGAAACCATACAAATAATTTAACATATGATTATACTTAATAAATGATTTAAGACACTAAATGAAAAAATAATACAAATAAAACTCACACCTTGCACACAATTTTATGTGCAAAAAAATATTACTAATAAGAAAATCCCTTAAAAGTAACATCTTTAAAATTTAAGATCATTTACAAGATGGTATATTAATGTATAGACCAAACCTTGGTATTATCTTCTTGACACATCTACAAGAATAAAAATATTTTTGCATAGTAATCCTCAGTATTATTTTAATGAAATATTTATCCTTCAATATAGGATGAGGTGATGGAAAATACCCAAAGGGTAGTTTCCATACTTTTTAAAATGAACTAGTTTTCAATAAGTAATAGTTAATGATTATAAAGTAGTTAGTAAATTGTTAAGTATTATGAAGTGGTTTATAGGAATACTTTTATAAAGAATATATTAAAATAAGGCTATTTACCCTTATATCAAGATCATTACAATGTTATAGATGTTAGATTCTTCGAGAAGTGAGAATCGAGCTAGGATCTAATGTTGGTTGTAGATCACATGCAACTTCACTCAATGGATGATCGAAGATCAAAATAGTGGAATGCAGAGAAATCTAAAATGAGAGAACAATGGAGACAAAGAAAGATAATTTGAGAATACTCTCGTGACTCTCTCCGAACAATCACTGAACTAGCCGAACTACTGAAGGCGAGAGGAGAGTGCTCAATATATAGAAGAATAAGGGAAAATACATCCAAGAGGTGCATTAACTCCTACTACCCATAAAAGGTGGGAGGATATCACCTACTTGGGAAATGACAAGACATGTGGCATAACCTCCTCAAGTGAAGATAGGAGAGAGGTGGCACATAAAGCCAGAAGAGGGTGAGAAACCTAACTACCCCATAAACTACTTAGCTAAAAACATAATAATGGTTATGAGAGGTGGCACAACAAGCCAAAAGAGGATGTGTAACTCAACTACCCATGTGTGGGGAGAGAGTGACACATGTAGCTATTGTATTTTGCCACGTGTCCTCATATTACCACATCTAATAAACCTAGGAAAGCTTAAATAATAATGTGTAGGAAAAAGAAATACCCCTTACATAAGGAAATTAAAAAACCTACACTAACACCCCCCTTAAGCGTAGCTCAGGTGGGTGAAAAGATGGGTCCCAACAAATGAGGCCATTTTAGGTACCCATGTACATAGAGATCCCCACCCAAAAGAAGAAGCCCCCCATAAGAGGAATAGCCCCCCCTAAATAGAGAGAGAAAAGTACCCCCAAAGTAGAGAGAGTAGAAAGAAGGACTAAGAATCCCCTGCTAAAGTAGACACCTATCGCACCCTAGCAAAGCTCGCAAATGAAGGAACTTTATCTCTGTGAAGGGTTTGGTGAAGATGTCTGCACTCTGCTCTAGTGTAGAACAATACTTAAGATCAATGATGCCTTCCTGAATCAAATCTTGAATGTAGTGCATATGTATCTCAAAGTGATTTGTCCTCTAGTGATGAACATGATTCATTGAGATCTGTATAGCACTTTGATTATCACAAAATATGATGGTAGGCTTTTTGAATGGAATGCCAAACTTAGTGAGAATATTCTAAAGCAAAATAGCCTCAATGGTGGCATTAACTACCCCTCAATACTCAACCTCTTTAGATGAAAGGGAAATTGAAGACTGCTTCTTGCTCGACCAACAAACTGGACTGGAACCAAGAGAGAAGCAATACCTAGAAGTAGACTTGTGATCTTGAGAATCGCCTGCCCAATCTGAATTTGTATATCCCAACAAGTTAGTATCCACACCCATTTCATAGTGAATCACATAACTGTGAGTACCCTTAATGTAGTGGAGGATCCACTTAGCTGCTTTCCAATGCAACTCATGTGGCTCTTCCATGAATCAAGAGACCATGCCTAGAGCATATGAAATCTCAGGTCTCGTATGAGTCAAATAAATGAGGCTCCCAACAAGTTGTCGATATAAAGTGCCATCAACCAAAGGTGAAGAAAACTTAGCCTCAAGTTTGACACCTGACATAAATGGAGTCGGTGTAGGCTTACAATCAGCCATGTAAAATCTAGAGAGCATGTCAAGTGCATACTTGGGCTGTCCAAGGAAGATACCCGAAGATGACTGAGTGATATCAATTCCCAAGAAATAATGCAAAAGACCCAAGTCTGACATCAAAAATATATCATGTAGAGCAGTTTTCACCACCTTGATGGTGGATGGGTGACTCCTAGTGATCAACAAGTCATCAACATATAGAACTAGAAATGTGAGAGTGTCATCCTACTGTAGAATGTATAAATTTGGATCTGAATGGCATCGAGTGAACCCAACTATCAGAAGGAAGGAGTCCATCTTGGCATACCAAGGAGGATATTGTTTAACACCGTAGAGAGACTTATGAAGATGACACACAAGTGAAGGATCCTGGATGAACCCCTGTGGTTGCTCCATGTAGACTTCCTCCTGAAGGTCACCATGAAGAAAGGAACTCTTCACATCCATTTGATGAACTTCCCAATGATGGGCTATAACTATAGCAAGGACAAGTCAGATGGAATTCATCTTAGCAATTGGGACAAAAGTCTCAGAGTAGTCAATCTCGAGAGCCTAGGAGAATCCTTTTGCAACCAAGTGAGCCTTATGCTTATCAACCGACCCATCTACTGTAAATTTTTTCCCATAGATCCACTTGCTTCAAAAAAGGTTCCTTCCTTTAGGAAGATGGACTAGATCCCATGTGTGATTCCTCTATAAGGAATTGAAATCTTCCTGCATTCTAGCATCCCACTCGAGAGTACCTGAAGGTTCTTGAAAATACTGTGGATCAGAAACTGAAGCAACAAAGTGATGAGGAGCCTATTAAAACTGTGACCTAGTTCTTCTAGTATCTGATGGATCACCAACCCAATCACCTGCTAATTCTAACGTTTGATGAGCCCAAAGAGGTGCAAGGGATGGATATTCGAGAGGAGAATCATCACCCTTTGAATGATGACTAGGAGAAGAATGTGAATCCACATCATCATTATCACCATCTAAAGTGCAGGAAGAAAACTTCTCATCAAGATTAGGAGGATTAAGATCCTCTAAAGAACTGTCATCATGATGCATGGGCTCCAATTTGATAGTGGATGGAGAAGTGATAAGAGAAGAACTCAAAGGGCTCTCTCAAAATGAACACTCCTCTCAATGAACAACTCATGTGTGGCTGGATGGAGAAGCCTATAGCCTTTGACATCATCTGGATACCCAAAAAATACGCAAGGCTTGCTTTGTAGATCCATAGCCTTGCATTTCTCTGATGGAATGTGGGCCCATGCAAGAGAGCCAAACACTTTAAAGTGCTTAATTGTGTGTTTCTGACCAATCCAAGCTTGAAAAGGAGTTACCCCCTTCATAGCTTTGTGAGGAAATCTGTTCTGGATGTAACATGCACAGTTGATGGCCTCTGACCAGTATTGAGGTGCCAAAGATTTGGAGTGAATCATATAATTAGCCACCTCTTTTAAGGACCTATTCTTGCATTATGCGACACCATTTTGTTGAGGACTGTATGGAACTGTGTGTTGCATGTTGATACCTTTTGAAGAACAAAACTATTCAAATTGATGATTAACATATTCAACCCCATTATCTACACGTAGAATCTTGATGAACTTCCCAAACTATTTCTCTGCAAAAGCTTTGAAATCCTAAAAATGCTCAAAGACCTCAGACTTCTATTTGAGAAAGTAAACCCAAGTGTATCTGGAAAAGTCACCAATAAATGTCAAGACATATCTAGCTCTGCTGAAAGCATGGTTGTGGAAATGGTCTTTCCAAATCACTATGTACCAACTCCAATAGCTGTGTATCCCTCCATCCTTTTCCTTTATCATATTTCTCCTCAAGATGCTTACCAAGAATGCATCCTTGGAAAACACCATCAGAAAATTGAATAGAAGGCAACCTTGTAACCATATCCTGTTGACTGAGGTGTTGCAAGTAATGGTAGTTCAAGTAGCCAAACTATTGATACCACAAACAACTCACCTCATTTACATGAGTGGGTAAGGCTGTCGAATGAGAGTGAGGAACAAAGTGAGAAAACTAATATAGTTTGGACTAATGATTTTCTTTTCCCACAACAATTGTAGACCCATTATGCATTTCATTGATTACCATTGTATCTGGAGTAAACTCAACTCGCTTTCTAGAACCAGTGTGAGTGATCTAATAAAAAAGATAGGAGATTAGTTGAAAAAGAAGGAACACAAAGCAAATCCTCAAATATCCCTTCACCCACATCAACAGACCCTTTCCCATGCAATTCAATAGGAGTGTCATCACCCATTAATATGGTAGGCATAGAGCATGGCTCCAAAGAGATAAAATTATCCTCTGATGAGGCCATGTGGTGCGAAGCACTCAAGTCAATGATCCAAGACACTGGTTATAAAGCAACAACAACTAGGGCCTTTCCCTTTCCTTTCCCCTTACTTTTTCTTGTGTCCTTAGAAGAACCTTCTGATGAACTTTGTTTAGCTGAATCAGGCACCTTAATATTGTTCTTTTCTAGAAGATGAGAAAGGTGATCGATTTTTTTCTTTAAACATTTATGTTCATCATGGCTAGGCCTCTTACAATAAGAACACTTGACCTTCTTCTTAGGTTGATCACCTTTTGATGAAGAGGTCTGATTATCTACTTTTGAAGTAGCAGATTTCTGATCTTTCTTCTTCTCTCCTTGGTTCTTTTGTTTCTTATCTTGCTTACTAGGCCCTTTATGTTCTTTTGTGCCCTGATTGACAACTAAGACATGTGACTTAGAGGGCTTAATTGTGCCCATTAGAACCAATTTTTCTTGCTCCCTAGTGAGCTCTACAACAAATTCATCTAGAGAAGGCATTTTGTAGCATAGAATATAGAAACAAATATAGAATAGTTAGGACCAAGCTTAGAAATAATATGCAAGATCAATTGCTTATCATTCCTCTTGATTCCATACTATTCTAATTCTAATTTAATGTCCTTCAATTTTTTGAAGAAGTCCTGCATGGTGTCAAAATTTGAAGGACTTAACCCTATGAGTTCATTCTCCGATTGATGACCCCTTAACTCATCCTACTTACCAAAGAGGATTTCCATTTTAGTCCACACATCATTTGGTGTTTTAGCAAACTCAATATGAAAAAGAAGGTCAAGAGAGATTGACATGCACAGAGTACCAAAGGCTTCATCACATTTATTAAACCATTTAATCTTTTCTACATCATCTTTTGGTTCAGTTTCAAATCCCATTGTTAGATGATGATATCAATGTCTTTTTAGATATATTATTATCTTATATTTCCATTCAAAATAGTTATGTGGAGTTAAAACTAGAAGTGTAGATGCATCCATGAGTACATAAAAGAAGATTGCAAAGTAGAGAGAAATGTGTGAAAAGGAAGAACACTAGACACCCCCCCTTTTCACTAGTTTCTGAAATGACCCCCCCCAAAAATTACAATGCCAACACTTTATAATTAGTGCGATTACAATGCAAACAATCAGATCTTTTAGACTCTTACAGGGCCCAAAATAGCCAAGAAATTGAAACTAAAATTCAAGTATAATATGAGATCAAATTGAGAGCACCAACTTAGAGTAAACAAAAAAATATGAACTTTGGAAAAAATGACACCAAAAATAGAGTCCATTTGTACAAGTTATGGCTCCCAAACAGACTCAAAATGAGAACTATGAAAAAATTCTAAGAGAATCTTCAATTTATAAAGATCTAGAGTATCAAATCAGAAAACCAACTTCACCACTACGTAAAAAAAATTGCATAAAAAGAGGAGTTCGTATGCTCAAGTTACAGTCGTTTGAAGTTGGACCACCAAATCAAAAATGCAAATGGAGAGGGGTCTGCCTATTGACGGTCATTTAGATGTCAAAATTATGATAGTGGCATCTACAGAAGCAACTTGAATGCCAAATTTAAGACAATATTTATGACGAGTAGATGAATGTCAAATTTAAGACACTAAAAAAAATTCTACAGAGCTGTATAGTACAGAATCTGTACGACCCGGGATGAAAAAAATTTGGCTCAGAAAATTTTAAGACTCCAATTTTGATGATTTTACAGTCGATCATCTGGTTCTTGAGCCTTTTGAGCACGATGGTGAGGTCCATTCGGGCTGAAAGTTCACCAATTTGATGGCTACCTCTAGGAACCACATTGAAACCCCTATTTTGCAACTATCTCCTTCAATCTCCAATTTCGGTGAAACGAAAGCCAATATTGACTTTCTCAGACCTTTTGGATGCTATGGAAATGCTGAAAACACCTCCAAGATTACCAGAAAGCTACAATCACCAAAATCTCACAAGAACCAAATATGCAACCTCGATTATACAAAGCTTATTTTTCCTTTAAACAGTTCACGTTAGAGGAAAATGCTAGCCTTGGATTAGTCTCAAATCTTTCTGAGAAATAAAATAATAAAAGTGAACTAAACCAAACAAACAGGCTCTGATACCATGTTAGATTCTTTGAGAAGTGAGAATCAAGCCAGGATCTAATGTCGGTTGTAGATCACATGCAACTTCACTCAATAGATGATCGAAGATCAAAATAGTGAAATGAAGAGAAATCTAAAATGAGAGAACAATGGAGACAAAGCAAGAGAATTTGAGAATACTCTCGTGACTCTCACCGAAAATGACCGAACTAGCTAAACTACTGAAGGTGAGAGAAGAGTGCTCAATATATAAAAGAATAAGGGAAAATACATTCAAGAGGTGTATTAACTCCTACTACCCATAAAACGTGGGAGGTTATCACCTACTTGGTAAATGACAAGACATGTGGCATAACCTCCTCAAGTGAAGATAGGAGAGAGGTGGCACATAAAGCCAAAAGAGGGTGAGAAACCCAACTACCCCATAAACTACTCAGGTAAAAACAAAATAGTAGTTATGAGAGGAGTCACAACAAGCCAAAAGAGGATGTGTAACTCAACTACCCATGTGTGGAGAGAGAGTGACACATGTAGCTATTGTATTTTGCCATGTGTCCTCATATCACCACATCTAATAAACCTAAGCAAGCTTAAATAAAGGAAATTGAAAAACCTACACTAACAATAGATATTTGAACCCTATTAATAATATGTTCTAACACAAGCCCCTAATATTTTTGATATGGGAAAAAATAGGGATTTTGAAAGGTTGACCACTTTTACATTAAAATAACTGAAAGTGTACAATGGGATTGATAAAAAATAGCATATCTAAAAGGGATGTAAAAAATATAGTTGTAGTCAAGATATTGATTACAACACCAAGGGAACTACCCTAAACAATGGTAGATCCTAGTCAAGCCAAGTACACACATGTAAACTAGTTGTATGATTGAGAAATGGACTTGGTTGGACTCTTTATTTGTTTTATTTGAACAATAGCCTAGGAAATATAATTTTCTAGTTTGCAAGGTCTAAGAGAAGCATAGAGGAAGCCACCATGGATGGCCTAATGTGCGGTGTAGAGCAAGGAGAAGAATTCTTAATAATATATGTTAACCATTGAGAGAATATAATAGGAATAGTCAAGTGTTGTATTGAATCAAGGGGCTATGCAAGAGAAATATAATCTAAAAGTAGAGAACATTGATTATAAAATAGGGAACCCACCCCAATAGAAACTGAGATAGCAATAAATTATCTGGATTAAGTCATGTGATATTGAAAAATGGATCTTGGGCTAAGACTAACCTTAACCACAATTTTCAACACTTTAACATTCAAGGGACACAAAATAATTAAAAGAGACCACTTGGCTACTATGTTTGATTGGTAAATTTTTTGTCCCATTTGGTTGTTCTCAGGGATAAAATTATGTGATGGGTGATTTGATAATTGCATACTAGGACAATTATGCAATTACAACAAATTGGACCACTAATTCAAAAAAAATCACATAACTAAATAATAGAAACATGAAACAAGAAAGAAGAGAGTAGGAATTAAGGAACTTGGCATTCAAATATAGAATCAAACTATTCAGAAAAGGGTTAGGGTGTCCTTCACTAACAATTAGGGTTTTTTGAGTTTCAAAGTATGCACAAGAGCATCACAATATTTAGGTGCTTCCCTTTCATAATCAAGTTCAAAACTTCATCAGTCATAAAATAGTCAATCTTGCCCTACTTTGGTTCAAAAGGAGGTATTTCCATGTTTGTTCTTGATTTGAGGTCTTCAATCTACTCCAAATCCACGTTGGATCTCGAACCTATTGTTTAGTCTCACAACAAGCCCCATTTTGCTTTTGGTAAAATAAGGAACCCTTAATTTTTTGTCTTAGGTATGGGTTTACTTGCAGTCCTAGTAGTTTATCTAGGTCCAACAGAACTCAAATTCAATTACCCTAATGGTCAAAAGACATGAAATTTTCTCATAAATTCAAATTTCAAAAATTGGTATTTTCAATGGTTGAAATGTCATCATGAGTTAATTTTTTGGAATGTTGGAAAATAATCAAAAATAAAGCATGGTCAACCTTAGAGGGTTTTTATGTGTTACATAAAAAAATTATTCACCAAACACCCAAAACTCAAATTCTTGGTATTTTAAAAATTTCTGAAAAGTTGATTTATATGGAAAACCCAATAAGGGAAAAACCATGGTGAGATTTAATTTACAATAGAAAGGGTCACTACCAAAATGGACTTACAAACTAAGGCTCACTACCTCAGTGTGAGATATAAAGGACTTGCTGAACTAAGCAAACACAAATTTAGGTGTAGGATATAAGGACCTAATCAAATTCACTATCTCATAGTAGGATACAAAGATTTTATAAAGAATTACAATACTTTTCAACAATACACTTTGTTGACTAGGGAATTCAAGCACATCTGATCCTTCTTTCAAACATCTTTGTACTTTTTCTACTTGATATTCAATGTATTCCACATTAAAACTTTCTTTCTCTTTTTCAAACTTCCATGCTTCTTGCATTCAAAATATTCTTACATATATATCCATTGCAAGACCTTCAAACATAAATTAGGTTGGCCAAAAAATAATACAAACAATTTATTCAAAAAGTTAGCCAAAACAATATACTACGGTCCTATCCCAAGCATATAGATGACCAAAAATAATCTTATTACATGTTCCAATGTAATCCAAACAAATTCACATGTTGACACACATCAACCTAAGTTGGCATCAAGGAAACATGTAGATAAAGCATGAAACACAAAACCAATCAACGCAAAAATATACTTCTAACTAAATTTTATCAAATTCATTCTGAAAAAGCTAGTTCAAGACCCAAATCTATCATAACACATCTTCAAACATTAGCGTAGACCCCCAATAACATGAAACAAGCAAAAGACCAAGCCTTTTGGTCATATATTCACAAATAAACCAAAAAGCCAACTCAAGGCACAATGCGGCACCAAACAAGCTAATCATGAATGTGTGGATTACGTGGGATCCAACAACACTTCTTGAAACTTATTCACACTATCATACCTCTGGGAACCATCGTAAATCAAACAAGAATATATTATTTCATCCCAAAAACACAAACTGCTTAATTGAATGAGATATAACATTAACAAATCAGCTTGTGAACCACCTTAGCACATGAAATTGGAACTAAGATGCTACATAGATGTTCAAAACACATTCACCAAGCTATAGGAGTAGATACATCAATATAGAGAATTTTTTAGACAAGTCCAAACAAACAAAAACACTGCCAACCTTCTACAATCCATAGAAATCACCTCAACAACACTAGTGACTTGAAAAGATAGGAGTGTAACATCCATAGAACACTAAATTTGAATATGAAATTACATGACCATACCTTCAAAAATGGAGGAATGAAGATCATTCTCCCAAGAAAGCTTCAAGAAACTTCTTCAATCTGGAATATTTAACCAACTTGTGGAGGCTAGAAATTTCTTTCAACAACACATGCAACATCAGGAATGTCTAGAGAGAGGACAAGACACTATATACCTTCAAAAACATCTATCCATGGTCAACAATACTTAAAATTATTCTAATCCTCATCTTAATATATCATTATGAAACCAACTCTGGTGACATAAATAATAGTTAATACTTCTTAGATAATACATGGCAACCATAAACTTCAAAAAACATCAGATAAGGCATGACATCCAATCATGAAATTCAATAAACATCAAATAAGGAATGCAATTCAATCATGAACTTCAAAAAGTGTCTCTATACATCAATATTAACCCAACCTAAATGTTATCAACAATGACAACCAATGCTAAGAAACAAACACTACAATGATCTCTCACCAAGTACTTGAAATGAGGAAGATTAAATACCAACAATCTCCCATATATCTCAAGTGCAAAAAAAAATGATAGTTATAAACATTTCATCAAGTGTTGTCATCAACCATTGACAACAAGATCAACAACCATTGCTAAACATATAACAATCTTCAAATGTTGACTCTAGAGACAACCAACAATCAGTGTTGACATTAATGACAACAATTTCCATCAATGTCCTAAGTGTTGATATCAATGACAATAAATTCCAACAACCTCCTGAAGTGTTGACATCATTTACAATAATTACCAATATATTTGTGAGAACGTGTAAATCACAAAGACTGAATTTCCAAGCACAAAACATTAATTTGCACAAAACGTATCTATTAATTAGATGAATGGGATATACATAATATAGGAGAGTGTTTGAGCACCCAATCTCCATGAATTGAGGATAGGACTCCTCAATCAAGTAGTGGTGGCGAGTTTTCTCACACAAAAGTAGTATGAGGTGTCAAAAGTGCTCTGACACCTCTAAAACTCCTAACTAATGTTGACACCTTGCATGTTCAAGTGTCATGCACACCTAAGTAGGCTTATAACAACATGTGTAAACTAATTATTACAATAACCCCCCCCCTTGAACATAACTTAGTTGGGCACAAAAAGCAATAGAAATTTGAGTCTCAACAACAAGGCCTGATAAGGTACTCATTTACAATGCAAACTCTCAAATAAAGCGGAGAAAGATAGAAAATCCAATGGGAAAAACTATTCTCCAAAAAGAGAGTAATAACAAACATTTAATAAAACAAGAGAATTAATACAATAGATCTTGCAATCAGTTAGAGAACATGTCCTTTTGATTTCTCTTTTTCCTTTTTAGTGTCTGTAGATGATGAAGATCCAAAATTTACAATCTTACTTTCCTCAATAATTTGAGTAAGATTGCTTATTTGTTTCATCATACAGTCAAGTGCATTATGCCCCGATTTCTTACAAAAGGAACACTTGACATATTTCTTAGTATTTTCCTCCTATGATTTTCTCCCTTGAATTTTTGTATCTTTTCTTTTATTTTTGTTTGTCAATCCTTCAAATTTTACAATTTCTGCTACTAAAGTATGTGGCTTCCATAGGATAATATGGGCCTGATTTGGATGAGTTTATCTTGTTCTCTAATCAAATCAGCAATAAACTCATCTATATTTGGAATAGACCAATTAGAACCCAAAGCCCTTTTTGTAGAATAGAATGTTGACACAACAACAAAATAAGAAGATCCCAACTTGGAAAGAGTTGACAAGATGAGTTGATCATCTTTCTTCTCAATTCCACATTCCTTAAGCTATTGGAATAGTGACTTAAATTTGGTGAAATATTCTTCTAATGTTCGACAATTACTTGGAATTAAGCTAATTAATTCATTTTCTAGCTCATGGCCTTTAATATCATCAACTTTCCCAAATAACTTTTCAAGAGTTGACTATAGTTCATGTGGGGTTTTCAATGCCTCCTCATGAAATAGAAATTATTTTGAAATACATAAACACAAGAATCTAGAGGCTTGGTCACACTTATTGAACGAATTTTCCTTGTCCTTGGCAGCATTTGGTTCCTTTTCAGTACCCATTGTAACTCTATACAAACCTTTGTTTTTAAGTGTAAATTGTACTTGCAACTTCCACTCATGGTAGTTAAAAGGTGTAAGAGGGTCAATCACTTCATTGGGCTCCATGATTGATTAGGTTTTTCAACTTTTTAGGTTTACAAAGTGCCATCTTTTACCTTCATTATTGTATGCAATACATGCAGTAAAATAAAGTGCCAAATAGGAGGAAAATCAAAAGTATTAAAAAGTTGGTGTATTAGAGAATTGTGATTAAAAATCCACTCCAAATTTCTATCAAATTTTTAAAAAGTTGAAAATCATAGCTAAGCATGGAGTTGAATCAATAAAAGGAGCCAAATGCAGTTAAGGATAAAGAAATTTTAGAGTATTCTAATCACAACTCTCTCTAATACACCTATCCTACATCGGCTTCTAAACAACAATTTTGAATGAAAAACAAAGATTTGCATCCATTTAAAAATAGAGAAAATCTACACGCCCTCGCACAATCGCGATTCACTACATTTGGCTTTGGCCTGAAAATGTCCTTGTTTGCTCTAATACCATGTGAGAACCTATAAATCACAAAAACTAAAATTCCAAGCACAAAACACCAATTTGCACAAAATTAGTCTATTAGTTAGATGAATAAGATATACATAATATAGGAGAGTGTTTGAGTACCCAATCTCCATGAATTGAGGTTAGGACTCCTCAATCAAGTAGTGGTGATGAGTTTTCTCACACAAAAGTAGTATGAGGTGTCAAAAGTGCTCTGACACCTCTAAAACTCCTAACTAATGTTGACACCTTGCATATCGAAGTGTCATGTACACCTATGTAGGCTTATTAGCACATGTGTAAAATAATTATTACATTAACAAGATTCTATATATTTACAACATGTGGCATCATTTCTTCCCCCTTACATGACTTAATTTAATTAAACATAATTACTCTTCATGTCTAGGGTCAACAAACACAATTTTATATGATATGTTAATTTTTTCCAGTTTAAATATATTCAAAGCATTCATTATAGTCATTTATAGATCTGAAAAATTCTAAGAATCAATATTTATTTACTCTAATAAATTTCATCTTTAAGAGGAATCGAATATTAGAATTTTTTGAGAGGAAATTTGATGATTGAATAGTGCTTATTTTTATATTATTCAACTTTAGGTGGGTGATCAATAAATAATGTGCTCATGGATTGGTCATACAAGAAGCTTTTCATGGTATTTATCAATAGCTCGATCAAACACAAACAATACGGTCAACAAACAAATTAACACATTGAATGAACTTCCTCGCACTAAACCTCTTATGTTATTTTATAGTAAGAAGCTCAGATTTAAAAATAAAAATTAAAAAAAGAACCAAACATAAATTGTTAGAAATTTATTGAAGCTCACTATTTCTAACATGACTTCAAGAACCAAAAGTTATTTAATATTAAATAAATATGTTATTTAATATTGGGTTCTTCATTATAAGAGGAATTTTCCTATATATTCACTCTTGTTATGCATTAACTATGCATATTGACTCATCTATCCATACACTTTTTTTTTTACCTTGGTCTAAGTATTTTCATGTATTTGATAAGTTTTGTTGATGTGAAGCTAGCATTGCATTGATTGGTTTAATAGTTAATTTTCTAAAATTTAAATTTAGAAATTTCCTAAATGCTATCCTATTTATACTTCTATAATTCATTGAATTAACACATGTTTCTTTAGATAAGTAGGAGGTTTCTTCCACAGCGTGTCAAATTATGATATTGCTATCAGGATTCAACCGTGTAGTTTTTCGAGTCAAACTCATTGACCCATGATTCATGAGTAGTGGTTCACAAGAACCCATCTCTCATGATAATGAATGGTCCACTTAGCACTCATTGCATCTAGGTGATGCTCCAGAAGTGAAGCATTCCGGAGGGTCACCCATCCGATCTTGCTCCAACTCAGGCAACCTAGATGCTGGTGCTTAAGTCCATGATATCATGAGAGATTGAAATCATCTCCTACTTGAATCGAAAAAACACGGTTGAATCCTGATGCAATATCATAACATTTTTCTTTAATTTTTAACTTTTTTTATATTTGAAATATATTCAATTACATTCATTTAGTCATCAAAGAACAAAAAATAAACATCATTTATATTTTAGAATCATGCTACATAAACTTCTATTAGACAAATAAAATAACATAGTTTTACATACTCATATTAGAAAAATTGCATGCTTGAGTATTTTTGTTTTGATTATTTTAAAATATATATATTTTTAAAGGATTAATCCACATGAATATGTTCCCTAAAAAATACTATCAATTATATGTATTCTTTAATATTATAATTTCACCTAATAGGAAAAAGAATTAAAAAAGAATGTAGATGCATACAATCAATAATATTGCATTCATGTTCAAAGGATTATCCTTTGATGTAGAAAATATCTTTGGCCTGGGATAGAGATATGCCTTAATATAGAACTAGAGTTGACACATAGATAGAGAGATTCCACTTTACTTTTAAAACAACCTATCAATGTCATACATAAATAAAATCACTTTTGTTAATAAACTAAACACACTCATTTATCAAATTTACTTTGTATGCTTTAATATTATATTTATAATAATATATGATTTGATCTCTAGAATAATCAATTTATGTTAATTTATGGTTATGTAAATACAACTTATTTTACTATTCCACATTATATTAATAAAAATATTTTTCTTTGCAATTTTTTTTTTTTTATTTCATTTGAGTTATATAGTAATTTTGTACAATTTATCTAAACATTTTAGAAACGTGTTTTCAATAATAATCATGGTATTTTGATAATATATAATAGTTCTTAAAATATTTTTTGATTTTAGATGTAATTATGTCAAGGATTTTCGAATAGATTAAAGGTAGTGCTCTTTAAAAAAGTGAGGGAGAGTAGGTGTACAAAATTAAAGAGTAAGAAAAATTGAATACAATCTCAATACTTAAAAAATAAAAACATATCCACGAATAGGAAAATTTTATTACATTTATGAAAATTATAATTATAATGATAAAAATATCTATCATGTAATTACTAAATATTTAATATATTAATACAAATTATAATTGTTAATACAACATATACTATTTGGTATGAATATAGAGTTAATATTGTTATTACTTTGAATATATTAAAAATGTGTATAAATTATAATTTAATTGTATTTAATTATATTTTAAAACATAAAAGTTATAAATTTTAAAAATAAAAATTATTAGAACAATATGTAAGATATTTTAATATTTAATTATTCTAATTATAAATAAAGATGATTAGAACAATTTATGTAATATATTTTAATATTCTATTACTCTAATTATACATAATTGATAAAGATTTATGGATAAGAGTTTGTATTTCATAATTATGCTGAAAACGTTATACAATGAAAGCAACAAAGAATATTTTGTAAACTTTTTGAAGCTTCATTGAAAATGACAGGTATGTGGACGCCATTTCCCTCAAAATTGATTACATAATTAATTATAAAAAAAAATTATATTGTTTTTAACATTGAATATTTTGTTTATAGAATTATCTTTATTTTGAAAAGAAAAAATGAAATCATTTAATATTTCTCTTTAGAATTAATATTATTTAAAATTATTATATATATATATATATATATATTTAAATTACTTAAGAATTAATTATTTAAGAGTTGTTTTTATTTAGTTTTAATATATTGTAAACTAAAAAAAAGTTAATTGCTTTTTATATTTTTGAAAAAGATCAAAAAAGGTTTTTTTTTTAAATTATATTTCAAATTTAAGGACAATGTTAAGTAAAGAAAAAATATTAATTATAAAGAATTTCAAATTAATAATTTTATAACATGTAATAATGTTAATGAAGATGTAAGCATTTTTCTTCAAGAGACACCTGGATAATGATAACTTTCAGCGTGTTTTACATATATTATTATTAATTAATATATGTATGCTAGTGATACTATTAATTATAGATATTATTGATAACGGATATTATTGATAGTAAATATAAATTCTATTCAATTTATAGATAATATTTATTAATGAAAACTTTAAATTATATCTTTATGAATTCAAATTTATTAAATTAAGATTTCCTCTTTAATTTAATATTTATACTTATTTTAAAATTTAAATTTATTGAAATAAAATAAACCCTTCTTTACAAAGTTGAAAATAATATTAATATTTTATTATATATTATAAACTACTAATTATAATAATAAAATATTTACAAATTCTTATAAATAATGAGATATATATAACAAATAAATATGAACATGTATAATGTATATCTATATGCATAGCTATCCCTGCCTGGAATCTCTGTCCTAGCCCCCGTTCCTAACCTTTAATGTAACTAATGATTTACTATACATGCAAATGCTAATATCCTCACGTAAATAGATGTACTTGAAAAAATATATGTACAAGGCAATTCATGTTGAGTAAAGTCGTGCAAATTTATAAATCTATACAGTTCGGAATGCATCTACCCACACAGTTAAATTGCACAACCTTATCAACTGAAGGCACATTAATATTATTTTTGAAGTATTGGTGAATGTCGTTGAAAGGCAATATTTGTTTATTAAAAGTCTAGTAAATTTATGAATATATACAGTTCAAAATGGACCTATTCATTTCAAATTTTCAAATCGGATTTGACTGAATAAATCTTAATGTAATTTTAGAAGTATCATTAACTTTTTTCAAATATTTTTATTAAAAAAAATCTGTTTGAAAGCAATTCTTGTTGACAAAAATCATGCAAATTTATGAAATATACAGTTTGAATTGAATTTACCCACTTTAAATATCAAAATCATGTCGACTAAAAGGAGTTTGGTACAAATCACTGATTTTGAAAAAATATGCATTAAAAAATAATTTTTGTTTGACTACAAACATATGTAGTTCAAAATAGATCTACCCACACCAAATTTCCAAAAATATTTGTTTGAAACGATATTAATATAGTGTTGATCGTATCAATTACTGTTTTTTGAAATGACATGTATAAAAGGCAATTCCTGTTGACTAAAGTGGTGCAAATTTATAAATCTGTGCAACTAAGAATGCATCTAACCATTCAGCTAAATTGCCCAAATTTCCAAAACTTAATAACTGAAGGGACTTTAATGTTATTTTGGAAGTATTAGTGAATGTCTTTGAATGGAAATGTATGAAAGACCATTTTTCTTGATTAAAAGTCAAGTAAATTTATGAATATACATTTTACAATGGATCTATTTATTTCAATTTATATATCATATTGATTGAAGTGATCTTAATTCAATTTTATAAGTATCAGTTTTTCTTTTTCAAACACTTTTTTCAAAATATGTGTTTGAAGACAATTTTTGTTGATTAAAATAGTGTCGTTTTATTAAATATACAGTTAAAATTGAATCTAACCATTTTAAATATACAAACCATATTGTCTGAATGAACGTTATTACAATCTAAATTACCAATTACTGTTTTTGAAAAAATACCTGTACAAAATCATCTTTGTTGATTAAAATAATGCAAATTTATGAAATATACAGTTAGAATTGAATCTACCCACATTAAATTTCCAAACCATATTAAGTGAAACAACGCTAATACAATCTAAAAGTACCAATTTCTATTTTTGATAAAATAAATGTGAAAAATAATTTCTGTTGACTAAAATCCAACAAGCATATACTTCTCAAAATAGATCTGCGCACTCCAAATTTCCAAATAATATTTGATTGATACGATATTAATATAGTTTTAAAAGTATCAAATACGGTTTTTGAAATAATATGTACGAAAGGTAATTCTTGTTGACTAAAGTCGTCCAAATTTATAAATCTGTGCAGTTCAGAATGTGTCTACCCACTCAGTTAAATTGCACAAAGTTTTCAAAAGAGACATTAATATTAGCTAAGTATTAGTGAATGTCGTTGAATGGATATGTATCAAAGATAATCTCCTTGATCTTAATGCAATTTTAGAAGTATCAGATATTCTTTTTAAAGAACTTTTTTTCTTTGACTAAAATCATGCAAATTTATGAAATATATATTGAAAAGTACCAATTCCACAAAAATATGGGAAAAATAATGTTGACTAAAGTCATGCAAACAGATACGGCTCAAAATAGATTTAACCACTCCAAATTTCCAAATAATATTTGATTGAAACGATATTAATATAATTCTCGAAGTATCAATTACTGTTTTTGAAATAATATATATGAAAGGCATTCTGTTGATTAAAGTCGTACTCAGCCCGGTAAATTGCGCAAATTTCAAGCATTCAAAGTGTAGAATGCACTCCAAACTCGCATGCAGCGAATTTAGAATTTGAGATTTTTTCCAAAACTAAATCTTCATAACTTGTGGTAAGCATTCATTGTCATTGTAACGTATTGACGGGAGTGATTTTAGGGAACATAAAGAAATTATAAAATTTGATGTATGAGGTACACTTGGTTTCTATCATTATCTAATATATTTAATGTAGATATGAAAAATTGATGACACATTTGATCCTGATTTTACTAACATTGTTTCTTTCTAAATCATCTTTTTTTCTAATTAATTTAATTAAATAATTCTTATTTGATTAAATTCACCACAATTCCTTTCTTATTTGATTAAGTCATTCTCTTCCATTAATTAAATAAATCAGTTTGTTTAATTAATCCTATAGTCTATCTTTTAATTAGTAATTCACTTTCTTTAATTAACCTCTAAGGTCACATCATTTAAATTAAATAAATTAATCTTTATTTTATTTAATCTAACACCACCTTCTTTAGTTAATTAAATCAATCTTTATTTAATTAAATCTAAAATTATTATTCCTCTTAACTTTGATTTATTTAAATCTTAAAATGTGAATCAAATTTTTTCATATCATCTAATTTCCTATTAAATTGATCAAACCTTGATTAATTTAATCCAAATCACTTCAATCCTTTAGATTTTACAACTTGCACAATAGATCAATTTATTTGATTTATTAAATGATCAATTTTTATTGAAAAGGGCATCTTTGGTGGAATATTCTTCCAATTCAAAAAATCCCTTCAAAAGGGTTTGCACTTTCAACAAGGCATTTAATGCCTCTTACATGTCATTTGCATTGAGCCAAGTGACATTTACTCCATTCCTCTCTCCCTCCAACATATCACTTTCAAATTTCAAATTTGAATCTCATAGCATTTATCATGCACATTGACCAAAATGTGTTCATTCCTCCCCTATTCACATCTTGACAAGTGGCACTTGGCCATTGGATGTTGAATGATCCCACATTGCTCAAATCTTGCTCTTTCTTCCAATTTGAAATCAATAAATAAGGGCCTCCTCTATTGCAATATCATCCACAATTTGAGTAAACTCACTATACTCAATTTCATCTTCAAGCATATCCATTTTCATCTATTTTTATCAAGCTCTTAGCTAGGTTATCCAGGAATTCAACCAAAGTGGATCAAATCTTCATCAAATCATCATCAAAGCTTACAAAAGAGTTGGGAGAGGGCCAATTTCTACATATAATTAGCACGAAATCCCTCATGGGATTGAGTGTTTTCATTGCTTAGATAAAATTTAACTTAGTTTTTTGTTTTGTTCTTCATTTTCTTTCTATTTGAGCATTGTAGATGAATTTCATGGTGAATCATTGTCCTAACTTGCATTTCAATCTAATAATGTGTTTGTTTGCCATGTTTGTGCAAGTCTAGGATTGGGGTTCACATTTTGGCGCTAGAAGGAGAGCTGATTTGGAGAAACTCATCACATTTTTTCAAAAATCCATGGTTGTTTTATATTTTTTTGTGTCTACATGAAATTGCACCGCTCACAATCTAGCGGTGCCAAACTGCACCGCTATCAGTCAAGCGGCACCATATCGCACCACTCCAAACTCCAAACTCCGTCGTTGGAGTCTTTCCGTCCACAAAATTCAAATTTCCAAACTCAACCGCGGGTTCCTAAATTCCAAACTGTGTTGCTGGGTCAAATACTACCACAATTGTGCTCTTTGTCCTACTGTAGAGCATCACTCTCAGTAATTCGCGACGCTATATTGCACCATTGGAGTTTCTAAACTCTGCCGCATTTACAAACTATGCCGCTAGGTGATAGTAAGAAATTCAATTTTTTTTTTTTTTGACATGTGCCTTTTTGTTTTCAGCTTTTTAAGCTATTAACCTGTTTGTTGTCTTTGTATCTTCTGGTTTTAATTATTTTGCAGGTTAGAACAAGGAGGAAAACAAAGTGGAAGGTTGCATTATGACATCATTCTCATCTTATACCAAGTGTTTTTTAACACTTTAGTGTTGTTTAACACTCTTGGAGAATTCTCAATCTCTCTTATAGAATTTGTTGTCTTTCATGCTTTAGGGAAAACCAAATCTCATTTTGGGCTTTAAAAGGAACAATACAAATTTTCTTTCAAATTTTGCAAACAAAGGGTTAAAATGAACTTCAGAACAACTTACTATATTTTCTTTGAAAGATTTAAAATGAACATGTGCTTTTGTGTCTTGTAATCTTTTTTGCAAATTAATTTCATTTAAAAAGGCTTATGTGCTTCTCTCACACTTCATGACAATCTTGAGAATCAAAAATATTTTTGGTGACATTAAATTGCATAAAACATTACCTCCACATTTCAATTTGGATACCTAAAAATTGAACCAATCTTGCGAGTGTGAGTGTGGTATATTGCGAGTTTTCTCCCTTTGTTTTTCAATGAAGGTCGATTGAACTATGAGATACATTTTCTCGCTTTTTTTTATCTTAGCGGGCCTGCCTTGTGGGAAAAAGTAATCACCCAAGAGAACGACCCAACCGGGAACATGCTAAACCCAAGCGACTTCCACCTGGGATATAAGTGTGGATATTGGAACAAAGGCCAATATCATGAGGATTGTTCTGATGAGAAGGGAAACAATAGTCTCTCACCACGTGGATGGTCCCCCACAAATGGAATGCCTGCATTAAAACCCTTGTTTAACAAAGAGCAAAATCCTAAACTATTTGTTGGTGCAAAAGGTCATGTCCTTTGAAGCCGCCCCACATATACATGTGATTCTATTGTAGAGATGAAAAGTATGCCATGGGAGTTTCGTGGGTATTGATGCTTGGCTGACTCGAGAAGCGAGTGCACTATAAGGGGGAGCCTGTGTGGTCAAACATCTAATCATCCGCACTGAATATGTACAACTAGATTTATCCAAGTGGGATCCCAACAAATATTGTCTCTTCATCCTAGGATTCTACATGTTCTTGGAATCAAAAATACATTGCTTTGATCAGAAACATTAAAAAACAAACATCCACAAAATCTTCAAATTTCAAACCCTTTAGGAGGGGAAAATACCTTTGACCAAATCCAAGTGGTTTTTCTTTCCCTAGGGATTCTATCCTTAGAGGTCTCTAAGCATTTGGATTTACATCATAATTTTCTCATACTAAAGTCAACCTAGGAAACTATGCTTTTGAAACCTTGATTTTCACATAATGGACATTGTGGAATGAAAAAAAATTGAGACATAGACATTCGGTTTGAAGAGCATAGTCAAGAAAGTGTTTGTGGTAAAAATAACTGAACCTAAGCAAGATAATAGACAATTGAACCACACATGTGCTTCGTCCCTTTTGAGTCATTTGGTTTTCATATAAACATTGATCTTTTGGTTTGAACCACTTTTAGGGAAAAACATGTTGTTCATTATTTTGGTCTTGTAAGCAGGTCCTCGTAGAGTCAATTAGGATAAAAAATCAAACACTTAATTTATCCAAACATTTATCAAAATCCCATTTCACCAACAACTTTTGGAACCTTGGAAAACACCACTTATGCTAGACTTTTAGGAAAAAACAACATCACTTTGTTTGGCTTAACACACTTAGTCAAATTATTAGATCCATTATCACTTTGTTTAGCTTAACACACTTAGTCAAATTATCCAATCCAAAATCACCTTATTTGACTTAACACACTTCATCAAACTATCTGCAATCAAAATCAAATCAAAACAAGTCACAAAGTCTAGCATTGATCCAAAGTTCTTAAAAGTTTAAACACCCATATCATTCACCCCTTTCATCCTTCATCTCATCATTGGTCCTAAACCCCTCAGAGGTCAACAAGGTCAAAACACAAGAGGAACATGAAATATAAACTTGATTCATCCATCATGAGTAATCTAATTCAACCAAACTATCCAAGCCTTATGATGCCAATTGATTTGCAAAACTTGCATTTGTACAAACCATACATGGGATCATTATCTCCTCCAAACCTCAATGGTACAACAAAAGTGAGCATGCCCAATCTAAATTTTGGAACACCTTTCCCTTTGGTAGATTTAAATCAAAATCAAAACTTACAAATCTATCAACCAAACAATCAAGGCATGAGCCTTCCCCCTTTACCAACCATCAATCAACCGAATCTAAGCAACACCACCTTCATAAGTCAAAGCATCATATCAAATCCTCCCATTTTTCCATTGATATCGCAACAAAAAATGGAAACCATCCAAGCAACTCCAACGGCCAACACAACCACCATCCCTCAAATGTCTCAAGGACCAAGCATCTCAATCACACCATTCACCACTCAAACCCTGGAAATCAATGAGACCATTCTACTCATCACAATGGTCAACACCATTCCCAATTCACCACCATCACCGCCAAAACACAATATGGAAAATTCATTTAGCATCATGTTACAAGAAGCTCAACAAGCATAGACTCAAGCTCAAGCTCAACACCAAGCTGAGCAAGCGCAAGCACAAGCTCAATACCAAGCACAATTACGATAGGAATTTCAACAAGGCCTACAACAATATCAAACGCAATAGGAAGCAGCCCGATTACTAGCCCAACAAAAATCTTTGTTGGCACAACAACAAAAAGACCAACAATAAGCATTGTTGGCACAAAAAATGCAGGCATATCAGCAAGCCTTACTCATGTAGCAGAGCTTGCAACAAACTCCCACCAAAATCATTGAAAATTATGATCAAGATCCTTCGACCAATGATCATGTTGAAAATGTCTCTACATCACCTAATGAGTTAGAGGAAATATCTCAAGAATTTATTTGAAAGCATGATCCACATATTTCACCAAAGTATAGAAATGAACCTTTCCAAGACATATTGACATCTGTTGACCTCATGGTCACAGATATTGAATAAATCCTCAACTCACCATTTGATTCAAGTCCACTCAACGATCAAGAGGATATTAAGCCACTTTCCATGCCTAATGAGGATATCCAAGAACCAATTATAAGAAACTCATCCTTTGAAACTAACCCATGTCAAGAACTTGATCCAAAGCATGTCAAAAACAATTCCAAAACTAATTGAGATCAAGAATTTGTATCTCCAAGCTACTACAATGATATAATGGACACTCTCCTATCTATACAAGATGATCATATCCATATAGCGCATACCCCTCTATCTACCCATGAGATGCTTCCTCTGAATGGACACGTAGATAATCTTCATTCAGAACAAGATTCCTTTCCTCTTGACATTATTGCACAAAAGGAGCAAGTTATTGATTCCTACAGTCAAACTAAGTTGTCAACATCAGGATCAGATATATCCCAAATTCAAACTAAGGACATCATATATGAAGATATCTAGCATTATCCACTCAAGGAAACAAGTCAAAATGAACAGAATATTCCAAAGTCAGTAGAGCAACAAATTGGAATAACGTCATCTATAATAATGCTTAGTGAACAAGACATCTTAAAACAAGCAAAATCCAAGAACAAAGGTACTATTATCACCATACTGGGGGAAACTTCATCTCAAACAAATGTCAAAATACGGGGCACGAAGGATCTTTATGATGAAGCTAATGCCAATACTACAACTAGCCACATCATGAATCTTCATCCACCCATCACACCATCCATGAATTGAGAACAACACCAATAGAAAGTTTTGAATCAAAGCATGAAGAATGTTATTAAAGAAAAAGAGGTTAAGAAGCATATCAGACAAATCAAATACATATGGATACCAAAAAAAACAAAGAAATATGATTCCTATCAAACTCCATTGGTCAAAGAAACTATGGGGCAAAGTAAAAAGGGGAAAAGTATCCATCAAAGATGTCCACAAAGGAAAAATAAGGCTTCTCAAGCAACGTACAAATTATATCAAGCAGTTGGTCCTAATTCCACACACACTTCTGTATCCACCATCCATGCCTCCATGCATAATATCCAATTCTCACATTGACCATGTGTTGGCGATGAACCTTTATCATAAGGATTCAGAAGGCACTCTATCGGGATGTGCGCACAAAGACAGTTAACTCTGGTATCAACAAAGTAGATCAAAAATCTCAAAAGTTGCATTCAAGTGCACGTATCTTGGCTAGATAGCTTCTTCAAGAAGGATACCGATGGCACATTATAACAAAAGCATCTACATCAATACCACTGGGTGATTCAACATAAGCTTAAAATGTTTTAGCATAAAAATCCAAAAAAATCCAAAAAATAATAAAAATCCAAAAATATTAGAAAAAATGATTGAAAGCAGTAAAGAGAAAAATCGTCCTCTAGTGAAAACCACTTCGGTGGTGCTTTGGGTAGGTACCATGATGAAAACCTAGAAAAAAGGCATCATGTGTAGAATCGAGCATCTATTTGTGCCATTTTAGGAGAAAACATTTTATCACATCCATAATAAAGCCAACATTCCATCCATAATAAATCCATTCATCCATGAACCATTTATCCAATCTATTTTCATCTATCAGCATCCATACTCCAAGTTATCTAAATCTTGATGAAAATTTGGTGCACACTTCACACTTGTTTATGGTAAAAATCTTTACATGGGTCATTTGAATTGATCCTATCCTACCCAACATTGTCTGAGCCTTGAAGCATTATCCAAATGAGTATCCTTTGTTCGAACAACTTATCTTATCACAAGATACTCCTTGGCATCCTTTGCAAGCTTACTGTATCTATCCAGCTATACCGATCCAAGCATTGACTCACATGTGGCATTCCATTCATTGCTAGACATTGGGGGAAGATATTTACATCTTTCTTCAAGAATAAATCTTGATCTGTATCCTCCAACTTATGTGGTGATCCGAACATTGGCAAACATGAAATCAAATTGGTCAAAGAATTTGTGAGCCAAAATGCCAAATCACTAGCCCATGGCATATTTTGACAAGAAGATGTTCCTTATCAAGCTTTATCTTTCAGTGAACATCAATCAATCCAAAATCAGTATCATTTGCATCTAATATGCACTTTAGCATCACATCAAATCATCAAAACAATTTTGTTCCAAAACAAGCTTCAAAATCCTGATCAATCAAATCCAATCAATCCATCACTATCCTTGCATTGTTGTGTATCCTTAAAAATGTTATCATCAAAAAATCCATCAATCTGAGCAATCAACCTTAGCTTGGTTTTCAACAAAATCCCAAAACAGATCGCTGATATCATCACACATCCAAAATCCAAAAACATCCAAATAATGTCAAAATCCAAAACATGTCAAAATCCAAAAAATTAAAAAAAAATCAAGTCAGTAGAGTCATCATTGGACTGAATTACATCATCTCTGAGCTTTAACGTAGGGAAGGTTGATCTTTGATCATCCCCTGAGAAATTTAGGTTAGCCTGTTAGGCGTTTGTCGCAATGGCAATCTATTTGCTCATCTATCTCATCATTGAGTCAAGTCTGTCATCAGTTGAACTACGTTGTCTCTACGTGTCTAACTTAGGCAAAGCTAATCTATTGATCAACTTCTGAGACCCCTAGGATAGGTCTTTAAGTCAGTCTCTTGGTCAAAATCTCAAAAACACCAAAAATATTGAAAAATCTAAAAATAAAAACTACCTCAACACATTTCAAAAACACCAAAAACAACCAAAAATTTTGAAAAATTCAAAATGGCGCACCTGTCTCATCTCGCTTTCACTTGCGATTATCATCATTCCTAATAAATCAATCGTCGCCTTCATCCTTTGGCGATTCAGTCGAAAGCAAGTCTAGCAGGTTCCAAAGTGAACACCCTAATCGTTAGAAGTCTCAAGTCGAGGTCAGTAAGAAAGCAAGTTGATCAACTCAGAGTATCAATAGCTTATCATCCAATCAATCTCATCAAAACCCTGATCACAACATGTCCTAGGATGCATCCCTCCCACGATGGACATCAACATTAGGTAACACCTTAGTTTAGCCTTGGCTAGCGGTACGAAGAACATTAGCTTGTTTGATTACTTTATCCTGGTCTTTTCTGACTTATCTTATTTTGCGCTCATTCCAAGGACCTCTCGATGATGCCTAATCAAAAAAAGTTTAGAGAGAAAGTAATGGGGAAATGATCATTATCTTTTTTATCTATTGTGCTTGTTGGATGTTCCTGTAAAATAACTTGATGAATACTTTCTTTGTTAGGTTCATCCTAGCAAGGTTTTCGTATGTCAAGTGTGAACATGAATACTCCTATTTGATTATTGATTCAAAATCCATCACACTAGGTAAAACACCATCCTAATTCTTTATACCTTGATGCATTGTAACTACGTGTGTTATCAAACATAAATTAACTGGCCCTTTTTAAAATCCCAACTCCTGGTAAGAAAATCATAATCATCATCATAGTGTAGGCTTGTGGATCCTCCTTTCATGATCTTATTCTTTTTATTCTTCTATCTTTACTAACATTTCAATCTAAAGTAGGTGTGAGATATCTCAAAATATACACGAGGCTACCCATGGCCGATGACTATCTATACATCATCAAAATTGTCTACATCAAATATCTGATCTTTCTAAAGAATTATCTTTCATCCTCTGATCAATAGAAGCACTCCTCTGCATTTTATCGTGATATCGATCAGAAAATTAAACGTTTCCCCTCGATCTCTCGAGGGGGCAATATACTAGTATAATCCTTCTTGCTAGGGCAGCAGTGGCACATCTAAAAAATGAAAAAAAAATTGAATTTTTTATCACAGCAGTTTATTCTATGAACCAACACAACAAGTGCATTGCTTCAAAGAGGGGCAAAATGTAAACACGAAAAATTGATCGACACACCTGATCCTGATCTTACTAACATCATTTCTTCCTAAATCATCCCTTTTTCTAATTAATTTAATTAAATAATTTTTATTTGATTAAATTCATCACAATTCCTCTCTTATATGATTAAGTCATTCTCTTCCATTAATTAAATAAATCAGTTTGTTTAATTAATCCTATAGTCTATCTTTTAATTAATAATTCACTTTCTTTAATTAACCTCTAAGGTCACGTCATTTAAATTAAATAAATTAATCTATATTTCATTTAACCTAACACCACCTTCTTTAATTAAATAAGTCAATCTTTATTTAATTAAATCTATAATCATTATTCCTCTCAACTTTGATTTATTTAAATCCTAAAATGTGAATCAAATTTGTCACATCATCTAATTTCCTATTAAATTGATCAAAAATTGATTAATTTAATCCAAATCACTCCAATCCTCTAGATTTTGCAACTTGCACAATAGATCAATTTATTTGATTTATTAAATCATCAATTTCCATTCAAAAGAGCATCTTTGGTGGAATATTCTTCCAATTCAAAAAATCCCTCCAAAAGGGTTTGCACTTTCAACAAGGCATTTAATGCCTCTTACATGTCCTTTGCATTGAGCTAAGTGACATTTACTCCATTCCTCTCTCCCTCCAACATGTCACTTTCAAATTTCAAATTTGAATCTCATAGCATTTATCATGCACATTGACCAAAATGTGGTCATTCCTCCCCCATTCACATCTTGACAAGTGGCACTTGGCCATTGGATGTTGAATGATACCACATTGCTCAAATTTTGCTCTTTCTTCCAATTTGAAATCAATAAATAGAGGCCTCCTCTATTGCAATATCATCCACAATTTGAGTAAACTCACTATACTAAATTTCATCTTCAAGCATATCCATTTTCATCTATTTTTATCAAGCTCTTAGCTAGGTTATGCAGGAATTCAACCAAAGTGGATCAAATCTTCATCAAATCATCATAAAATATTACAAAGGAGTTGGGAAAGGGCCAATTTCTACACATAATTTGCACCAACTCTCCCATGAGATTGACTATTTGCATTGCTTAGATAGAATTTAACTGAGTTTTTTTTTTGTTCTTCATTTTCTTTCTATTTGAGCATTGTAGATGAATTTCACGGGGAATCCTTGTCTTAACTTGCATTTCAATCTAATAATGTGCTTGTTTTCTATGTTTGTGCAGGTCTAGGATTGGGGTTCAACCCTAGAACAATTAAATCTATTTTTGTTCCTGTGGATCACTCAAGAAAAAATAGAACAATATCCTTTTTTTTTATTCTATTCATTATCCAATAGATAAATCTTGATTCAAAGAAAATTTAGTTTATTTTACGTAAGTGTGATTGATAGCATAAATCTTTTTCAAATGTTGTCTATTTTTCATGTACCTCGCTACTCTCAAATGATTTAATGACATGTTCTTGTAATTAAAGGCATTTCAAAATGACAACAATAAGAGTGTTGAATAGAAAACAATGAAGGTAAAATTCAAAAATTACACCAAAAAATCAAGCACAATAGATTAGCTAATAAACTATTATAAAATGTGTTAATATACAATGAACTGTCATTGTATATATAGGACAAGGAGGAAGTAGTAAGGTGAAACAAAAAGAGTGAATAACCCTCCAATAGATGTGAAAAAAGTGGAAGACTTGGAAAAAGTGTGAGTGCATATGTCAAGTTTATGTGGCGTGAGACAACTAAATCACTATGTGAACTTAAACTAGTGTAAATGTTACTACTAGGTGTAGGAACTAAATAAACGATAAATAGATGCATAACAATTAATTTTTACACTAGCAACCGCATTAATTGATACATAGAGTGTTAGTCACTAAAATTTTAGTCCCAACAACAAGGCTTGATTAGGTACTCATGTACAAAATAATATTATATCACAAATGAAGTAAATGAGGAAACTTAGTGAGAAAAAACTCCTCTCTAGAAAAAAAAAGAATTATATACAAAGAAACCCGAGGAATCAAGATCCCCAAGGAAAACATCCTTGAACCCAAGCAACTGGCATGCCACAAGATAGGAATGTAATGCTAAATTTTTAGTGAATATATTTGTAACATAGTCCTTAATATACAAATACTCAAATGATAAACTAATATCCTAAATAAGATATCAAATGAAGTACATGCAGATTTGAATGTGCTTTGTCCATGATGCTCAACTAGGTTATGTGAAATGTGAATGACACTTTGGTTATCACACCAAAGTATAGTAGAATGTTTTGGTGGAAGGGAAAACCCTTCTAAATTTTTGAAGCCACAATATCTACTAGATAACAAGAACTACCCCTCAAGGTTGAACCTTAGAGGATGATAACACAATAGAAATTTTATTTTTGCAAGGACATACAACTAAACTAGAACCATGAGTAAAAAACTTGAAAGTGAACTTTCGTGAGTACACATCTCTTTCCCAATATCAGTTCATACAATGGGTGATCCCACAATAGTGGTTTACAATTTTTGGCCAAACTCGACATTGAAATTATTATTTTTAACTAAATATTCACATTCGGGCACTTATAGCGGCTAAACCGTGAGGAATTTGAAGATGATGCAAACTAGAGTCTCATCACATTTTTTTGTAGATTCTAAAAATATTTTTTTCAAAAATTGTGGAATAAGATTGCACTTCTTTTTCCATCTCCCACGAAAACTGGTTTTATTCAAAAAACAACATTTCTAAAAAGTGACGCTCACCGTATACAACATAAATTTTTTTGTATGAAGGATAAAATTATAATTTTTTCAAATTTAGATTTTTAAGTATGATATCTAGCACTTTCATTTGGTTTCATAGTTTTTTATTGAATATTTTTTCCTTAATAGAGTTTCGAAGTCAAACCAATTGCAATTAAGACATAGGCGGACTATATAGAACATAACCTTTTCTGTATCTATCAAAATTCAATTTTTATTTTCTTTAATGGATTAAGGACATCAATACCCAACACGAACATATTTAAAAAAAAATATTTTCATAATTTTCTATTTTTGCACATGTTCAAAATAGAGAGCTTGATTTTCGGTGAGAAACCTATGTTTAATAAAACTAAAAAAACATACATAATAAAACCAAAACATATTAAAATTATATTCATGGGATAGCTCATTTCGAAGACTACCATAATCATTTAAAATAATTTTTAAATGAATTCATTTGATCCCCCAAAAGGTAAATCAAAAGTGATTTTTTATCAGCATTTTGATAGGTGTAAAAGAGACTCATTTATAGGTATGGTTTAAAACTAGCAAGGTTCTATCCAAGGGGTTTTGATCTAAGGTGGTTTGATCAAACCCTCTTCAAATGGAATCCTTAAAATGGAACTTTTAAAGGCTTAAATCATTATATTTTCTAAAAATATGTGATTTCAGCAAAAATCAGTTCCTCTCAGAAATTGTAAACCAGCTTTGTGGGATCACCCACAATATACTATTTGATATTACCCTAGTATGTAGTAAATACTAAGATTAGTGGTATCATGAACACACCTCAAAATACACTTGGCTACCTTCCATTGTCTCTCATGAGGGTCATGTGAAAAATGAGAGAAAATCCTAGCAATGAAGGTGATACCAGGGCAAGTGTGTATCAAATACAAAAGGCTACCAACTAACAATATATACAAAGTAGCATCAATACTATGTGTTGTGTAAGTGGTAGTCAAAATGACAGAATATTGGACTAGTGTAAGTATGATCTTACAGTCAATGAAAAAAATCAATAGAATATTTATACTATCTTATGAAGATCCTCTTAGTAGAATGAAGAAATTGGATACCAAGGTATAAATAGAGAAGCCCAATATTTTTCATATCAAAAATTACCATCAAACTATGCTAAATATCCTAAAGCATGGATGATAAACTACTAGTAAGAATCAAGTCATCAACATACAAGACTAGTGTGTGGTGTAAAATAGTGGAATAATTAGTAAACTAAACACACATCAATGAAACGTATTACATCTAATGAAATAGAAATAACAAAGCAAGCTACTATAACTGTTCATTGAAAATCATTCCATTGTCCTCTATTCTCAGTGATCTCTCAATTCATGCTCTCAAAATTATGTGTTGCACACGAATCTACAAGATGACAACCTAAGAAAAGAGAAGCTACATGAAAAGTAAAGCCAAATGCCTACATCTACATGTTTTTCATATTTTTGATTACAATGTTAAACGATCTATGATGTAATTTTGTTGTATTTAAAATGATGCTAAGATGATTATTGTAATTGAAGGTGCAATTCTGAATGAAATGGTGTATGAAAAATGCAACAAATTAAGATACTAATGCTAAAATTACCATGATAAAACTACTATGAACTAAAATTCCAAATGCTAGCTGAAATGCTCTCAAAATGCTCTAAATTCCAATAAGATTTATGTAGCATAAGTTTGTGATCCAATTCTCCTTGAAAAGTTGTAGAATTGCCTTCTATTTATAGATTTTTCCAAGCTTTCGATGAGGTGGCAAAGATGGATGATCAAGATCATGATCTTGAGACATTGATGGTGGAGCACAAAGAGGTTAGAGGAATTCATGGAGGCTACTCCATTTGGAAGGGTAAATCTTCCAAGTGTCAAAGAGCATCAATTGAAAGAAGGATCCATGTGTCTCCAAGGAGGTTAGGAGGTTAAAGGGATATTTCTAATTTAGAAATTAGAAATAAAAGAAATCATGTGACATGTGGTGATGTGGAGTATGAGTTGGAGGTAGTTAGAAGATTATGGAGAAATGTTACAATTTGAATTAAAAATTCAAATTTAAATGAAGGAGGGAAATTAACTAAATGACAAATTATTTAATTTATGCATTTAATTAATTTAAGAGGAAAAATGACTTTTGAAATAGAATAATTAAGGGATGAACCATATAAATAAATTTATCAATTTATTTATATTAGTAGAAGAATTAAGATTTATTAATTAAATAACAAGTATTTAATTAATTGTGCTCGAGACCATTTTTATGCATATACATTTTTCCCCTCTTTGAAGTGATGTGTTTACACATTGCTTCAAAATAAAATTTGTCCAACCATGATGATAAAAATTTTGACATGCCCCCGACGTTGATTTTTTTTAGCGGTGATGAATGGATGCCCCTTCAAAGATAAATTGGGGATTTTTGAATTTTTAATGATTTTTGATTTTTTTGGACAGTTTGATGATTAAATGATTTTTCACTGATATTCTGATGATTTTTGAATTTGATGATGGTAACTTGATTTATCTCCCAAAAAATGAGAATAGTCCTACCACATTGGTGATTAATTGATTAAAAGCCCCTTTTGAAAAATTAAATAAATGCCACCAAATTACCTCTTTAATTACCCCTTAAAAGGTTAAAATGGGTAAAAATATGCTCATTTGTAACCTTTCCTTGTGAAAATTGAGAGACTAAGGAGAGCTAGGATGGATAGAATTTTGTGCCACACCCACAGATTCGAGCGAGTTCGTCGGCACTAGTGTCCAACCGCTTACGGAACTTTGGTATGTACCTCGAGACACCCTACTTTTTGATTTTGAATTTGAATTTTCTCACTTTTTTCCATTTTAAAAATTTAGATCTAGACATGTTTTAGCGCATAAGGCTAGAATTTAAGCGCATAGGGTATCCGATACAAGGCATAGGGAAACTGAAATAGTGCATAGGGTTAGCTTGTAAGCCATATGATAGATTAGCGCATCGAGTCATCAATTTAGCACAATAGGTTGTTGAATCAGTGCATAGGAGGTCTAGCGCATAAAGAGGATAAGGTAGTGCATAGGATAAGTCATTTAGCACATCCGAGAAATAGCGCATCGGGACCCTATTCTAGCACATGGAGTCTTTTTTCCAGTGCATCCATAAATTGGTGCATAGAAACACTATAATGGAGCATATGGAAAATTTTCTAGCGCATATGGTATTTAAGTAGCACATATAAACTTTGTTTTAGTGCATTGAGCCAAAAATTATAGTTTTGAATGATTCCTCCTAGTTTTCAATGGTTGATGATCACGTCGGCTGATGATATGATGATGTTGATTCATAGGTTGATGATCGTCCTCATGATAGGCAAGGATCGATAATAGGATAGATAAGGATGATTGATTGACCTCATGACAAATGAGAGTCAGAGATAGGTTGATTGATGATTATCAATCTCATGATGAATGAGAGTTGATGATAGGATAGGTGCTGCTCAAGATTTGATCAAAATCTCACGTGAGCTGATTTGATTTGATTGATTGGCATGCTAATTGATAGGTTGATTTGATTGATGTACTAACTTGGTATGCATTATGATCATAGGAGGGTGGCTTAGGAGTGCTCTAGGTTCGAGAGTGTTCTCCTCAGACATGGTTCATGATCCCACAGTGGACCTTGATGGATCTAGCTATCATTGACTAGTGTGGATTGACCTCACTTATTGATATGCCCTAGTACTAGATTAACAAAGGGCTTTTGATTGGCACTTTCAGAGCGGTGGCACAACAACCACAACACCTTCCACTTGGTGACCAGTGAGATCATAGTGACCCAAGAGGATGCTTACTAGATTTTGTGGATACCAGTAATGGGGGACCTGGTGATCTATGACCATGAGGAGCATAGGGGACTGATTTTATCCAACAGATCTTTCATGATGATCAACTTGGTGGATATGAGATTTCTTGGCGGGAGTTGATTTCTATCCATCAACCATTACCATGTGTCCTAATAGTATTTATTGGTGGTTTTTACTACCCTAACCATAGGTCAAAGGGCTTTTTAGTTGGCTAGGGTCGGGTGTTGGAGAGCATGATTGCTCATAGGACTAGATATGCTTAGGGTTCATGCATACTCACACACTTGTATCTTGATCTACATCAGGTTGTATATCTAGGTGCCAACAGTCTCATAGGAGGGTGCACTTTGTTATAGCTCTGGGTTTGGGAGCATATATCAATCACACGGCTAGTGGCAGGGATGGCTCGACTAGTAGGGAGAACCTATGTTTTTGGATATACAAGTCCACTTGTCCAGTATAAGTTGGACAAGTTAGAGTATTGGTGAGGGTCCTGGATGACATGGACACAATGATATGGTAGTCATACCTTGAATGTGAGGTATGGGTAGATGATGATGCAGAGATGCCCTTTGTATACAGTACAAGATAATTGATTGGGCAGACTCCATGTATTATCAAGAGATTTCTTACGGGTCAAGTATATAGGCAGTATGGTAGGGTATAGGGTATTCTGCAGGGAGTGGCACACTATGCCCATCGGAGATAGGATATTCCGGAGTAGGGACCTGCATTGGATTATGATGCTACTTGTGTTGAGAATTACAGTTTACAACCAATGTTATTATAGTATCATTCAGAGATCATCAATGCATAGATGACAGTTGATTACGTAGATTACTTCCACACTCATGCTTTTCCATGGATCTTGAGTCCGGATGAGCCAGCACCCATTTTCGAGGTTGGGAGGAGGGCAAGGTAGGTGGTATAGAAGAGGAGAGACGAAGGAGAGGAAGAGGAGGTAGAGGAGGAGGGAGATGATGGTGGTGATGATGAGGGAGATGGGGATGAAGATGGTGGAGGTGGAGGGGGTGGGAGAGAGGTGCTAGATTTTGGGGTAGTCCCTAGGAGGAGGAGGTCAGCACCTAGTGGACAACGGTCACTCGTACTTTGCATGCCCTCATAGCAGTAGCAAACATAGATTATCGGGTTGTAGGTACAAGTCCAAACATTGTAGGGGTAGGTTCAGGCACTGTAGGAAAACTAGCACAGGCCCAAGGATAGGTACAAACCTTGCAGGGACAGCTAACCTAGACTCATACATAGTTGTAGACACAAGCACCGACACTGACCTAGGTGTAGACATAGGTAGCACAAATGAAGGCACAAGTTGCTATCTTGACAACGAAGAGGGATGTAGCTAGACGATAGGGGGAGCAGGTAGTGGTTGTAGCTAATAGGCTCCAGACAATGGTTGAGGGAGCTGATACAGGGGACCTAGCCAAAGAGCTTCGTGAGTCTACCAAGGAGGTAGAGTATTACAAAGGCAAGTATTATGAGGTAGTGTCTATCGAGAGGAGAGTGAGCTATGCTCGGTCAAGATTTGGTCATACTTAGTCGAGGACCACCAATAGGGGTGTCATGTAGCCACTTCCAGGGGGTCCACCAAGCGGAGCTCCAAGGGTAGGGCCATCAGGGCAGGAGGTGTTGGAGGTTCAGAGAGGCTTGCGACATCTGGGGGCATCACCACAGGATCCTAAGGTCACAATTGAGATGTTGCATATTGATTCAAAGACCTGATATTGCCAGATTTTTTATGTTGTATCATCTCTCGTTTCTTGATATCATTGTACACTTTGAAATTATTATTTTGAGGTTATATATGATGTGCAGTGACAATTAGTGATCTACATGTTTGTTTATATGCTTTTATTTTAGATGCTTATGATGGATGCAATTATTTTATGTTCTATATGATTATGTTATGTTTTATGTATGGATGCATTAATGAGATGATGGTGTTTGATTCTATGTGTTGATGAATGATGCATTTATTATGATGTATGAATGCATGCAATTATGTGAATGATATGATATGCATTGTATTTTTGTATTTTTCAAATGTATATATCAATGGTATGGACAGATGAATGAATGGGAAATGGTTTATTATGAAATGTAGATATATGATTTAATTCGTGGATATGAATGATTTATGAATCCTAAAGTATGATAAATGAATAAATGGATTTTTGATATGATACATCTAAATGATAATGGATGGATGCATGATGAATGGAATTGTATAGATGAATCTATGTTATGCCCCAATGTGACATGGATTATGCTTTTATATGCGATCAATGTTAGTATGCCAATGGAATACAATGCACTTTTCTTTATTTTTGGTATTTTCTAATGCACATATATGACCTAGATGTATGAATACAGATGAATTATGATGGTGTATGGATTATGATGTTATTATGGCAATTGTTATGATGAATGCATATATGGATGATTTTTTGTATGAACAAAAAAATGAATTTATTATGATATCGATGTATGATATGGATTATGAATGATGATGTTATTGTGGATAATGCTTTATTTTTGTGGTCATGCAATGCAATGCAAATCTGTGGTGGGTGCATAATGTGTGATAGATGCATGGATTTATGGATGAAAATTCCATGTTTTATAATGTCATTACCATGATGGATGATGAATGGATGCATGATAATACATTCTAATGATATGGTATGGAAATGAAAATGAATGATTTTTTTGTTATCTCAAGTGTACTTAATCTTTTAGTGAGAGATAACAGCACATTGAGAGTTTCCAACTTTGAAAAAATCTATAATGCAAATGCAAAACTAATATGAATGCAATCCTATCTATGAAATGTTACCATCTAATTTATTGTGCATGGTATCACCATTGAGCATTTTACTATGTTGAAAGTTAGTAAAAACATCAATTGTATAATTAGACCATGATGACCTAAGTACAACTTCCATACAACTTCCATTGAAATTTGATAGTACAAGATAACACAAGCATCTAGGTTTAATTGGACCAAGATGACTTGAGCATCACTTGCATAAGTAGACAAGAGTTCATTGTTTTCCTATGCAAATTCAGAATGTCATCAATGATACTTTGTAGAGCATGTCCCACAACAATTTGCACAGTAGTAATGATTGACTCACGGACATTAGACAAAGAAAAATATCATTCTCGATCATAGCCCCTCTAGTTCGCAACATCATCGAGGTACTCTAGAGAAATGATAACAACAATCAAGATACACCAAATGAACATTCATGCTAGAGTGATTTAACCATTATTCAGAAGATGCTTCTCTAGTGAGAATTGATTTGATTGTCTTGATGTTTGATTGAGATGGTTGATTATTTGATAGATTGTTGTTCAATGTTCAAATTTGATTGTCAGATTGATTGTTGTTTTCGCCAAGTTTGATTTGGTGTTTGCTTGTTGTTTTGAGCTCAATGGTTATTTGTCCCCAATGAGTTCAATATTTTCTCCCCAATGAGAAACAAACCAATTTTATTATGGATATGTACAATGATAACCAAACCAAGGTGGGACACGTCTGCATCAGCCGAATATGGACATGAAGCTTGTCTTAGGATGGGCGTGTATGCACAATGATGGAAAAAAGTGGACAGTCAACACATGTTCAAATAGAAGGAGAAGTTGACTTATCACAAATAGCGCCTATTTTCCAAGTTTTCAACATTTGTTTTTATTGCACTTTTTTAGATTTTATGATTTTTTTGTTGTTACCAAGATGCATGTTTGTTGGGTTTTCATCAGGGCAACAATTTTTTTTATTTTTCACCTTTTTTTGTATTTTTCCATTTTTTGATTTATTTTTCTTTTATGATCTTTTTTTGTTTTTGATCTTTTTTATTATTTTTTTCAAGACTTTATTTTTATTTTTATGGATTTCTTCAGGACTTTTTTTGATTTTTATGGATTTTTTTAAGACTATATGTGTAGAACTTCATCAGATGAAGACTATTCATCAGTTCTTTAAATAGATCCCCATCTGGTGTAGATATTTGATATGCCCCCAATCCAAAGACTAATTCAATAACAAAAGGACCTAACCAATTTGGCTCAAATTTTTCTTTCTTTTCTCGATCCTATTGATTATGAGGATTTTCCTTCAGTACTAAATGACCTACTTAAAATGTCCTTGGTTTGAACTTGTGATTGTAGTTCCTAGACATTCTATGCTGATATGCTTTTAGATGATCCACCACAAGCTAAAGACGTTCATCCAACAATTCCATCTCTTGTAGTCTAGACACTCGATAATCTTCATCTGAAATGAGACCTTTCGTAGACACAAGAAGTGATGGTATTTCAACTTCAATAGGAAAGACAACATCAAATCCATATACGAGGGAATATGGGGTGGATCCTGTGGGTGTGTGGATGCTTGTATCATAAGCCCATAAAGCAGGGTTCAGCTAAATATGCCTATCACGTCCAGCATCATTGATGGTTTTCTTTAAAATCTTTAGGATAGTTTTGTTTGAGGCCTCTGCTTGGTTGTTTCCTCGAGGGTAATATGGCATAGAAAACTGATGTTGGATATGGAACCTCTCACAGAGTTCTTGTACACCCTGATTCTTGAAAGGTCTACCATTCTCGATGACAATGGACTAAGGGATACCATACCTATAGATGATGTAGTTTAGGATCAATGATGAGATCTACTTTCCTATGATGGTGGTAAGAGGCATGAATTTGACCCACTTGGTAAAGTAATATGTGCTTGTAATGATGAACTTGTGTCCATTAGACGAAGATGGGTGAATTTTACCTACAAGGTCCAACCCCCACTGAAAAAATGACCATGTTGATGCGAAGGGCTGCAACTCTTATGTTGGTGCATGGATAAGATTGTCATGGATCTGGCATTTCTGACATCTCTTGAAAAATTGAAAGGACTCTCTCTCCAAGGTCAGCCAGTAGTATCCCAAACGAAGGATTTTCTTAGCAATGAGTGCCACAAATTCCTTCATGGACTTCTTGTGAAGTCATTTCAGACTCATCGCATTCTAGACATCATAAGAGAGTTCCATCAAGAACTCATCAGTAAAGTACATCTGCTATAATGATATGGCAAGTAGCTTGGCGAATGAAGTTTCACTTTTGGTTTTGGGAGAGATCAGAAGGAAAGGTATTATTCTTTAGGTAGGTATAGATCTCCTTGTAGATTGAGGTATCAGTATCAATTGGGTGGCATATGAGTTGGGATTCATGATCGTCATAGGCATGGGTAAACAATTTCTCCACCATGAACTCATAGCAACTCCATTTTTCTAGAATTTGTAGCAAACAAGCAATGGTAGCCATAGCATCGACAAATTTGTTGTCAATCCTTGGGATTTGATCAAATTTCATGTCAAAAAAATATTTCTTAAAGTCATCAATCATCCTTTGTTTGGTAATTATCATTGACCTGATTAATGACTAGTTGAGAATCTTCGTAGACTTGCATCTCTGTGATTTTCCATTCTATAGCTATCTTGATGTCGATGATAAGTGCTTCATATTCTACCATGTTGTTGGTGTAGGGGAACATCAATCGATATTATTTTGGAATAGTATGCCCTAGGGGAGTGATGAATAGAATTCACAATCCTAATATCCATGTTGAGTGTATGAGCCATCAAAATACAATACCCACTGCTTTTTTGTTACAATTAGGACATCAACATTTGGAAAGTCCATGTGCAGGGGATGATCATCATGAATCGGTGCTTCAGCCAGTTGGTCGATGATAACTTGACCTTTGATTTGTTTTCTATAGACATACTAGATGTCAAATTCATTGAGTATCATTACCCACTTGGCTAACCTTCATGTCAGATTTTCTTTGCTAAGGAGATATTTTAGTGGATCTATCTTGGCTATGAGTTTGATGGTATGAATCACCATATAGTGTCACAATTGTTGTGTAGCAAACACTACTGCTAAACAAGATCTTTCAATGTATGTATAGTTGATTTCATAACCATTTAGAGTTCTACTAATATAATATATTGATCTCTCATTTCCCGTTGAATCCTCTTATGCCAACAAAGCTCCGAATGATCAATTAGTTGTGGCTATGTACAATAGGAGGGGTTTCCCTTTTGTTGGTGGTGTTAGGATAGATGGACTCATTAGGCATTGCTTTAGTTGATTGAAAGTTTCCTCACATTTCTCATCCCATTGAAAGGAAACATTTTTATGTAGCACGTGGGTAAAAGGATGGGTCTTATCAGCCAGTTGTGATATATGAATCTTCTGATTGATTAAAATATGCCTTTGAGGGATCTTAACTGATTGATATTCTTTAGAGGTGACATTTCCATGATAGCTTTTACTTTTGTAGGGTCCACCTCAATACCTTTTTCTAACACTGTGTATCCTAATAGCTTTACTGATGTTACCCCAAACACACATTTCTTTGGATTCAGGTGGATGTTGAACTTCTCTAGTCAGGTATCTCAAAGTGTCCTTCTCTAGCATAAGATTTGGCCAACAAGTCATCCACATAATCTTCCATGAAGGTATGCATCATGTCATGAAAGATGGTTGTCATGGCTCTTTGATATGTGGCCCAAGCGTTCTTCAATCTGAAGGGCATGGCGTTCCAGCAGAAGGTACCCCAAGGGTAGGTGAAAGCTATCTTATCTTGGTCTTCAGGTGCTATCTTGATTTGATTGTAGCCAGAAAATCCATCCATGAGTTACAACATGTCATGCCCTACTGTTAAGTCTACAATGATATCAATGTTTGGCAAGGGAAAATCATCTTTCAAACAAGCCTTGTTGGGGTCTCTGATGTTTGTACAAATGTGTATGCTACCATCAGGCTTTGAAATAGGTACAATGTTGGATATCCACTCTACATAATCAATGGGTCTAATGAATCCTACATCCAATAATTTCTTTAGTTTCGCCTTCACTAATAAGGCAATTTGGGGATGCATTTTTCTTAACTTTTGCTTGACTGGTTTAACTCGTGGAGGAAGGGATAAGTGGTGCATGATGAGCTCTAATTCTATCCTTGGCATGTCAGCATATGACCAAGAAAGGTTGATTTTCCACTCTTCAAAGAACTTGACAAAGTTAGGCTTCTCTTGTTCTGTCAAGGATTCTGCTAGATGGAGAGTTTTCACTATGTCTGCATTACCGATATTGATGGACTGTGTTGGCTCAATCAAAACTTTGGATCTTTCTTGGAAGTGCTCTGGGAGAGTGTTAAATTTCCCATCATTTGGCACCTCAGAGAGGTTTTCACCATCAAATGTGCTCTTTATTTTTACTCTTTCCTTATCTGATACTGCCATCGAATGATTTTCACCATCAGATCCTTATTTTATTTTATTTATTTTTCAACTGGGAAATTTGGCACTCCACTGTCTAGAAGTTTTATTATGACATTCAATGGTGGAACCTATTTCAGGATTAATAGTGCAGAGGATGTTGACGATTGACTCATTGTTTGAAAAGGTGGGGATATCGATAGACTCGGTTTGGTCCCAATCTATGAGTTTAGGATGCACCAATGGTAGGGAATCATCTAGTGGGTTTAGGTTAGAGGTCATAGGGTTCCTAATGGTGACATCATCATCAAGAAATACTATGGCAAGGTTGAGTTCTATGATGTTACTTGCTTCTGAGTGATCCATCTCGCTAGAATTTTGATCATCTTTGCTTGAACCATTGATATTTTGTGATCCTAATTCAAGTGGTCTTAGCCCTAAGATTTGTCCCTCCTCGGGTGTGGGTGTATACTTGTGTACCACATCAGTTTCCTTATCATGACAGGAGTGTTTTGATAGTGAATCCCACTCATATTCATTGGAATTAGTTTCATAGTGATCGCTTGCTTGGAGTTGTAGTATCTATTCAACAAACTTCTATTTTAGGTCCTCCTTTATTTCTCTATCCTTTTGATGTTCTTTATATTCCAACCATGTCTTGTCTTTTGGATTTGTTATGATGGGTTGGATGGGTTCTACAATACCTTCTTTCCTTTTTCCAATAGGTACTTGTCCCTCGTATCCCATCTTTTCCAGGATTGAGAATCCTTTGCCATACTGTGTGGTTTGGACATTAGCCATTGTTGCTTGAGAATCAGTTTCATCCTTGTAGAGCCAGTTCAAAATATCTTTTTCATCAGATTCCTCTTCTTGAGTGCTTTCTTTTATGAATTGACCATCAAAAAGTGTGATCGGTTGTGAGGACTATTGTGATGAGGTTGATGGTTGACCATAGGATTTTGGTGAAGTTAACTGGGAGAGGCAGAGGGATTTTTCAATGGAATATTCACCCACACCTTTTTCTTTGACTTCAAATTTCTTATCAAATTGTTTGGCCAACGTGTTTAGCTAGGCTTTAGGGTTGATAGATGCAGTAGGAGTGACTTCTTCCCTTCTCTTGGGTTGATTGGATGAGGAACTTGATTGGCTTCCTTCATTAGAGGATGTGGCTATCGATTTTGATAATGGATTGGCTTGACTTGAATTATTGGGAATGTCACATGTGGAATCGAGAGCTTCTTGGTTATGAGGCACAAATACATCCTGGACTGACTTAAGGGTATTGCAATATTGAGGGCTATTGGAATCAGCAGGGATGGTAATCTCTTGCCCATTGCAAGGAAATTTCAAACACTGATGGTATGTTGAGGGAACAACCTCCATTTCATGGATCCAAGGATGACCCAAGAGTATATTATATGTCAAATCTTTATCCAAAACTTGGAAAACCACATCTTTTTGAATTGGCCCAAGCTAAATTGGCAATACAATTAAGCCCTTTGAAGCTCTTTCCTCATCATCATAAGACTTGATGGTTATCTTTTTGGTTGCATCTATTGCATTTTCAGAGAATCCTAGTGCACGGACAAGATTTAAAGTACATATATTAAGACTGACTCCTCCATCTATTAGGACACGCTTGACACAACTTTTATGGATTAGGACTTCGATGTCGAGTGTTGCATTATGAGGATGGGTGAGAGATACATCATCATTTTCTAAAAAGGATAAGCAATGAAGTGCAACTAAATGTCCCACCATGGCTTGGAAATTGCAAACTTCCAAATTATTTGGTACTGTTGTATCAACTAAGGCTTTTTCCAAGATCTCCTTATGGGGGGTGAGATTTTAAGGAGCTCCAATATTGATATTTGTTCAAGGATCTTTTGGAGCTGATTGACAATGTTATATTGATTATATGGAGTAGCGAGTGTTTCCTTTTAAAACATATTTGGTTTGTGCCCTTATGGTTACATTTATGGGCACACTGTCTTATTTTCCTTTGATCTTGATGACATTTATTTGATTATCTATTTCCACCATGTCTTGTTGGATATTATGGACTTGATTAGAGAGGATGTTGACATCATTGATTGAATGATTGGTTGAAGCAGTTTCTTCTGTGTGATTGATCTTGATGTCATTTGTATGATCTTCAATGGCTGAAATATGATAGATGGTAGTGTCATGAACATAGTTCACACTTTTTCCTTTGTCATTCATGGTAGAAGATTCCCCTTTATCATAATTGGGTAAGGGGTTCTTGAATACCCCATGATTTGTGTTTGTTTGGGGTTCTTCTATTTGTATGATCTTATTGTCAATCAAGTCTTGTATCTTGTGTTTTAATTGCATGCAACTAGTGGTTAGGTGACCTTTGCATCGATAGAATTCACAATAGTGGGCCTCGTTCCACCACAAAAATTTTAATTTTGGTTCAAAACCTCGAGTGTCAGGTAGAGTGATAAGATTTTATGCAAGAATTTCTTTCAATACAGATTCATATGATTGACCCAAAGGTGTGAACTTCCTATGGTTGTTGGACGTTTGGTATGGTAGTGTCCTGGATGTTGTGTTACTTTGATTGTTTTAAGTATTTCCTTGGTTGGCATTTTGGTTGTTTCCTTAGTTGTAATTCAATCCTATAGCTCATGTCATCATTTAAGTTGTCAATGAATACCTCTATCTTCTATTTTTTTGGTATGGGATGAGGATACCTTGCGAATAATCTTCTCCACCTTTGCAAAAATACTAGGAATGATTCCCCCTTCTTTTGTTTAACATTGAAAAATTCCTTCATTGTGATCTCATGTTGGATGATATATGAATATTGGGTGATAAATTTATTAACTAATTCCTCAAAATATTTGATCCCTGGAGGTAATTGCGAGAACCATTGTATGCACTGCCCTCCCAAACTATGTGGGAATAATCTCATCAAATATGTTTCCTCATGGGAAAACTCAAGACTCATTGTTTTTAATTCCATTATGTGATCTATTGGATCAATTTTCCCGTTGTACTTATCATATTTAGGGAATTCACAATGTTTGGGAAATGGTATCATGTTGACACTTTGATCGAAAGGGTAGGGACATATATCTTGTATGGAGTATCTCTTGGTGATTCCAGTTTGCATGTTTTACATTTGTTGTTGAAGGTTTTGTATTTCTTGTTTTAAAGTATCCATTGGGTCATTGGTTCTTGCTTCATTTTTCATTTCAGTTTGCTTTTATGTTTCTATCTTCTTAGGAGTTCTCTTTAATTTTGTGATATCAAAATCTTCAGCTAGTTGGACCCCTTTATTTGCTAGCATTAAAAGGTATTTCTCACCCTCCTTCTCAAAGATCCTCTCCATGAATTTATCAAAATTGGGATCTTGGTGTGCTTGTTCTATGGTTTCATCCATTATTTCTTCTATCTCATCCCATTGAATTTTGAAAAAAGGATCCTCCTCTCTTTCAACCATGGTGTTTTGGTCTTCAATTTCTTTTTGCTCAAGTTTTTACTTTTGCAATCTCATTAAAATGAACATACAAAGTGATGAAAATTTTCTAAGCTATTGATCAAAGTTTGGGAGTGCCAAAAAGACCAGTTTAAATCTGATTAAGCAAGTTTTCTTTGGGATGAAGGATGCTGAATCCTGATAAAGGATGATAAATACTGATGGTGAAATGCAACTACTAATCAAAAAATAAGTGTGATGATGAGGCACTTTTAGATGTTTGATCAAAGTTTTAGAGGAGGTATTTTCACTTGAAAATGCGGGTTTCAACAATTTTGGGACTCTAGTATGACTGAAGAAGGGTTTTGGACTGAAAAATGATCCTAAATTGTGAGGTTAAAATTTGAACAAACAATGATTTCAGCTCTCTAGTTTTTGGATTTTATGGATGTGATAGAATAGTGAACAAATGTGCTAAAACCCAAATGGGCCAAAAAAGAATATCTATACACTAAAAGATTGTAGTTATGCACCAGAACATGCAATGGATGCACTGCAGGATTACACAAATGCACTAAAACAGGGAATGAATGCCCCAAAACAGTAAATATATGTGCTAGAATATTGTAGGGATGTATTATAATAGTAGATGGATGCACCAAAAGATGCAAGGCATGCATTGGGGTAGTCAATGGATGTGCTAATCTGGAAATTCTTTTTTGGTTTTTGACAGTTTTGACGGATTTTCTAGTTTTTTGACAGGGAAAGCTGATTGTTTGATTTGGATTTTCTTCTAAATCAATGATTGAATATTTTTGTGTGATGTTTGTTTAGATATTGGTTTGAAAAAATATAAGTAAAACATGTCAAACAAGCACAATCCTAGGCTATGTAAGACAATATTTACTAGATTCCCATTTGGATTGTTGCAGCTGTGCTTACTTTTGGTGAATGATTAGAGGTTTGACCACACTAGCTCCCCTCCATGAAACTCACTTCTCAGGTCAGCCAAGCCTCAGTCCTCATGAATCTCCCATGACAAACTTATCATTTCTACCAAAAGCCACAAGATTATGGGATGGCTTCAGAACGATCATTCTTGCACTAGTAAATAGTAAAGGAATTTTTGGCTTACTACAAGGGTTTTAGTAGGGGCATTCCATTCATGGGGAATAATCCATATGGCAAGAGACCATTGATTCCCTTCTTGTTGAAACAATCTTTGTGATACTTGAACTTTCCTCAAATACCCACATTTATATCTCGGGTGTAAGTCGCTTGGCTTTAGCATGTTCCTGGTTGGGTCATTCCCTTGGGGTGATTACCTCTTGTCACACCAAGGTATACCCTCTAAAGATTAAAATGAAATAAAACAAATGGGTCTGGCTTTCTGATCACCCAGTTAAGGGGAGATCATACACGCCTACCACTCCACAAACACAAAAAGCATGGTGTTTAGTTATCCTTCTAATCAAGCTATGTTCCTATGTTAATAAAAACATTTGACAATAAAGTCAACCCTGCAACCAATTGTTAGTGGTTTCAACTTTGAATTATTTGGCAACGTTCTTTATGATTTCAGCAAAGTCTCTGACTATATGTAAGATTCCTACAAAACAAAGAAACACATATCAATTTCTAGAATTTGGAAAGTTTACAACAAAAACCAGATGAGCCATTACAGTAATTGAATGCACTAAAACAAATACCAAATGTGCTACAAGACTGAATGCGCTAAAAGAGATACCAAACGTACTAATGGACTGACCGAATGTGCTAAACTGGAAAGATATAGAATAAAAAGTAAAACTTTGATGCACTAGAAGAACAACTAGGTGCACTAAAATAGTGACCTGATGCACCAGAATAGTGACCAAATGCACCAGAAGAACCACCAAATGCACCAAAACAGTGACTTGATGTGTCGATAACTCAGCTAGATGCGATAGTCAAAAATTCAGATGTGCTATTTCAAAAATTTTGATGGAACCTGGGAAGAAAAACTCAACAAAAAATAGATTAAAAATGGGGCTCAACCCCACGTTGGGTGCCAATTTATGTGTGGTGTAAAATAGTGGAATAATTAGTAAACTAAACACACATCAATGAAATGTATTACATCTAATGAAATAGAAATAGCAAAGCAAGTTGCTATAACTATTCATTGAAAATCATTCCATTGTTCACTATTCTCAGTGATCTCTCAATTCACGCTCTTAGAATTATGTGTTGCACATGAATCTACAAGATGGAAACCTAAGAAATGAGATGCTACATGAAAAGTAAAGCCAAATGCATACATCCACATGTTTTTGGTATTTTTTATTGCAATGTTAAATGATCTATGATGTAATTTTGTTGTATTTAAAATGATGCTAAGATGATTATTGTAATTGAAGGTGCAATTCTAAATGAAATGGTGTGTGCAAAATGTAAAAAATTAAGATACTGATGCTAAAATTTCCATGATAATACTACTATGAGCTAAAATTCCAAATGCTAGCTAAAATTCTCTCAAATTCCAATAAGATATCTATAGCATAAGTTTGTGATCTAATTCTCCTTGAAAAGTTGTAGAATTGCCTTCTATTTATAGATTTTTCAAATCTTTGGATGAGGTGGCAAAGATGGACAATCGAGATCATGATCTTGAGACAACGACAGTGGAGCACAAAGGGGTTAGAGGAATTCATGGAGGCTGCTCCATTTGGAAGGGTAAATCTTCAAAGTGTCAAAGAGCATCAATTGAAAGAAGGAGCCATGTGTCTCCAAGGAGGTTAGGAGGTTAGAGGGATATTTCTAATTTAGAAATTAGAAATAAAAGAAATCATGTGACATGCGATAGTGTGGAGGATGAGTTGGAGGTAGTTAGAAGATTATGGAGAAATGTGATAATTTGAATTAAAAATCCAAATTTAAATGAAGGAGGGAAATTAACTAAATGACAAATTATTTAATTTATGCATTTAATTAATTTAAGAGAAAAAATGACTTTTGAAATAGAAGAATTAAGGGATGAACCATATAAATAAATTTATCAATTTATTTATATTACTAGAAGAATTAATTGTGCTCCAGACCATTTTTATGCATATACAACTAGTATCAAAATATCACATCCATATCTCTATATATATATATTGGTGTGATGAGACAAGTAATGAGTGAATGTAGATTCAAGCAAGAAACAATCAATCTTATCCTATCAAGTTCTAGGAGCTTAGTTGAGACCATAGAAAGAATAATGTAATTAGAAAAGAAATAGTAAGTGAAGAGTCATAGAAAAATCTTGGAGGCTACTCCATATATATCTCCTCATTAATGTGATCATATAATGATGCATTTTTCATATCCATTTGATACACTTGCTATCTCAAAGATGCATTAATAGAACTTGAACAAGGTAAACTAAATCCATTTTGTTTATTGAGGAAGATGTATTTGAATAGTCAATACCCACAACCTATAAAAATCCATTAGTTACAAGATGTTCCTTGTATCTCTAAAAGTAACCATTGGTTGCATATTTGGTGCAGTACGCTCACTTGCACCAAACCATGTTTCAAATCTCAAGAAGAGAAACCAAATCCCATGTATCCTCTTGAGATGATGGTAGAGTATGTAGTAAATAACAAGAAAGAAGTTGAGGACCCATTTTTGTGAAATAAAAATAAAATAAAATATATTTGTAAAAGGAGAAATATCTAGTGATATGATAAAATAACCTATAGGCTTTCACATCCTCACAATAAGTAACAAAAAAGTATTATTGACTCTTCTATGTTTCCTTACACTGAACATCTACTGTAAATACCCAAACCTCACTAACCAATACCTTGATGAATGAAGCATCAAGCTTGGCTCTAGACCAAGCCTCCTTTAGAGTAAGCCTGAATTTGGACCAATCTTAGTTTTTTTTGTAGTGAGGCTTAGGTATATTCATATTAGATTGTTGGCATAAGGAAATGGAAAGAAACAGTTAAAATTACATTTTTATTTCTTATTATGATGATGTGAAAGCCTATAAAATTTTTGATCCTATCACTAGGGATATATACTTTCACATATATATTTAATTTGATTATTATTTCACAAAGATGGGTCCTCCATATCCATATTTTTCTCTACTACCTCCTCTCCCTTCATCTCATGAGGATACCTATGTACTTAGTTTCATACTAGAGGATTCTTTGTCCAAAGACAAGCTTGGTATTCCCTTCATCAAGGTATTTGATAGTGACGCTTAGGTATTCATACTGTATCGTTGGTGTAAGGCAATAGAGAAGAAGAGTTAGCAATAAATTTTTGGTGCTTATTCTGATGATGTTAAAGCCTATCTAGGTTATCTTATCTTATCACTAGAGATTTATCATTTCATCGATATGTTTAATTTGATTATTCTTTCCAATATATGGATTGTCCATCTCCTTCCTCTTCTTTACTAGGTACCCTACCTTGAGGATACTTCAAATGATGGCCTTGATATACAACCTTTAAAAAAATTATAACCATTTCCTCCTTCTACCACTCATGTTTTCCATGAGTGATCCCACGGTGTTATTGAGGAGGCTAGTTCTTTAGTTTGTGGTCTTATCACCACTTGATGCATCATCTAACTTATTTTATATGTAAAGTATTAAAACTCCTTTAAAAACTCAATTTTTGTCTATTCATTTGTGATGTAGGAAAAGTGATCCTAGATTCAACTAAGGTTAGCCTCTTTCCACTTAACAACACATTTGGATACAAAACCAATTAGGGTTTTATGATTGGATTGCTACCACAATGGAGAGCCAAAATACTAGGGTTTGTTTCCTTTTGATTTGTGAGGATGATAAATTTGTATGTGTGATTTAACAAGCCCATTTGACATATAACCATAGCTCTGAAAATATAATTTATTACATAAATGAAAATAGAAAGTAACATAAAATCATTAGACCCAAGATTGAGATAAAGAGAGGAATAGTGATAGAAATTTGGGGCTGAATTGCAAGGAAAATGGCACTAGGCACCCTAGACTAAAATTCTTCTTTTTGGAATCTACAAACATTAAATTGTTGGTTACAAACTTCTATGTTTTTCTTATGACCGTCTTCTTTTGAAACTCACATATCTATCTATACACATGAAAAGAGGGGGAAAGGTTTTGCTAGATAAGGGTTTTCCTAAGTCAAACCCCATTTTGGTATTTCTATCTCCATGTACAACTATTGATTCAAATGATAAATGATAAATGATAATGTTTCCTTGATTGGAAATCCTTTATGAAGTGATGTTACGCCACAATTTTCCACAAATGTTGATTGGTGGATTCCTTGATTCCTTGATAGATCTGAAAAAGGTTAGTTAACACAACATAATAGATATTTGTAGAGAGAATATAGAGGATAACCCAATACATCTTCATAATTTGGCATGATTGATCATAATATCTCCTTGTACATAATTTTCTTCATTCTTTTTGATTTCTTGCAAGATTGATTTTGATTGATTAAAGCATTGTCATATTGAATATAATTTGACTTATTTTACGACCTTCAATTTTCTTAATAGATTTTGAAGCTCTTTTTAGAATTTCAAATGATGAAAATAACATGTATTTATATCCATTTCTAATAATTTAATTAAAATTAAATGTCGATAGGCAACAAATGAAATTTCATTTTCAAATTATAAAATTCTAACACTGGCATATTCAAATTGGGGGAGAAAAGGGTTGGAAAAGGGTGTTGGGTGCCCTAGCCTAGACCCATCTTTGTTAAGACCTTAAACATCAAGGGTAAATATTAAACGCTTATTTTTATTCCCGTTTTAAAAAATTTCCAAAGATATTTATAAAATTGATAATTAAACACATAATTAGGTCCAAGAACATAGGGGGAAGCTAAACCTAGTGTGAAACTGTCAAAGGTGACAATTTTTGACACTATCTTTAGCCTCTAGTTTAGTGAGAGTATGAAATTATCCTCTCACTCACACTAAAGTACCGATAAGGTAAGAATTGTTTAATTATTCAAACATTAAAGAGATATGTCTATTGGACTCGAGAGAAAACTGAGAGGGGGGGTGAATCAGTATTCTACAAATGTAAAACTTTATTAATATGATATTTAAACCATTTTAACATTCAACCAAAGGAAAGACGTAAACATGCAAAGTAATCATCCACAACACCATAACACAAGGATTTTTGCATGGAAACCCTATTAGGGGGAAAACCATGGTGGAGGTTAATCTAGAATTTGAGTACTCAAATATAAGTTTTACAAAAAGAATGCACTTGCACTCAAGCACACTGCCTAGAGCTCACTGCTCAAAAGAAAAGGCTCACTACCTTAAAAAAAATTCAGATTAAGAGCATGTAAAGGTTGAATTGAAGTAATAACATCTACTTATGCTAGGTTATAGTTTTGGTTAGGCCCATAGATCAGATTCTAGACCTTCTGTCTGATTATGTACTTTGATCTGCTCTACTCTGCTCTGCTCTGTAATTCGCACAACAACTCTTCTGAATTTTGTACCACACATAAACAAACTTTGCAACACATTATATTTGATATCCAAAATTATACAACCAATCTCATATATATATATATATATATATATTATCAAAGATGTAATCATTCATATGTTGGCTTTTGCAAAACATAAAATGTTTTTCAACCGTCGGCTAAATCCACAACTAATTCTTAATGTGTATCCTCCAAAGTCAGCCATAGCATATTAAGGACCAAAATAAAAATGTTCGAATACAAAAACATTTAACCAATTAATCCTTAAACATCCCAAGAATGGCTAGACCACAACGGTGTTTCTGGCCTCTCTGTAGGATAATAAACTTAAAATCCATATGAATCAATTCCCCAGACTCATCAAATTTCAAATCACCGATACACAAAACCCCATCAAGTGTATTCCGTGACATCCAACGATCTCCTTAAGATGCACCAACATGAACCACTTAAATCGATAACCATATTGATCAACAGACTAACCCAAAATTGGACAATTCCCGCCTTCATTTCCTATTCCAATTTAACCAATACTAAATTATGGACCGGATCAATGACTTAGGTTGCCATCAATGACAACACTAAAATTCATAT